>OZ038379.1:82910291-83038781 GCA_964036045.1 Eutreptiella sp. 'Long Island Sound 2002' | reverse complement strand
CTGGCCCTGCTGCGTTAGCACCAACAACACAGACACAAGGACTTGTTTGTAGTGGTTAGAACCCTTTGGAATTAGAGAAGGGAAGGTGGAACGTTAGGTACACCCCTGCGCGGCCAATGCGCCTGAATTGCAGAAGTAGGCTCAGCACACCACCTAACCCAAGGCACATATACACGCTCTGCGTTCAAGTAAGCAGTTAACCGCTGACGCACGGAATTGACAAAGGAATTGGGGATTTTACAGACGTTCACCCTGTGACCTTCTTTGCGGATAGTGATGAGCTGATACAGATCGTCAACATCTTCAATGGTTACTGCACCTCTGTTCTGGCCCTTCTTTGTCACAAGGCTGGAAAGCAGACTTTCACAAAATTCCTCGGCAAAAGCCTGTCCAGGCATGGCTGTGTGCCACGCAGTGTGGCACAACAGCGCAGTTGCAACAGTGCGTTCGTATTTTAAAAGTGTGTCCCCCATGTTCAAACGGTCTAACAGACACATAACAATCTGCAATCCCTCAGAAGCAAAAACACCCGTGTTGGCCGTCTCCCCAGCCCAATTGCACTGCCTAACGAGGTGTCCTAGGTACAGTAACTTGGGACAGTATTGTGTTAACAGAACCTGCATGGCCTTACACACAGCGTAACGAAGGCGACTTCGCCGATTTGCAGGACGTGCCAGCTCAAGGGAACGACATTTTCGGTTAAGGCGCCGTATGTGGGGGCCCATACCCAACAGCAGTGCACCAACAGTTATCTCCATTGTGATCAGCTTGGGAAAACAGGGGACTGTGTCACCGCTGCGCAACAAACCCTTACGGAAAATAGTCACAATCGGCCAAAATGAGCGAAACGTTTGTGTAACGCAAAATTTGTACGCGTGCCAGAAACCATAGAGTATAGGGTGTGAACGCAAAAAAAGCCAGACGTTCCAACCCGTTGTTTTTTCACCGTACATCATCTTGCAAATGCGGTAATGGATGTTCTCATCACATAAGACAGGGACAACTGGTCGGCTGTGCTGCGCGAAGTTCCTAGTAAATTGCAGTAGGTTAAGAAGCGATAGGTTGCCGCTTACCTTTTCTTTGCTTAGACAAAGGGGTCGCCAATGTGGTCTCTTGGCAGGTACAGGGCGAATAATGTCAAGCGGTGCCCTAATGTTTCGCACAACAGGTCGCGTGCTTGCAAATCCTAGATCGTGCAGGATACGTGCAAACGTTCCCTCGGTGTTTCCCAGCATGCGTGCAACAATAGGAACACGCCGTTCAAGGTCTTCCAGGCTAGGATGACCATGCCAGTAGCGCGGTGCGCCCTCGAGTAGCAACACAGCCAACGCTGTTGCGTTCAGGCTTTTGTCGTTCTTGTCAGGATTTGTGGTAAACTGTTTGTTGTACCAGTTGTCCATCCACAACACAACCCACTGTTGGTAATATTAGTCCCATGTAGTCTGCAACCTGACTGCGGCCTTCTCCTTCAGCGAAGGTGCGCTGTATCGCGCCAGACCTGACCTTGCTGAAATGCGACGCTGCGCCCTACTTCCCTCTGCCGCAACAACTGACTTTGGTTTTCCCTGGTATGGGACTGCGCGGTGGCGCATCAGCAAATAGAGGTGCCAGGCCTCCTCTATCAAAACACCAACCCATCTCTTCCCTTCTGCCGCAATCGCCTTTTCAACGCTGCAACGCGTCCGTTCATTTTTGCGCAGACGCAGAAAAAACACAAACAACAATCGCGCGCCCTCGTCCCCCTGTTTTGGCCCTTCCCACAGTTCTTCTGCTGTGTGGTACGGCGGTTCCTCTGACCAGACATCGCAGAAAATTCCGGATGCTGCGGCCACTGTCTTCTCAAGGTCCACCTCTTTTCGCAGGGGCATTGTTGCTGTAAAGAATAATTGCGTAACTGTATCTGCGTAAAAATCGCTGTTTGAAAAACTTTCTTGATTTCAAACATCAACCTGTCACTCAGTTTTCGCGGGACCATTTATTCTGTGATTCAGTTGTCACATGCACCATTTTCAGTTACCTGTAACTGTCTGATGATCCCACATTTCACTAGTTAATCCTGATTGTGGTACCCAGTTGCGGCGCGCTTCTATCGCTGTTGGGCAGTGAAGTCAGCGGTGACCACAGTATGAAAACCGGAGATGCCGGCGGGACCTGTATGGGCGCCCATGCAGCAGCGCCGCATCAAGGGAACGTACATGCTGTGTAGTTGGTGGATCTGTCCAATTTTGGTTTTTATGAACGCCTGTGACCTCCATTGCGCGAGGCCTCGCGCCATGATCAGCGAAACTTTAATGTTTCTCATGCGCCGTTCCATGCGCGAGGCCTCGCGCTTGAGACTGCAGTTTGTTCCGGAACATTTATACTTATCAAGATTCTTGGGTACATCATTGTTGCAGTTTATTCGTTAATAGATCCATCTCTATCACGCAATCCTGATAATGGTACTAAGTTACGTGTATAAATACGACAGGGTTCCATTTTTCGACAACCTGCTTAGTGTGTCGTGCTGTAGCACATTAATCTGACACAAATGAACGTCTTTGCGTGAGGCCTCGCGCAAAGAATAGTCACCAAAAAATACTTTTCCCTGTGTCGCCCATGGGACACATCATTCTTATAGAAATATTTAATCTGCCATACTTGTTTGCGACGCTTCTAAAATATCGAGCAAAACAACTATTTTTCGATGCCTTTAGAAACCTGTCATTTTCCTACCTTTTCCTTCGTTTTTGACCATGCAACTTGAGCCGCCTAAGTATCTTGTCTAACTGATCTAAGTCCTGTAGGAACGTTTGTGTGGCATGGGCCGGTGAGATGCCTTGGTGGCCGCCAAATTGGCGGAGGTGCAGAGGGGGTGAAATGAGGGGGTAGAGGGTTCGGTAGACCCACCGCACGGGCAGTCTGTAGATGGAGTTGCTCATGGTGATCAGGCGACAGCGGTTCGGGTCCTGTCAGGCTCCTTTGCCTTCGAAGAGGCATAGTGTCTCTGAGGTCAGCCAGGCATGCGGTATGTGTCCGTGTATGTAGCAGTGTGTTATGCACGAGTTCACTATGGCAAAGTCTCTGTCAGGTGGGATGGACAAAAGGTAAGGGGGAGGCCCGTCAGGTCCAGGGGATGTTGTTCTGGCCGATCGGGCCAGGGTGCGCAGATCTGAGACTGAGGGGGGGGGAGTCCCCTAACTGGCGGTGCTTGGGGATGATGAGGGCAGCGTCGGCTGACCATGGGGTGTTGCGTTGCAAAATACGCTTGATTCTGTAGGACGGCACAGGGAGGGATGATTGCGCTGGGGGGGTGAGCAGGGTGTGCTTTATCCTGCAGGAAAAAACTTTTGATCGTCTTTTTGCTTGCTTCGTAAGCTGGCGCACGAGGGAAGCCGAATCCGTAATGGCGTGTGCCTGATGTGGGGCGTCTGGTTTGGAGTCATTGACACGCTGCATCGACTGGAGCATGTGGCGTGTGAGCTGCTCATATGCATGCTCCGTGTCTGATATGGTGTCCGGACTCGGTAGTTCGGCACATAACTGGCTTATGTCTCTCCGGAAGGCCTGTACGTCCCGTCTGTTCCAGCGTGCACAGCGCGGTGGGGGTTGCTGCGGGGTTGTCCGTGGGGTAGTGTGGATGAGAATTGGGTCATGGTCCAGCGCTCCGTGTACCGCAGAAAAATCCAGGACTGACGCATTGGTGGGCCCAAATAGGGCGCAAAAGACTCGTGAGCTGTAGGCTCAGTCAATGTAGCTCTTCGTTCCTCCGTATCTAGGGACACGGGTGAACTGGAAGGATTGAGAATAGGGAAGAAGGAGGTCGGTGGCGGCCCCGGAACGTTCTCGGGCAATAAGCCAAGGCGAGAGATTCAGTTTCAAAGCAGTGGTATGCGCTTCCTGGGTAACTGCATTGAATTCCCTCATTATGAGGCTGTTCTCGCGAAGGAGCTGGTCCAACGCAGGTTCACAGGGTCTTTTCCTTCGCATGGTATGTGGGCCGTAGAGAGACGCCACTCGCACTGGCAGTGTGATGGGGTCGTGGTGCAGTGAGAGGGGGACGGAGATGAGGGATCCCGGTAGGTGGACAGTTTGCGCTTGGCATTTGGGGGTCAGGGACGTGTGTATCAGAAGTGCCACGCCATCCTTGGATGTGGGAGAGCTGTAGATCAGATGGTATCCCCGGTGCAGGGCCTGTCGCATGTCTGTCTCGTGCCTGTTCTGACTGGGTCTGAACTCTTGCAACGCTAGCACTTGTAGTAAGGGGCAAAACCCGTGCAGCACACGACAAAACAGGTTGGCGGTGAGGTCAACACCGCCGATGTTCAAAGAAGAATACGTCAGGGTGTCATACAGGACATGTTTGTTTCTGGGGGACGGTGCACCTGCGCATGTGTTACATGTGTGGCTAGATTGCGACGTTGGTGGTGCCTTTGTGGCCTCCCTCTGTAGTTCTCCTACTCTGACGCCTCCCCATGGATTTGGGCTGTCGCTTTGCACTGTCTCCCTCATCGGCGGAGGGGTACTTTTCGCGGCTGGTGTTCCGGGACATTCCTGTAGGCATGAGACGCGGTGAGCCAGGAAGGCAAGTACCGTGACGATGCGCAGTGAAACGTTGGTAAGTAAAAATACAGACAACCATCTGCGAATTTCAGCGTGCCGGCCTACTACATACCCCAGGACGTGGTCCCACCTGTTTTGGTAGTTTACTGCGGTATAGCACGAGAGGAGCATCGCACCCAGCGATTCGTATTCTCTGGCAGACCACCACGGCGCAGTGATGACATCCTGCAAAGGAACAGGGCATGTAGAGAGAGCAGCAGGGGGAAACACTTACATGGCTGCATGTAGCGGTTCAGGGGGGTTTGGCAGGGGCGTGTGCCTTTCATGCCTCCCTGGGGGGGGGGAAAGACTGGTCTCCTGGTTCATCCCTGGCTCGTTTTGGAGACCCGTAGGCAGACATGTGGGCGCAACCCTCTCCTGATGGGGGGCTGATGAGAGTGCAGTTGCTGCAGCCTTTTGAGCATTCAAGGGCGGAGTGAAGTCGGGTATATCAAAGGGTTCGAGCGCCGTGGGGATGGTGGCCAGATTCAAGTCATTCAGGTCTGGAGAGGGGAGACTTGCCAGATCTAGGCTAGCTAGCCTTTGGTCAAGCGTGAGTGTTGCATCCCTGGCGGGAGTCCCTAACGTGAGATACACGGGCCCGGGCAGCGTTGCGCCATACGCCGTATCTGCAGAGGCGTCATCTTGGTATCGGATTAAGAGGGTCCCAGCTTGCTGGAAAAGCTGATGGTTCTCTACGGGTCCGAAAATGGAAACTGACTTGAAGACGTCCTCCACAGCAAAGGACGGGGAGAAACGCACCAGTGCCTAGGGGGGTTGGACTGCCCGCACCACATCCTTGGCCCTGATTCTCTGGTGGGAAGTCGCTGAGATCACAAGGAGGTCCCCCATCCCCTCGAGTTCTTGGATAGCCGGTTGCATCAGGGGATCATCTTTGATCATGCACAGTACGTCTTGTTTGTTGACAAATGTAATGAATTCTAATTTTCGGCGCAAGTGTGGGTGCATGTCGATGGCATCCCTAATTTGGTTGGCTGGCATTTTTTTGCGCCAGGGCACATTCGCACGGAAGGGGGGTTGGTGTGTAACAATGATGCATGCGGTTTTTACTGAGGAGTGTAACAAGGCTATGTTAATGTCAAGGTCCTGTAGGGCGGGTTGTTCTTCATAGAAACGGGCCATGACATCCATTGGGATGTGAAACTCAAAATTTTCAAATCCGTCCGGCGCCGCATTAACGGACACTAGCCAGTGGTCTTTTGTGATTCTGGGCGCCGTTAGATTTTTTGGGACGGTGGAGCTATCATCGGGTGACAACCCATTGATGAACAGCATGAGTGGGAGAGAACCGGTCACCGTGCACTTGGTTTCCACTCAGGCCATTTCCCTGGTTATTTCTTGGGGAACGTCAAGTCTAAATTACAACATGGTTGACGTTGGGCAGAAGATCGCTTGCATGGTTTCATCAACCGATACGTGTGGGTCAGACGCTCTTCGGTAAAATTCTACGACACAGGGTTGGTGCTTTGCCGGAAGCTGTTGGGACGTGAGTTGGAAAATAATAAGCCGCATGTCGTGGGGAGTTGCGGAGTCTTCAGTTGCGAATGTAGTTGCCATTCTTGTAGCAAGGTGAATGACCGGGGGCACCACCAAGAGATGCAAGAAATTTAGCACGGGGATGAGGTCAATTTGTCTATCCAAAATAGTAGCTAGCTCCACATCCGCAAAATTTGTCCTTGATGAGTAGGCCATCCAAACATGCTTCCTTTTGTTCTGTTTTTTGGCCTCGCTGAGAACATTCACAACCTGTTGTACCACTGTTTTGTGGGAGAGAAAGGGGCCATCCTCTTCAAACGGAGCAAAGAGGGGAAGGATTATAAGAGAGGTGTTGCCAATCAATTTCGTCCAATCAACTCCGGGCATATTTGCCACCGATAGTGAGCGGAGAAACCCAGGGTATGGCATGCCGTCTCCGCTCAAAAGAATTTACAGCACCTGCACTAGGGCACGAAGGAGGTCTCGGGGCCGCAAAGGAGAAGTGTCCAAGTAGAGTGATGGATCCGTGCTGATTTGGTCTACGTGTGAAAACCTTGTATCTTTCCTCCTTGCACATCGGTAGTGACATCGCGAGGTTCCGGAAATCCGTCCGGAAGGACACCTTTGGTTTGGAATGATCAGGCCACTTGTAGTGCATCAGGATAACACTCTTCCACGGTCGGCGGTGGGGGTGGTGAGGATGGAGTGCTTGATGCATGTGTGCCCATGTACTCTTTGGTGCCCGATTGAGCAGAGGCACTCGCGGATGATGTGTGTGAGTGTGGGGCGCTTGGTTTTTTGAGCGGAGTGGGTGCAAATGCACGCCTCAATACCTCCTTGTTTGTCACATCAATTTTGCAATGAAGTTGGTTCGGCGGGTGAAACTTGCACCTGGGACTCCAATTCATCTCGAAATGAGACATCATCATCTTCGTCTAAGGAAAGAGTGAGGTGAACGGAAACTTCATCAAAATCCCCTTCGGTTGGAGAAGAATCTATGGCGGGTGGCCCACGAACCGAAGCCGTATTTGTGTTACACTCTTTTTTCTCCTCGTCTTTTTTTTCCCTTCCACTCGTGGACCCATGGTCACTGTTTGTTTCTCAATCACCGTCTTTTTTTTCCTCGCTTTTTTTTGTCTCACTCCCATTGTCCTCACTAAGAAGGACGCTTCTTTCTCGGTCGCACCGGTTTAGGGGCTAGGAAACGTGGCATTCCCATTGAGAGTCGCAAGGCATCTCCATCATGGCTCACTGTGCCGGCATGGGACAAAGGTGCTCTGGAAGAAGCAACCTGGTCATGGCTCTCTTTTCTTTCTCATCAGCCTCAATCCGGGCAATATATCCTGTCAGGTCAGAAGACATTGCAGTTTTTTTCATAACCTTTGAATCAGAAATGGTATTCTTGGGTGAGATGGAGCGGGTTGAGCGTAGGGCTCCTTTAGAAGAAATGGAGCGTCCGCATTTGCGTTTCCCCGTTGAGGCAGCCGGAACTGAAGATGAGGAGCCTTTGGGCGCAGAATCTGGGTTTGAATTCATGACCAGAAAATAAAGTCACAGTTCAGGAGTTGAATAAGGCGTCAGAAGAACGGCAAAAAGTCAAAATTGTAGAAAAAGGTGATTGCAGTTCGTGTTTTGCAAAAACACTCGGAAAAAGTCACGGCATTTTTAGGCCTAATAAGAAGGGCCTGTCACGTCTCACGCGCGCACGTTGATCCGGCCTCTAAGCGCGGGTGTCCATGCCCCGGTGGCAGTGGCCTTTTTGTGCCCCGTATGATTCAGTCTAGTATGATCTACCTATTTGGTACTGTGCTACTTCTTTGTCTGCCCCAACTGCCTTTCTCTTGTGCCCCCGCTCCAGGATGCTCCAGTCCTGGGGCTGGGGGCTCCACCTTCTTGCTGCTCGCCGGATGTTCCAGCCTGAGGCCTCTTGTCATCTTTCCCTAGATGTTCCAGTCCTGGGGGTTGGGTCCACTCCTTCATGCGCAGCCCAACCTTTTGATAACCCGGGATGCTCAGTCAGTCCCTTTCCTTGGCCACTTCTCCTTCCTCATTGTTCTACTCCTCTCTTCCCTCTCTACCCTCTCTCCTGTTCCCTAATCCAACGCTCGGGGGGATCTCCAGGAGGGGGCTGTTGTGTGGTGTCTCCGGTTAAGGGTCTCAACTGTTGTACGCCGTGTCCAAATGTACCATCTCTTTACATTTGCACCACTAATGTAGCCAGACAGGTGACCCACGCCTCTGCGGCAGGCTGAGAGCACTGCTGGTCAACAGGGTCCCTTGAAGCGCCAGGGGTACCCCTGACTTGATGGGCAGTGCCCCTCCCATACCACAGCCCCTCTCACGGTTTGAACCGGGGTTCGCGCCTATGGAACACGCCTATGTCAGACCCTTTGCGACCCCACGGGTCAGTGCCAGTTGGGCAACTGGCAAGGGTCACCAGGCGTGGACTGCCTTCTCGCTGGTGCTCAATCACGGCCAAAGTGAATACCCCTGTGCCCTCCATCCCCTGTCTGCGCTGTCTCCGCCGTGTGAGGGCCTGTCGGACCAAGCGGACCCTGGGTGCGGAGTTACCGATGGACTTGTTTGTCGCACCTGCACTTGCTCTTCTTGTCGTCCCGTTTTTGCTAACGATGTGCTGGCATCTGCGGGCGAGCTGCAGCGCCTTGGATTTTCCAGTCCACGGCATTCATGTCCCTCCCCAGTCCAGCACCATCCACTCTTCCTCTTTTTTGTTGCTGTCCTCCGTGTTTCTGCAGCTGTTCCCCCTTCACTGGCGGCGTTGTTCTCCTGGATGTTCCACTTCTGAGGTGGGTGGTTCCCCTTGCTTTATCCGGTCTGCTCAAGGTTGCTCTTTCGTGCCCAGCCCCATGCCTAGCCCCTTCTTCTTTCGCCCGCTCGAGTCCAGGCTTGCTTTTTTTTTGGAAATACAAAGACGCGTATAATACGGCGAGGCTGGCTGGGTTCTTTTTTTTTTGGACATACACAGTTCACAGTGCTACGGTCCGCTAAAAGGGAAGGCCAGCCCATCATACAGATTTGTGACCCACACCCAGGGTCATGGGTCCGCAAGTCGGTGGGTGGGATGGCAAACGGGCGTGTCGCCGACGTGTGAAGGTGATTGCAAGGTGCAATGATGAAAGCAGAGGTGGTATCTCCGCGTGCAGTCGCCCGGAAGCCATCTGAGGGGGTGATGGTGAAACCATGGGGGTGCCCAGGGGGCTGGCAGCTACCATTGCCAGACTCCAGTCATGCATACAGGACGCCAGAAGGGGCAAGAGCAGGGATGTCCACATCCAGGGCATTAATGTAGGTGTTGGTGTGCCAGGGACAGGCCGACTCGGCGCTAGTCAGTTCGAAAATAGAAAAAGGCAAACAAAAGTAGAGGAAGGCAGGACGCAGGAGCACACACAAGACAGCGTAGAGCAGGCTGGAGTGAATATGGGCTGCAGTGAACACAGTGCTGGCGCCTGAGGTATACAGAGGGCTCTGATGGGGATATCCCACTTACTTTAGGGCAGAGAGTGTGCGCAGCATTCACTTCAGACCTGAAAAGCCTGGGCATGGTCGGCAAGAGCAGCAAAGGGCAACACCTTTATACGGGGCAGGAGCAGTGGAGCCAGTCGCACGAATGATTCGGATTGGGTTTGAAGGAAGAGGGGGGGACGTTATCAGCTAGGGCAAGCGTGACGGCGTCAACCGCATGTTTATGGTAGTGATTTATGAACCTCTTCGCAGCTCTCTACCAACCCAAGGACTGTAGCTGCTGCTGATGGAGGGAAGAAGGTACAGCGAGTTGCCGAGCAATACGCATGTCGGGGTGGAGCGTAGTGCTGCGCCATCTGGCAACCAGGGCAGGCTGTGGCCATCAGGATAGCCAGGCGTGGACGAGGGGGTGGGAGAAAGAGCAGTGAGCAACGCCACCGTGTACACTCAGGTTGTGTCGCAGGCGACAGTGGGAGTATGGGCGTGGGGGGCACTCATCCTTCGGGATACTCGCGTAGTGGGAGTAGTCTTTCCATGATTGAAGGCCAAAGAGCCATTTGTGCCATGCGAGTCGACGGAACTTCAGGGGGTACCAGGTGGATGGGTGAAACAGGTCCTCGGAGCGCTGTGCAACCAAGTCGTGTTTCCAGACTTTGTCGGGGGGCAGCATGAGCGCGCCTCCGTAGATGACAACCCACGGTGTCTGTGCCGTGTCGGTTGGGTGGGGAAGGCAGTGTAGAGCTCTACTTGGTGAACGTGTCCGATTTTTCCTGATCCACGTGGCCTGTGTGCCCTTCAATCCATTCCAGAGACTGGGCCTTTGACGGGAAGGGGGTGCCTGGCCTGAAGGACCCACCTGGACTGGCGAACGGGTTGCTTGGTACCCGTGGTGGGGGCAATAGCACCCTTGCAGTCAACCCGTCCTGTTGCATTGGGGGGACAGAAGTGGGAACCTAGCAATATAACGACGACCTCAGCTTTGTATGAGTTGGGGTTGCCTGGCACGCATCAGAGGACGATACGTCCGTCTCGAAAGACGGCAGACGCGCCAGACGCGAGGGGAGACCCAATACGGCTGCCATCAGTATAGGGATAGTCAGGTGAGGGGCCGGAGTTGGGCACCACATACGCTGCTGGAGCTGCCATTGAGGAGATCTCAGTGGCGCCACGTAGGGTTTGTCGGGATCTCCAGGAGATGGCGAGGGGGAGCATGCTCAAGGAGGGGCAGGTCCCAATACGGAGAGGGCGCAGTTGAAAAGAACACGCGGAGAGATGTTTGAGGGGGAGGACAAGCGCAGCTCATCAAGCCAGGGTTTCCTGTGCAGAGAGCCGACGACACAGGTGGCATACAGGACCATCAGGCAGCAAAGGCCAAGTCCCCTTGAGCGGTGGGTGTACAGAGTTTTCTTGGCCACAAGTGACGGCAAACCCGAGACCGCAAACTCAAAACGTTCGAGCGCTGAGGAGAGGTCTTGAAGCTGCATACCAGTGAGAGGGTACCATTCCTATCGCTAGGAGAGGCTGGACAGCACCATCCGGTTGACAAGGAGCACCCTATCTAACGTTTGTATGGGGCGTGCATTGAGGTCTGTCAACTGATTCAGTAGCTCATCAACAATTATCTTATAACCTGCTTTCCGGGCCATGTAGGCTGGCAGGGGTGGCCAAGGTGCATGAGGTTGGATACCTGTAGCATGGGATGCTAGGTGGTGTCCGCCCATTCGGGCAAGGACACACAAAGCTGGACGGACAAGTAGATGGGGCCGACCTGCACAGGATCAGGGGGTTGAGCGTACTTGGGCAGCAAGGAAGGCAGTGGGAGAGGGGGGGGGGCAGGAGGGGTACACATTTGCTCTGGGCAACGTTGAGCTGGAACCCAATCAGGTTTAACCCCTGCTGTACCAGACATGCGGTAAGACTTCCTTTGCCATGCCGAATGGGTGTGGACACATCATTGACATAGGCTGAGATGGTGAGTCCCTGGGACTGGAGGTACCTGAGGGGGACCTCGAAAACCAGGACGAAAAGGAAGCAGGAAAGGGGGCACCCCTGTTTCAATCCGTGTGCTGTCCGTTACAACCTCATCGGGCTGCCTGAGAAGTGTGTGGACGCATGCTCAAGCACTGTTCAGATTAGTGGCAGTAGCTTGGATTGCGTCCCCATGCGTTCAGGAACCTCCCTAACGTACTTTGAGGCAGACTGTCAAAGGCGGGGTACATGTTGAAGGCATATATGGCCTCCAACGTGGTACCCGTGTGAAGGTCGTTAAGGAATGGTTGGGTAGCGTGTGCTGTTGACACACCACGCCAACCTCCGATCTGATGTGTATTTGTTTATTGAGGAGAGGAGGGGGTACAGGCGCATGTGCGTCCAGCACATGAGCAGGCGGTAGATGCTATTGCTCATGGCAATGGGGCGCCACCTGTCGGGATCGCACGGGGCCCTTTCCTTTGTAGATGCATAACGTTTCTGAAGTCAGCCATGCACGCCGAATGTCGCCCGACTCATAACAGAGAAAAAGGCATCTGTGCACGAGGGAAAAGCATGGGTCCGGGAGTATGGACAGGAGGTATGGTAGCACCACGTCTGGACTTGGGGATTTCTTGCGCGCTGAGCGTGCAAGGGAGCGGAGTTCAGGGACGGGGGGGGGGCACATCGGGGAGGGTGGGTGCCAGCGGTATTTAATCGGCAGCCAACCTGCACTAGTGAAGCGGTACCAAGAACCTATGGCCCATGGCCCGGAGGCCTGTGAGCCGTCACACCCGTGCGGAAGCCGTTGACACCGGCGGTCAGCGGGATATCCCTGTCCTTTAATCCGCGAGATCTGGAATCTGATCTCTAACCATTCAATTGATGAAGAATTACCATAACCTTATTGTTTTCGTCGATTTTCGGTAAAAAATCGGTGAAATACCCGATTTCTACCGCAATTTCTAATTGTCGTGAAATCGCCGCCTGTTGTCGCCTGTTCGCGCGCTCTTGAGGTTCCAAAGGAACTGAAGGGCTGGATCTGGAGGGTTTTTCTGGTACTTTCATCTGGTGTGTTCACCAGAATTTTTCGCCGTTGCGTCTGAGAGAAAATCAGCGCGCAAGCTTTTCCGTCAATCGCTCGAACTCATGGTTCCGAAGGACCATGAGTTCGGACAGAACCCTACATTCCCCCCCTATGCCTTTCATCCATGCCCCTTTCACGTGGGCATATCACTTTGAATAGGGAAGAGGGCAATAGGGATGTTTTAGGCAGGCTATGGGTTTCGAAAACCCAAGTCGTTTGCGTGCGCAAACGCTAACTTTGTGGCCTTGTGAGCATGAACGTTAATAACCGAACACAATGCTCACAAGACCCAAAAACCCAAGTCATTTTTGATTTTCGAGCAAACTCAACGATGGCTCCACGCAATTCAATGCGTACCAAAACTTTCTTTTCGAAGGAGGGCAAGTTTTGGTCGAAAATGGGGCCAAAATGGCCCATCACCCGAGGCTTGTACTCAGAGCCTATGGGGAGTTGAATCTTGAACTAAGACAATATGTAAAGTAGAGACCAAGAATGACATCGTGGATGGCTTGGTTGATTTTTACAACCTTGTCTTCTATTTGATATAATGTCGCCTTGTGAGCACGCGTGCCATACTGCGTCTTTGCACACGCGCTCATATGCAAGCACTAATGACATGAGTGGGCGAAGACGATCAAACCATAGTGGGCATATTTGAGGGCACCTACTATGGGCCTACTCCGAAAATGTTTGCTCATATTTTTGTTCCTCAATGACCCAAAGATATGTACATACCAATATCGCCGATATATGCACTTTTTCCCATAAATAGTGTGCTTCAAGGATTGAGGTGTTAAAAATGTTTCCATTATGCTTTGAACCTCAACCTCTGTCACAAAAAGGAAGCAAAGCTTCGGTTTGCATCCATGAAAAAGCCCGAGGCTCCTTTCTCTTGTGATACGGAGATACGATTTTTCGAGTGGCCACTTTTGGGTGAATTTTGGCCGTTTTGCCCAGAATGGCCACAAACCCCTTCTCCCCCTGATTTCACCCCAGAGGTTGCGTGCGCCACTTGACCAAGGGTAAGGGCAATTCGGAGAGGGCACATAAACCCGCATCGAATCGGGTGTTTCCCCAAGTGGCCTCTCTTCTTGAAGGGAGAGTTGTGAGTCACCCAATTTGGGGTATGTAACCATTCTGCCCCATTTGTGTGTCACTTTTCCTCCAATGGGGGAAGTAGCTAGAGGCGACCATGAAGGTTGGCAAGCGGCATATATTGGGACCTGAGTCCCATGTGTCTATAGCATCTTTGGTTGAAAGGATCCTCGCAGGGACCATGGAGATATGGAATCATGAGAGCGGGCCATTTTGGCCACGTTTCGCTGTTTTTGCCATTGTATGCCATATTCGAACTACCATATCTCTGTGGGGCACGAGATCCAGCTAGAAGGGAGGTGCGGTTATTGTGGCAAATGACCAAGGGTTGGACACCATTCAGTTTCGTATTTGCCCCTCCGGCTCATCCGGAGTTATTCAACTTTTGATGTGATCCATGATCCCCCCCTTTGCACCGCATGTTGCTTTCTGCCCCGTCGGTGTGGTCATCCCCTGGGTGAACAGTAAGCAGCCAGCGTGACAGCAAACCGTAACCCAGGGCATGAAACCAGAGGGGATATCATAGGGTCGTGAATCAAGGCTTGGCGCGACGAGATCGCCAAGGTTTCCTACCCTGAACGGTCGCCCGAGACGACCGATTGTGCCATTTTGGTATTTGTGGACCCAGTTTGGATCATCACCACACCAAGGGCCATGGAGATCCTTGAGAGCCAAGTCCATGTGAGTCTCTGTTGGTTTCCCAGTGGATGGCATATGGAATGGCGGATCCGATCTCCAAGCCGGTGTGGAGATATACCATTGAGGACACCCCCAATTTTGGCTCATTTTGAGGAGCCAAAATGACCCCCTTTTGGGACCCTAATTTCAGCCCCCCCTCTGGTCAATTGGCGGCCCCATTTCTCTATTCCCATGGGAAGTCCGGACCTAAGTCTAAGTCGTACAGTCAGATATCGGTCCTAGGTCCTGCCTCCTATCCTGTGAGCTGTTGGCCTTGCCCTGATCGGGTGAATCACCCGTGGATATGACGCCAGTTTTGGTAATTTTGGCATCATGACCCCACTTGGCGAACCCGTGGTCCCCTGATGCCGGGGCCCCAGAGAGAACCAGGTTGGATGAGGGCTCCAGTGAGTTCGTACTTGAGGGGCATGGGGTCAGTTGTCTCGTTCCTACTTCTGGCCGGTCCGGACGAGGGGTCAATTTAGGAGTTTTTCGAGCTAATATCAGTTTGGGCTGAAACAGCCCACTTTCGGCTACCAACTCCTAGGGGATAATGGCGGGGCCTTCTCTCTGGCTCAAAAGAAAATGGGACCTGCCATTAAGGGAGCATAGGAAGCCACTGTCGGTTGGCCTTGGAGCCTCTTGGTTCCGAGGAACCCGCCTGTGGCTGGGTGGGACACCCTCCCCTATTGGCAGGGTTTCAGGGTCCGGACTGGGCAGGGCATGGGTTGTGTTTGAGCCCCCGCCCCTGCCAGCTACTGGGAGGGTCGGACCTGGGATTGGGATATGAGTTGGGACTCAGTGTCTATCGTCCTGTGATGCCCTTACCCCAGTCCAGTCCCAACCCCATGTGTACATATCCCCGTATGTTGCTGTACGTACTTTTGTTCCCTTGTTTCAGAGTGGCAAGAATCCTGAAATGCTTTGTCACATGACACGAGCATACGGATGCCCTTGTGAGCGCAGTGCTTTGCCTGCCTGCTTGCTTGTGCGTGTCCGCCGCAGTGTCTGGTGGCCAGGCCCCCCACGGGAACGCGTCAAAAGCGTTTGACCGCCGCGGGGTTACCCATCCCTCGCGTGCCACTCGGGGCCACCTGAACCCCGAGCACCACCGGCTTCGCAGTGCCGCCCGGAGCATCGCCCCGAGCGTCAGCAACAGCGCCAAGTCCGTGAAGGAGGTGTAGCGACCAGAACTCAGACATCAGCGAGTTCCTTCGGCCGACCAGTACCGGCCGCCCTCCCAGCTGCATCACCCACCTCCACAACCACCATCGGGCGTCTGGGTCCCAGCCCTGTAGATAAAGTGGACCGCAACAACCGCTTCAACAGCCACTCCCAGGACTAGTCCATCAAGGGGAACGAGCGCCCATGGTGAACTGGCAGGAGGCGGCCAAGACGTGGCCACTGCCCCACCCCCATGCGGTGCGCCTACTGCGTGGGTTGGTGTGGGGGCAGCACTACCGCCACAGCAATCCCAGTGCGAAGGCGGCATGCCCGGGAGCTTCGAGCTCCGCGAGGACATGGGCGACGACCGCCTGCAGGCAGTGGAAGACTAGCTGCGGGTGGAAGGATACGCCTACTGCCTCCGCCAGAAGCGCTGGAGGGTCTGGACCCGCCCGGACAGGCGCGGCGAAGGGCCGCGCCGCGACGGGATTGATGAGGACAAGAACCCCAACGAGTACCTGTCGGACGCCACGATCAACGTCTCTATATTGGACATGATCGAAAAGAAGTTCCCAGAACCGGGGAACGAGCGTACGCTGCAGGGCAGCAACAGCAGCGCTTCCCCTGGGAATGAGAAGCGATCCGCCGGGGACAGGAAGTGGGACAAGAAATGGCGGGAGAACCAGGAATCCCTGGCCGGCGAAGACGCCCAAGCCGCGGATAACAAGACCAAGGGCCGAAACCCGGGCCCCCAGCCCCGAACGGGACAGTGGCGGTCACCACCCCAGCCAGACCACCCTTGGCGACTTCCTTGAAGTCGCCAAGAAGGCCAAGGCCAAGCCCCGTCAGCTGCACCTGAGGAAGTGAGGCCCCAGCAGCGATGTGGAGTCGGCCCACCGTCGGAGTATGCCGGCTGACGAGGCCAGCTCCAGCAGCAGCTTCGCTCCCGGCCCAGGGGACGTGGCCCGCGCCTGCCAGCGCGCCTGTGGGGTGCCCTGCAGCCTTCAGGTTGCCCGGCAACGGGCCACGCAGCAGAACGCTGCTGTGGAGGGCGCCGTTGGCATCGCCCGGGAGGAGGCTGCAGATTGAGGCAGAGGCATGGCCTTCCATGCCTCGACCGTGGCGGCCATTGTGGCGGGACTCACCGCCGCAGCCGCCAAGGAGGCAGCGACTGCCCCGGTCAGGGGTGAGGTTGTGGCAGCCGCCCAGGAAGCCCGCCTGGCCCAGGAGGCCATTGTCAGTAAGGAGGCCTAGGTGAAAGCGCTGGAAGAGGCGCTTGCCCAAGAGAGGGCAAAGAAGCAGGCGGAGGAGAGGGCCCACGCCGAGGCAACGGCCAAGGCCCAAGCGGACGCCGCCAGGAAAGATGCCATCGAGGCCGCACGACAGAAGGTCGCTGAGGAGACAGCCAGTACAGAGGCGGAGCTGGCAGCATTGGAAGCGGGGAAGGCTCGGCTGCAGCGGGCTCGGGAGGCCGAGGCTGCCCGTGCCGAGGAGGAGGCCGAAAGGTGAGCTGCCGCAGCCACGACCGCCGCAATGGAGGAGGCGGAGGCCAAGCTCCAGCCCGAGACACCCCCGGGAGGATCCCGAGTGGAGACCCTTTGAAAGCTCTTCGAAGAAGACGCCCCCTCCAAGATGAAGCTGGATCTGGAGGTGGTCGACACCGGCAGCAGTGGGGACAGTGGCCCCACCGCCTACCGACAGAGGAGGGGTAAGGGGAAGACCCCCGAGAGGCCAGCGGGCGGACATCCCCACGACTCCAACCCCTTCTTCACCGCCAGCGATGGGGACGGACGAGACCGCCGACATCGCCTGGGAATAGCTGGCAGAGGAGGCGGAGACGTCCCCATGGAGCCAGAGGGTGAGGGTGAGAACCTCCCTTCTCCTTACTGGAGCTCAGAGTCCACCGAGTACGAGACCGAGACGGCTAGGTGGGGCGACATGGACGAGGATGATGACATGGACTTTGGCTACACGGAGAAGCCCCCATCCTCGGACCCACCGAGGGGACCCGGCGGAGGCCCACCGGAACCCCCTGGCGGAGGACCATCAGGACCCCCTGGAGGACGCCCACCAGGTGGACCCCCCGGAGGCGGACCTCCGGGCGGGGGAGGACCCCCTGGACCGGGCGGACCCGGCGGAGGCCCTCCTGGAGGACCCCCTGGGGACCCCGACGGCCCACCAGAAGACGGTGACCCGGAGGCCACTTGGCGGTGGATCGTCCACCTCCGCAGGAGGGTCCAGACCCTCGAGCGTGAGGTAGACACGGGCAAAGGCGAGATGATCCTCATCGCCAGGGTCGCCGCGGGCGCACAGAAGAAGCTAGACATCGCCAAGACGGAGATGGTCAAGATCGCCAAGCTCGCCACCGCTGTCCAGAGGGAGCTGGACATCGCCAGGGGCGAGACCAGGCTGCTGAACAAGGTCATCAACGGCCTGCAGCAGAGGTTGGACGAGCTGGAGGGCCGTGGGAGCGTCGGCAGCGACCACCCACCCCTGGAGTCCGGCTCGTCGGACGACGGCTGGGGACCTGAACCAGGTCCAGGCAGAGCCCAAACCCCCGGCGGAGCCCCCAGGAGTCGCCCCAGCGCCGGTGCCCCCTCTCTCAGCGCCCCCTCTCATCACAGCGCGGGCCGCTGTAACGAGCGTATGCCGCCCAGCAGTGGCAGTGAGGATTGGCGTGACGAGTGGCTCAGTGCGAGTACCACAACCGCCGTGCTCCACCGCGGACACCGGTACGCCCCCGACGCCCCGAACCAGCCTAGGAGCCAATCCCAATGGCTGGCAGGCGTTATGCTGGACTCAGAGATGAGGTCCCCGGAAGGGACGTGAAGTGGGATGTTGGCAGAGGCGACCAAGACCTGGAAGAGTTCGGCATTACCTCGCCGCGTGGTGTACGACAGGAGGCCGCTGAACGCAGCCGCCGGCGCCGTGATGAGGAGGCATACATAGAAGGAGTACGGCGTGAACATCTAGGTTAAGCGTACATGGAGGTACCACGGCGTAGCCACATGGATACCGTGGAGGAGATGGAAGTAGCGGCCGTGGGAGTCCGTGGGGGACGCCGATGCGAACCTCGGTAGACCTCGCGGCCGGCGTTCATGGTCCCTAAGGCCGCGGATGCCGCCGTGTGGGAAGATCTGAAGGACACCAAGCCCCCCACGTACGATGGCAACCCCCTCAACCTCGACCGCTTTTTGGAGAAGCTGGACGATTGGGGGATGACCGTCACTGAAGACATGGATCCCGCAGAGGCGGGGAAATATGTCTTCAAACGGTTCAGGTGGCGCCTGCCGGAGGTGCTCCAAGAGCTATACTTCGTGGCGACCAAGGAGGGGAAAATCAAGACCCTCAAGGAAGCCAAGAAGTGGCTCAACGAGCAGGAGTGGGTGGACGCTCCGCAGGTGGCTGCCAAGCGGTGCAGGGCCATCAAGCTTTAGCATGATGGTCGGGAGATCCGCCTACGGGATTGGCGAGACTTCCAGGCGCAATACACCCTCTTCCGCCGCAACGTGGAGGACTGGAATGAGGGTGACGAGCAGGCCCGCCTGCTCTCCATGCTGCCGGGAGCATGGATCAAGAGAGTCACCAAGGAGGAAGCCAAGAGAGCCAAGTTCAACCACACGTTCAAGATGATGCTCCCCAAGGGGTATCATTCAAAAGTGTTGGGTTGGACAAATAAGCATGTGGCGCGGGATGTCAAGCGGCGAGAGCTGCGGAACGCCCTCCTCATCACCGTCATGGGCGATCGCGAGAAGACCGCGATGTTGCGCCTCGACAAGTGTGACGTTGGCGGCCAGACCCTCCATCTGCAGGCCATCCTGTCGCGGATGACCTGCGGCGAGGTCTTGGATTGGGTTGGAGAGGAAGTGCTCAAAGAGTACAGGAATCTCCACCACAACCGCGGCTTGAAAGCAGACCGTGACGTCAACTATGTTGGCGAAGGGTCAGGCGGGGAATCTGCCATGAACCCAGCGGGAGACGAAGCCGGTGAGGCCCTCGACGATGAGGACGATGACGATGAGCCCGCCGAGACAGCTGTTTGTGCCTTCGTGGCAAACAACCCGAACGCGGGGAATAACCGAGGAAACTGGAAGCCCCTGCAGAAGGGTTGGAAGAAGAAGGAGAAGAAGGAGCCGCGCCGCATAGGGGACCCTCCGGTGTCCTTTGGGGAGTTCATACGAGCTCACCCTCAGGGCTGTTTCGTGTGTTATGGAAGGAACAAAGGGTTCAACCATGACCACCGAACATGTCCCATCCACAGGGCCGACACGGAGGCTTACAAGAAGGTGCACGGGTCGAAAGAGCGTGCACCCGCTGGTATCCGGGAGACCAAGGTGGAGGTCACGAAGGACGAGCTCTCCAAGCTGATGTCGGTAGGGACCGAGTTTGCCAAGGAGATCCAGGAGATCAAGAAGTCCTCGGTCCCCAATTCGGACGACAAGAACAAGGACAAGGACAAGAAGGGTAAGAAAGGGGGAAAGAAGAAGAGTGTCAACGAGGTTGATGCGGAGGAGAGTACCGCTGCTACCACAAGCGACGCCCCTTAGCGGAGCCCCTGCAGCCAAGGGCCCCAGCTAGAGCGGTCGCAGGATGGTGTTGCGGGAAGCGCCGCACCATCCCATTCGGGAGACGATGAGCACAAAGGGATTGCCGCGGGCGTAAGGCCCGGTCCGGCACCCGAGACGAAAGACAGTCGCAGTGGCAGGGTGAGGGCAAGTGAAGGCACGAACCCTGGCACCCGTCCATCGTTCGCGACGAAGAATGTGTTTGATGTGCTTCAAGATCTTTCCGAGAGTCTCGGAGGATCACCCGGACCACAGCTGGATGCTGCAGATGGGCAGCCTGAGCCCATTGTCCACGACCTACACCAGTCGCTTATTGAGCTTCTGGAACGGCCGGAGATCCTGAGCTTGCACGACGTGCGCCGTGTTGGGCGTTAGCGGCAATTGCACCTTAAGGTCCGTGCCTTATGCGGGGAAGTCGAGAAGGTCTTCGACGTGTTCGTCGACACGGGAGCTCATGTCAGCTTGGTCAAGGCTGGCTTACTTCCGCAAGAGTGCTTGACCGACAGTCGGAAGCCTGTCAGGCTGAAGGTGGCGAACAGCCAGTACATGGTGGAAGGCACGAGGGAAGCGGCCATTGGGCTGCAGTTCGTGAACCACCGTGAGCTGAGCCGCCCGGACCTCGGCAAGGAAATTCTCCTGCAAGGTCGCTTCTACGAGGCCCAGATGGACTCAGGCATGATCGTTGGGTACGACTTCATGATGGAGACGGACTCTGGCGTTCTCCCGGCCCAGGCCTCAATGACCCTGTACCAGGACGACCAGTTCTCATGGCTTTCGTCACCTGAGCACCATGTGGAGTGCCAATGGATCCATCCGGAACGCAATCAGCTCGAAGGAGCCGCGCTGGGGACTGAGCCAGCTGGGACAGCAAACCAGGAGTACGGCGTAATGCCGGAAGTGGCGAGTCGAGTGGTTGCGGACCTGGGAGCTTCGGATCTTACCCTGCATGCGTTCTCTTCAGGAACCTCCGCCCATCTTTCGGTTTGCGAGAAGTACTGGAGCGCCCAGGACTCCGCGTGGAAGAGACACTGGGGTCCGCTTCAGGGTTTGATGTGGATCCATTGCCCCCGATGGGACATTCCAAGGGCGGTTGCGAAGATTCGCAAGGACCGCTCCAAGGCAGTGCTGATTGTCCCTATGGGATGCACCGAGGAGGAGAGCACCCATGATTGGGTGGTATCACTGACCAACATGACCTCAAACAAGGTCACCCTACCAGCTGGAGAGAGTGTCTATCAGGACGCTAAGGGACAGCCCATGCCATTCCAGAGATGGCCAACGCAATTCCACTATGTGGATGGGGGCCTTGAACAGGCCGATACCACGGACTTCCTGTGTGTCAACCGCATCATAGGGGAACCATGGCGGCAATGCTTTGCGGTTTCCCCTGTTGACATCGGAGAATCGGAGGACCTCCTCACTGAAGAGGAGTTGAATCTGGTTCAGGGGTATATGGATCAGCCCTTTCACGACTGGGGAAGCCAGCATGAGGGCAAGGGCCAGGACAAAGCCTGGCAGGAAGTGGATTCCATCGTCTCCGGTTCCTATGATGGGAATACCTTCGTAAGGAGGGTACTGGACCACATGTCCAGCCAGGACGAGCCAATTGGCGGGAACCCGCCCACCTATGGTGACTTGTTCCGAGGCAAGACCAGAGATGGCCCTTTCAGCCGCCTGGGAAGACCACCAGAGCCGAAACCATGCGGTGACACCCCGCAAGTAAGCTCAGTGGTTCAGGTGCCCGGCAAGGCCAAGGCGGAGTGCGATGAGTGCCCCAAGATCCAGGCATTGAGGGCCAGGCTGAAGCAGAAGTATGGAGATACCTTCTTCAGCGGAAAACCTGTGTTTCCCTCAACGGTGCGTGGACCGTATGGCGAGGCCAAGATACGACTGAAGCCGGAGCCCCGTGTGTACCTACACCGGGAGTTCGCCCTGAGGGGCGAGAGAAAGGAGGCCATGGAGAAGATCCTCCGTGAATTCATTGAGAGGGGCTGGCTTGAGCCGTGCCACTCCGAGTGGGCCTCCCCGTGCTTCGTCGTCCCCAAGAAGGTGGCCGGGGAGTGGCGGGTGCTGGTCGACTACCGCGGCCTAAACGCCCAAACACGGCATGACAGCTATACGCTGCCCCTCATTGAGGACATGCTGCAAAAACAACACCGGCGGAGGATTTTCACGGTGAGTGACCTGAAACATGGTTATCATCAGATGCCTCTCGCCGAGGAGTCCCGTGCCTGCACAGCAATGAGCACCCCAGTCTGACCCCTCCAGTGGAAGGTGATGCCCATGGGCGTTACCAACGGCAATGCGGCTTTTCAGCAGATGCTGGAGAACCTGCTTTAGCCGGTGCGTGACTGTGTTGACCCCTTCTCGGACGCCGTGATCATCGCGTCCGGGGTCCCCAGTATGAGCTATGAGATGCTGCTGGAGGCACATGAGAGGGACGTCACCAGAGTGCTGGACTTTCTGGTTCGGCACAAGCTCACAGGCAGCAGTGACAAGGCCACCATTGCGGTAAGCGAGGTGGTTTTCGCTGGCCACGTAGTTTGCAACGGGCAGCAGAAGCCCATACCTAGCAAGGTGGCTGCGATGGAGCACTGGGAAAAGCCCAAAACGGTCTCTGAGCTACGGGCGTACTTGGGATTCTGCAACTACTACTCGGGGTATATCAAGATGTATGCCGAGTATGCAGCCCGCATCACGACCATGCTCAAGGGCAACCAAGAGGAGACCAAGAAAGGGTCCAAGAAGGCTCTGGTCTGGAATGAAGAGTCTGACCGTGTCTTTGAGAGGATGAAGCAGGCGCTGCTATCCGCAGTGGGTCTGCACCTCGTGGATCCTGACCGAGGGTTCGTCCTGCGCACCGACGCTTCCGACTACGCCGTTGGCACTGTGTTGGATCAAGTGCTTGACGATGGGAGGCACGTGCCGGTGGCCTTCTGGAGCCGAGTCCTGGCAGAAGGCCAGATACGGACGTGGACGCCCCGAGAAAAGGAGGCGTATGCCATCGTCATGGCTCTCAGGAAATGGGCTGGGTACATTGCCCTCCATCCCGTCACTGTCTGCACCGACCATCAGAGTCTGCAGTCGTGGCACAAAGAGCACGTGGACACCCCCTCCGGTCCCGCCTCCCGACGGGCAAGATGGCATGAGACCTTGGCCAAGTTCGACCTCACGGTTGTGTATGTTCCTAGCAAGGACAACACCGTGGCGCGATGTCTCAGTAGGTGGGCCTATCCCGCCGGCAAGGGCATGACGGATGTCTCTGCCCATTGCGATGAGGCTGAGACCGCTGAGGCCAAGAGGATCATAGAAATGGAGCGCCTGATGGAGGAGGAGGGTGTTAAATGCTTCGTCGTCATGGCTGCCGATGCCCCCCTCGGAAGGAGGATGCGTAGAGCGGTCAGGGTACTCGCCCCTGATAGAGCCGAGTCCGACAAGCACCTCTTCCCTGAATCTTGCCTCCAGGACGACTGGACCGACCACTACGCCAAGTCTGAGGCCGTTGAGGACAAATATAGGGCTGTGACCGACCCTGATGACGGGCAGAAGTGGCCGAAGGGGCTGACTGAGGAGGATGGCAAGCTCTACCGGAAAGGTAAGCTGCTGGTCCCAGAGTCCCGAGTCCTTGAGCTATGTGAGGCTTGTCACCACCACATGATGCACCCAGGGGTCAGGAAGCAAGCCCTGGATATGCAGCGCCAGTTCAAAATCGACCAGATCAGTCTCTACAATGCTATCAAGAAGGTCAGAAAGGGTTGCTCGGTCTGTCAGGCCTGCAATCCCGACAACCGGAACGTTCAGGGGGAGACCCAATGGACTCCGGTGCCTGACCAGCCCATGGAGAGCGTGGAGATGGACGTCTTCTCCATGCCCGAAGTTCACATAGGCAAGGAGACCTTTGACTGTGTGGTCCTTTGTGTGGACCGCCACAGCGGCTATGTAGTAGCCGTTCCGGCACGCAAAAAGAGGTTGCTTGCCAAGGAAGTGGCAGTCATGATGATTCGTCCTTGGCTGACCGTCTTTGACGTTCCCCGCACCATTTGCAGTGACCGAGGGCCCCAGTTTACTGGTGGCTGGTTCAAGGCCATGTGTTCATGGGAATACTTCATGCTAAGAGCGTTGCCTATCTCAGCCGGTCCAACGGCCGGGCTGAAGTGGCTGGAAGACAGCTGTCCGAGAAGCTACGCAAGATTCACATCACCAACCCACGTCGGAACTGGTTTGAGGAGATGTGGCCCGCTCTGAAGGCCCATCATGACACCCCCACTCCGGATGGCTTGCCTCCTCACCAGATTTTGTTCGGCAGGGACCCCTGGGTTGGGGACTTCCCTTGTCTGGTGATGGCATGGCCATTGACGCCAAGGAATTCTTTGCGCGGCAAGAGGCAACGGCGCGGGACATCCGCCAGCAGCTCGAGAAGGAGCATGCGGAGCGTCAGAAGTCCGCCCTGAGCTCGACAGCGCAAATGTTTAGGCTGGGAGACCCGGTGTGGGTTATCAGACCCCGCCCTACGGGCACCCACCGCACCAAAACCTGGTTTACAGCCGGAGGTATGGTCCGCAGGATTGGTGAGGACACCTAACGCATCAAGGTGGGTCACGGACAGTTCTGGGAGCGCCACGAGAGTCAACTCCGTGTGCGGGAACCCGACCTCCGTGGCCAACATGTGTCCCCCGACTATGCCACACATGAGGCTGATTCGGACGACGACTATGCTGAGCAGAACGACTACACCGTCAAGAGGATCCTGGCCCAGCGTCCGACTGCCTCGGCACCCGGAGGCCTGGAGTTCAAGGTTCTTTGGCGAGGCTATGGGCCTTCCTACGACACCCCGGAACCCGTCTCTTTGTTCGTGCCGCGGATTAACACTCCCTTCATGGACTACATCCGCAAGCACAAGACCAAAATCCATGTCTCAGACTTCACAGCACTCACCCAGGCAATTGCAGCCAGAGGTGCCTGATCACCGCCTCGAGCTCTCCCCTGATGAGCATCACTGGTTTTTCCAGTGTGATTTCGGAATCCATGGACGGCCATAGCCCCCTGCTGAATTCGTTGGAGACCAGGGCGGATGGCACCCCTTCATTATCCAAGATTGAGGCCTTAAGGCCCATACGACGTTGCGCAACGGATGCCGCTGTCATCGGCATTGCGATTTCTGGGTGTGTGGTCTGGTCCAATGGCACTTGGGGGATCCAGACCAGTCTACGTGTGTCTGCAGACTATATATGGCCTGACCTCAGGCGTTTTTCTGTCCACCCTCCTGCATATGCGTTACCCTAACCGGGGCGTGGTTTGGCGTTCTATCCAGAGTGTGTTTACACGCCTACTACCCCACTTATTGCTTATTTTTCTGTTCTCCAGGATATGTGCATCTGTACGCTGAGTGTTAATGGCCCATTACTGAATCGAATACCAAGGCGCCCTGAGTCGCCGTGTACATGCTTCTACACAAGGTCCAGCTTGGACCGGTACCTAAGTACAGATTCTTCTGTTTGAGTGCCCGTGATACCCTGTACCCTAGTGGCTGTGATGTGCTGAGATCCTGATGGCGCCAGGCAGAAAGCCCAGTTGCCTGACTACACTCCCAGCTGTCCGCCACTGTCAGTCCCAGTGTGAGCCTACCGACTCGCAGAGGCACTTGCAGTCCGTTGGCGACCTCCGGTGTCCTGACCTCGGTCAGTCTGCCTGGGAAACTGGTGGTTTGAGGAGACGACGCCTCCGCCCAGACTGCATGGGGACTCCCCCATGCATGGCCTTCGTGGTAATGGGGCGAGGGAGACGGTGCGCCAAAGGAAGGACCCGTGGGGACTCTCCCCCAGCCTGCGGCCTTGGGAAGCCTGGGGTAGCCTGATGGATCTTTGTGTTCGTTTCCGACCTGTGGGACCACCTCGGTCGTCGTGTGGCGCCTATGTTGGCCGTGTATGCCACAGCCACTGTGGTAGTGACCGTTGCAGCCGGCATCCGGTGCGCCTGGTATGGGTCAACGGGTCCTTTGGATGCCGAAAAATGCCGCCAGGACCCGGGACTTGATACTTGATACTATACATGCACTACAAGGTTTTACAGTGCCATACATGTCTAACCGTGAGTGGCAATGGGCAATCTGACCCACAGCCAGCCTGGAGTGTGAGGTGTGACACCCCCCCCCTTCAGGGGATGGTCCTGGGTACCCGCTGCCGTGCTTGGGTGTTATCGAGCCCCCCCCCAGGGTTTGCTCAAAAAAGGGGGGTGAAGCGGTACCCAGAACCTATGGCCCATGGTCCGGAGGCCTGTGAGCCGTCACACCCGTGCGGAAGCCGTCGACATCAGCGGTCAGCGGGATATCCCTGTCCTCTAATCCGCGAGATCTGGAATCGAATCCCTAATCATTAAATCGATGCATCGCGTGGCAGCGCAAGGTAGCCTCTTGGCTCCTACACTTTTATCCCGATCATCTAAGAGAGTTCTTATGCACGTTCATGGACTCATATTCCAAACCGGTGATGCCTGAGTTCTGTTTTCTTGTAAAAACAAACAAGAGTGCCTCCGTTGATGCAAAGGGTGGTTTCTCCTCTAGGCCACTCGTTGGCCTCTTCCGTTGGGCGACTACCCCCAGCTCCATCCTCCTTGGTGTTGCTGGTTTAATTCTTTTGAAAATAGACCGCCAACTCCACCCCATGGCGTCGCCAATCATCGACTCGTATGACCTGCTGTCTAGATTACGTAAGCACTTCTCTACCAACACACATGATGATTGGAAGTGCTTTACGATTGATTTTTCTGCCATGTATACTAGAGTCACGTGGAAACACACCTTGCACACCTACAATTATTGGAAGAATGTCTTCTACAATTGTGATCGCTCCACCCTTCACATCTCTAAGGTCGAGTTAGCTTTCTTGGATTTTGTTTTCACCCCCATTAATCAGTTCGCCATGCATGAATTGGGTTGTGACCTCCCTTACTTCGAGTTACAGTGCCCTGCCCCCACCATTGGTCTCGCTTTACTGCATTTTGTATATATACACACCGTATTCCTGAGTCCGGGTCTGGGTGTCTATCGCCAGGCCCAAGGGTGGCCAATGGGCACGAACGCAGCGCCTCCATGGGCGCAGCTGACTTTAAGAAGTTACGAACATGCGGGTTGCCTACCGAGTGATTGTTGGCTCTTCCGTTTCTTAGACGATGGACTTATCCTGCACCGCTCTTCCCACACGGTGGTGAAACAACACCTGGATGTGACCTATCCCCAGAATCTCCCTTGGTCTTTCGAGGTGACGGATAGGGTGTCCGATATTCATTTTTTGGATGTGCACATCGTGGCGCTTTGCCCCCTTAAAACCTCCGTGTATTGGAAGCCCACACATACGTGCTCCGAGATCCAGTGGGATGCGAATGTGCCTAGGCACATTAGAATCGCGTGGGTGAGGGGGGAGTTCATTCGCTATATTAGAATTTGCTCTTCTTGCTCTTTTTACAGATTGTGTTGCCAACGACGTATCCGAGCCTTGTTGTTTCTCAATTACCCAAAACACGTTATCCAGGCACAAGCTATTGATTGGGATGATAGGCATAAATACACTACACTCCGCCGTGACTCTGCTGCTAGTGGTGGTGGGAGGGATGCAGTAAATTCACACATTGTCTCTTTGAGCCAAGCCGAGCAAAATCCACACTCAACTATAGGCCCCATTTTGCATGTCCTAAGGGTGGTACACCACTCAGCGCTACCCCTTCGTTTGTCCAGCGTGGTGCATGGTTTGAAATCCAAACTACCCTTCATTCCCGGCCTCAAGCTCTTTGCTATTCTTCGCCCTCTGCCTAACATTAAGCGCTTGTTCAGGCGCTGGGCCTTGCGCGCGCTCCAGCAGCCCATTGGGTCATGACGCGCGTGCCTCCTCCTGTGGCTATATGTTTTGGCGCTATTTGTCGATTTGTCTATTTTTTGGGCCTGCCGGATTGTTTTTTGTTTGTTTTCAGCTGATGAGGGCTTAATTGGAGCCGAAACGCGTACTGTTGGGGACGCCGCTTATCCAGGATTCTGTGATCGCATTGCATTGCTTCTTGTGGGCTTGTATTGCTACCTGTGGGTGTGAATTGAGGTCTTGAGGCTTCTTCCTGAACCATAGAGGGTATTTCAGCCAAAGGCTTTCATTTTTCAAAAAAACTACGTAGGATTACCATATGTTTATTGTTTTGGGCGATTTTTGGTTAGAAATCGGTGAAAGACCCGATTTCTACCGCAATTTCCAATTGTCGTGAAATTGCCGCCTGTTGTCGCCTGTTTGCGCGCTCTCGTCGCTTCTCCGCGGCCAGTTTTGTGATGGACTTTTCTCGAGTACCCTTGAGGTTCTAAAGGAACTTAAGTGCTGGATCTAGAGGGCTTTTCTTGTACTTTCATCTGGTGTGTTCACCAGATTTTTTTGCCGTTGCGTCTGAGAGAAAATCAGCGCGCAAGCTTTTCCGCCAATTGCTCGAACTCATGGTTCTCAAGGACCATGAGTTCGGACGGACCCCTACATCCCCCCCCTATGCCTTTCATCCATGCCCCTTTCACATGGGTATATCACTTTGAATAGGGAAGAGGGCAATAGGGATGTTTCAGGCAGCCTATGGCTTTCGCAAACCCAAGTCGTGTGCGTGCCCAAACGCTAACTTTGTGGCCTTGTGAGCACGAACGTTAATAACCGAACACAATGCTCACAAGACCAAAAGCCTCAGGACATTTTTTATTTTCGAGCCAGCTCAACGATGGCTCCACGCAATTCAATGCGTACCAAAACTTTCTTTTCGAAAAAGGGCAAGATTTGGTCGAAAGTTAGGCCAAAATGGCAAATCCCCCCAGGCTTGTACTCAAAGCCTATGGGGAGTTGAGCCTTGAACTAAGACAATACATAAAGTGAAGACCACGAGGAACATCGTGGATGGCTTGGTTGTCTTTGGGGACCTTGTCTTCTATTTTCTGTAATGTCGCCTTGTGAGCACGCGTGCCATACTGCCTCTTTGCACACGCGCTCATATGCAAGCACTAATGACATGAGTGGGCGGAGACGATCTAAACATAGTGGGCATATTTGAGGGCACCTACTATGGGCCTACTCCAAAAATGTTTGCTCATATTTTTGTTCCCCAATGACCCAAAGATATGTACATACCAATATCGCCGATATATGCACTTTTTCCCATAAATAGTGTGCTTCAAGGATTGAGGTGTTAAAAATGGTTCCATTATGCTTCGAACCCCAACCCTTGTTGCAAGAGGGAGGCAAAGCTTCGGTTTGCATCCATGAAAAAGCCCGAGGCTCCTTTCTCCTGTGATAGGGAGATACGATTTTTCGAGTGACCACTTTTGGGTGAATTTTCGCCGTTTTGCCCAGAATGGCCACAAACCCCTTCTCCTCCTGATTTCACCCCTGAGGTTGCGTGCGCCACTTGACCAAGGGTAAGGGGAATTCGGAGAGGGCACATAAACCCACATCCAATGGGGTGTTTCCCCATGTGGCCTCTCCTCTCGAAGGGAGAGTTGTGAGTCACCCAATTTGGGGTATGTTGCCATTCTGCCCCATTTGTGTGTCACTTTCCCTCCAATGGGGAAAATAGCTAGAGGCAACCATGAGGGTTGGCAAGCGGCATATGGTGGGACCTCTATCCCATGTGTCTATAGCATCTCTGATTGAAAGGATCCTCGCAGGGACCATGGAGATATGGAATCATGAGTGCGGGCCAATTTGGCCAAATTTCGCTGTTTTTGCCATTGTATGCCATATTGGAACTACCATATCTCCATGGGGCACGAGATCCAGCTCAGAAGGAGGGCAATTATTGTGGCAGATGACCAAGGGTAGATCACCATTGAGTGTCGTGCTTGCTCCTCCGGCTCATCCGGAGTTTTTCAACTTTTGGTGTGATCCATCATCCCCGCCTTTGCACCGCATGTTGCTTTCCGCCCCGTCCGTGTGGTCATCCCCTCGGTGAACAGTAAGCAGCCAGCGTGACAGCAAACCATAAACCAGGGCATGGGACCAAAAGGGAACATCAAGGGTCGTGAACCAAGGCTTGGCGCGACGAGATCGCCAAGGTTTCCTACCCTGAACGGTCGCCCGAGACGATCGATTTTGCCATTTTCGCATTTGTGGGCCCAGTTTGGATCCTCACCACGCCGAGGGCCATGTGAGATCCTTGAGAGCAAAGTAAATGTGAGTCCACGTTGGACTCCAAGTGGATCGCATATAGAATGGCGGATCCGATCTTCAAGCCGGCGTGGAGATATATTATTGAGGACACCCCCGATTTTGCCTCATTTTGAGCAGCCAAAATGACCCCCTATTGGGACTTCAATTTCAGCCCCCCGTGTGGTCCATTGGGGGCCCCATATCTTTTCCCCCATGAAATGTCCAGACCTGAGACCACATTGTACACTCAGATATCAGTCCTAGGTCCTGCCTCCTATCCTGTGAGCTGTTGGCCCTGCCCTGGTCGGGCGAATCACCCGTGGGAATGACGCCAATTTTGGTGATTTTGGCATCATGACCCCACTTGGCGAACCCGTGGTGCCCTGATGCTGGGGCCTCAGAGGGAACTAGGTTGGGTGAGGGCTCCAGGTATTTCGTACTGGAAAGGCATTTGGTCAGTTGTCTCGTCCCTACCTCTGGCTGGTCCGGATGAGGGGTCAATTTAGGAGTTTTTCGAGCTAATATCAGTTTGGGCTGAAACAGCTTACTTTCAGCTACCAACTCCTAGGGGATAATGGCGGGGCCTAGTCTCTCGCTCAATGGGGAGTTGGGACCTGCCGTTAAGGGAGCATAGGAAGCCATCGTCGGTTTGCCTTGGAACCCTTTGGTTCTCTGGAACTCGCCTGTGGCTGGGTGAAACACTCTCCCCTATTGGCAGGGTTTCAGGGTCCGGACTGGGCAGGGCATGGGTTGTGTTTGAGCCCCCGCCCCTGCCAGCTACTGAGAGGGTCGGACCTGGGATTGGTATATGACTTCGGAGTGAGTGTCTATTGTCCTGTGATCCCCTTACCCCAGTCCAGTCTTAACCCCATGTGTACATATCCTGATGTGTTGCTGTACATACTTTTGTTCCCTTGTTTCAGAGTGGCAAGGATCCTGAACCGTTTGTCACATGACACGAGCATGAGGATGCCCTTGTGAGCGCAGTGATTTGCCTGCCTGCTTGCTTGTGTGTGTCCGCTGCAGCGTCCCGTGGTCAGGCTCCCCACGGGAACCCGTCACTAGGGAGAGTTTCTCTCGATGATCCTCTGTATTTTCCGTGTTGGGACGGCGAGAGTGGATGGGGACCAGGGTGTGAGGAGTGTTTGCTTGACACGTCAAAAAAGCTTTTCTTGAGCGTCGCTTTGCCTGGTGCCCAAGCTGATTGACCCACTGGTAAGAGTTAGAGACGTCTGGTGTGGGAATCCCTTGCAGTGCCAGGGTTACCCCTGAGCTGATGGGCAGTGCCCCTCCCAGACCACAGCGCCTCTCACCGTTCGAACCGCAGTTCGCACGTATGAAGGACGCCTAGCTCAGACCCCTTACCACCCCTGGGCCGCTGGCAAGGGTCACCAGGCGTAACCTGCCTTCTCGCTGGTGCTCAAGCACGACCGAACCGAACACCGCGGTGCCCTCCCTCCCCTGTCTGCCCTGTCTCCGCCGAGTCAGGCCTGCTGGACCAAGGCGACCTTTCGCGGGGAGTTTATGGTGGACTCGTTTGCCGCACCCGCACTTGCTCTTATTTTCAATCCGTTTCCGCTAATGATGTGCTGGCTTCTGCGGGCGAGCTGCAGCGCCCCGGATTTTCCACTCCGCGGCGGTCATGTCCTTCCCGGACGCTCCAGTTCAGCCAAATCTACTTCCCCTCTTCTTTCTTGCTGTCCTCAGTCTGTTTGCGGATGTTCCTCCTTCGCTGCCCGGCCCGTTCCCCTGGATGATCCAGTCCTGAGATGGGTGGTTCCTCTTGCTTGATCCGGTCCGCCCAGGGTTTTTCTTTCGTGCCAAGCCCCGTGCCCAGCTCCTTCTTGTTTCGCGCTGAACGCTCCAGTCCAGACCTGTCCTCTTCTTGTGGCTGTCTCTCCTTTTCTGCTCGCTGCTTCTCCCGCCGGGGACCACCTGTCCTATTATGTTCCCCTGTCGCTTCTTCAGCCTGCGCCTCCTTCCCCTCTGGTCCTTGGCCCCCATTCCCCGGATGATCCAGTCCTGTCGTCTTTCGTTCCTCCTTCTTGACCTGCCCTGGATGAGCCAGTCCCGGGCGTCTTGTCTTCTTTCCCGGGATGCACCAGTCCTTGGGGTTGTGCCCCTCCGTCTGCTGTTCTTCTGCCCCGGATGCTCCAGTCCGGGGCGTCCTGCCGCCACTTGTTCCGGATGATCCAGTCCGGGGGTTGCCGGCTCCTCATGCTGGTTCCACCCCGCATGATCCAGTCCCTGGTTTCAGGCTGCATTAGCCCGGATGGTCCAGTCCTTGGCTTTTTGTTCTTTCCGCCATGCTCTGCCCCGGTTGATTCAGTGACGGGCGTTAGGTCACCTCAATTCTGCGAATGTCCCTGTCCAGGGGGAAGGTGTCTCTTTCATCGACCGATGATCCATTCCGGGGCTTCAGTCCTTCTCCCGGCCGCTGTGCTTACTTTGCCTCTATTTCTGCCCTTTGCCGCCGTCGCCTTGTTTGGTGGCACCTCCCTCCTTGGTCCGCTTCAAATGTTCCTGTCTATGGCGCACTTGTTGAATCTGGGACGCTCTAGTCTTGGACTTCACTCCACTCTTCCTTCTTCTTCTTGCCGTGCTTCGCCCTTTTCTGGTCGCTTCCTTTGCCGCCTGTCGTTGGCCCCCCTTCCCCGGATGATCCAGTCCTGGGGTTGGTGGTTCCTCCTTCTTGGTCGGCCAAGGATAATCCACTCCAGGGCGTCTTGTCTTCCTTCCCCGGACCCTCGAGTCCTGGGCTTCACCCCACTCTTCTTTCATCTTATTGCCTTACTTCGCCTTTTTCTGGACGTGTCCTTGGCCGCCGGTCGTTCGCCCCCCTTCTGCGGATGATCCAGTCCCCGGGTTGGTGGGTTGGTTGCTCTCTGCGGGGCACATAAAGAAGGGGTTTGAGGTTTGACGTTTGATTTTGCGGGTACTAGACGCCTTTCGGCCCCGGGGGGCCACCTGGTCATGCCAGGTGATATCTTCCCCAGCGGGTCCTAGTGGGGGGGCCTCAATGACGCACCTCCTGCCTGGTGGCGGAGTCCCCCGGGTTCACAGGGCTCGGAGCCCCGTCCCTCCCCGGCTTCCCCATGTCGCCACTCCCCGGTCAGTGCATCAATTCGCAGCCGCGTTGCCCCCCTATTGCGTGGTCCCCGGGGGTGCCGGCGCTGCCGGGCCTGTGCTACTGGCTTGTCGCCAGTGGGAGCCCGGGGGGCTGGCGTGGAGGCTGCCTAGCCCTGGGACTGGTGCGTGGCGCAGTGCGCCACTACTGCCTTGGCGGGTGCAGTGCCCTGGTCGTGTGTGCGCGGCGCTCGCGGCCAGTTTGGGGGGTTGGGACCGGTGCCGGGTGTTCTGTCTTCCCCGTTTCCCCCTGCCCGCCCCGCGTTTCCTGCGCTGTGTGTCGCGGGCCGTCCTGGCTGCATGTCCCTTATCCTCGCACGCTGGTACGCCATTCCATGCGGTCTGTGCGTTCCGCGGGCTCGGTCCGTTTGCCCTTCTGATGTTCCCCGCATCTCCTTTGTGTGTGTGTGCGCTCGCGCTCTCGCATCGTCCGCGCCCCTTCCCCCTCCCCGGGTTCATGTGGCGCGCGCACCTCGCGCCGTCCCGGTGCTGGGCGCTGGTAGAGCCGTTCCACTAGGTCCCTTCCCCTCTGCGTGTCCTGCTTCAGTTCCGTGCTTCATTTGGCTTGCTTGCAGGGGGGCGGCCCGGTCCCGTTTCCCCCTACCTGGCTTGGGGCTGTGCGCTCCCCGTGGGGTGGGTGCGGGCGTGGGGACCCGTCACCAACCCCAGCGCATGCGCCCTTCCGAGCTAGCCTTGCGTGCTGGCTTGGCACGCTGTAGAGGCGGCAGGAGGGCGCCCGGGGGGGGGCGCCTCTTGCCTGGAGTCGGGGCGTCCGGGGTCGGGCGCTCTCCCATCCCGAGCCACTCGTCCTTTCGGACGTGCGGCCTGGCCCACTACCCACTGGCTGTGGGTGCGGGGGATGCGGGCGTGGGGACCCGTCACTGACCCCAGAGCACGCGCTCTTGCGAGCTGGCGTTGCGCGCTGTGGGGGCGGCATGAGGGTGCCCGAGGAGGGCGCCCCTTGCCTGGGTGTGTGGCGTCCGGGGTCAGGCGCTCTCCCACCCCCGACCACTCGTCCTTTCGGGCGTGCGGCCGGGGCCCACTACACACTGGCTGTGGGTGTGGAGGCTGCGGGCGTGGGGACCCGTCATCAACCCCACAGCGCGCGCTCTTACGAGCTGGGTTGGCGCGCTGTTGGGGCGGCACAAGGGCGCCTGTGGGGGGCGCCCCATGCCTGGGTGTGGGGCTTCTGGGGTCGGGCGCTCTCCCACCCCCGACCACTCGCCCTTTCGGGCGTGCGGCCGGGGCCCACTACCTACTGGCTGTGGGTGCGGGGGTCGCGGGCGTGGGCACCCGTCACCAACCCCACAGCGCGCGCTCTTGCAAGCTGGCTTTGCGCGCTGTGGGGGCGGCATGAGGGTGCCCGAGGGGGGCGCCTCTTGCCTGGGTGTGTGGCGTCCGGGGTCGGGCGCTCTCTCACCCCCGACCACTCGTCCTTTCGGGCGTGCGGCCCGGGCCGACTACCCACTGGCTGTGGCCGCGGGGAGTGCGGGCGTGGACAACCGTCACAAAACCCAAAGCGCGCGCTCTTGCGAGCTGGCTTTGCGCGCTGTGGGGGCGGCATGAGGGTGCCTGGGGGGGGGCGCCTGTTGCCTGGGTGTCGGGCGTCCGGGGTTGGGCGCTCTCCCACCCCCGACCACTCGTCTTTTCGGGCGTGCGGCTGGGGCCCACTACCCACTGGCTGTGGGTGCGCGGGGTGTGGGTGTGGGGACCCGTCACCAACCCCACAGCGCGCGCTCTTGCGAGCTGGCTTTGCGCGCTGTGGGGGCGGCACGAGGGCGCCCGGGGGGGGCGCCTCTTGCCTGGGTGTGGGGCGTCCCGGGACGGGCGCTCTCCCACTCTGACCCCTCGTCCTCTCAGGCGTGCAGCCGGGGCCCGCTTCCCACCGGCCGTGGGTGCGGCGTGCGGGCTTGGGGGCCCAGCTGTCCTTGGCCACCCCCTCTGTGCCGCGGTTCGTTGTGTGTTGTGCGCGCTTTCCGGGTTCGCGGCACCTGGTGGCCATTGTGGCTTGGCACTTCCTCTCGTGTCGCCGTTGAGGCCGGCGGCGTGCCTCTCTGGCGTGCCTCGTGGCCCCGCGTGGTGCGCCACGCCTCGTGCGGTCCGGTCGCTCTCGGCGCTCTAGTCGGCTTTCCCGTCACCGTGGTGCCTTCCCCCACCCCATGGGCTGTCGCCCCCAGCTTTACTTGGTGACTGCGTAGGGCACGTGGAGGCTGGCCGAGAATCGGGCTCTTTGTGCCTGCCGCTGGCCCCTGCCGAGGCAAGGGCGCTCGGCTCGCTCCGTGTCGTACCCGTTCGGGGCCCTGCGATTAGTTTGTCCCTGGCGCAAGCTGTTTGACCCACTGGTACCAGTTAGAGATGTCTGGTGTGGGAATCCAATGCAGTGCCAGGGTTACCCCTGAGCTGATCGGCGGTGCCCCTCCCAGAACAGAGCGCCTCTCACCGTTCGAACCGCAGTTCGCACGTATGGAGGACGCCTAGCTCAGACCCCTTACCACCAGTCGGCCGCTGGCAAGGGTCACCAGGCGTAACCTGCATTCTCGCTGGTGCTCAAGCACGGCCGAACCAAACACCGCGGTGCCCTCCATCCCCTGTCTGCCCTGTCTCCGCCGTGTCAGGCCTGCCCGACCAAGGGGACCTTTCGTGGAGAGTTATTAGTGGACTCGTTTGCCGCACCCGCACTTGCTCTTATTTTCATCCCGTTTCCGCTAATGATGTGCTGGCTTCCGCAGGCGAGCTGCGGCGCCCGGGATTTTCCAGTCCGCGGCGTACATGTCCTTCCCGGACGCTCCAGTTCGGCACCATCCACTCTTCCTCTTTTTAGTTGCTGTCCTCAGTCTGTTTGCGGATGTTCCTCCTTCGCTGCCCGACCCGTTCCCCTGGATGATTCAGTCCTGAGATGGGTGGTTCTTGCTTGATCCGGTTCGCTCAGGGTCTTTCTTTCGTGCCAAGCCCCGTGGCCAGCTCCTTCTTGTTTCACGCTGAAAGCTCCAGTCCAGACCTGTCCTCTTCTTGTGGCTGTTCCTCCTTTTCTGCTCGCTGCTTCCCCCGCCGGGGACCACCTGTACTATTATGTTCCCCTGTCCCTTCTTCAGCCTGCGCCTCCTTCCCCCCTGATCTTTGGCCCCCATTCCCCGGATGATCCAGTCCTGTGGTCTTTGGCTCCTCCTTCTTGACCTGCCCGGATTAGCCAGTCCCGGGCGTCTTGTCTTCTATCCCGGGAGGCACCAGTCCTGGGGGTTGTGCCCCTCCGTCTGCTGTTCTTCAGTCCGGGGCGTCCTGCTGCCACTTGTTCCGGATGATCCAGTCCGGGGGTTGCCGGCTCCTCATGGTGGTTCCACCCCACATGATCCAGTCCCTGGTGTCAGTCTGGATTACCCCGGATTGTGCAGTCCTTGGGGTTTGAGGTTTGAGGTTTGAGGTTTGATTTTGCGGGTACTAGACGCCTTTCAGCCCCGGGGGGCCACGTGGTCGGGCCAGGTGATATCCTCCCCACCGGGTCCTAGTGGGGGGCCCTCCAAGACGCACCTCCTGCCTGGTGGCGGAGTCCCCCGGGTTCACAGGGCTCGGAGCCCCGTCCTTCCCCGGCTTCTCAGTTTCGCCAGTCCCCGGTCAGTGCATCAATTCGCAGCCGTGGCTGCGGGCGCTTACCCACTGCGTCGCCCCCCTAATGCGTGGTTGCCCAGGGCGCCGGCGCCGCCGGGCCCGTGCTACTGGCTTGTCGCCAGTGGGACCCCCATGGGCTGGCGCGGAGGCTGCCTAGCCTAGGGGTTGGGGCGTGGCGCTGTGCGCCACTACTGCCTTGGCGGGTGCAGTGCCCCGTCTGTGTGTGCGCGGCGCTCGCGGCCGGTTCGGGGGGTACGGGCCGGTACCTCGTGTTGTGTCTCTCTCATTTCCCCCTTCCCGCCCCGCGTGTTCCGCGCTGCGTGTGGCGGGCCGTCCTGTCCGGGTGTCCCTTACCCTCGCTCGCTGGTACACCATTCCACGCGGTCTGTGCGTTCCGCGCGCTCGGTCTGGTTGCCCTTCTGGTAGTCCCCGCGTGCCCTTTTCGTGTGTGTGTGCTCGCGCTCCCGCGGCGTCCGCTCCCCCCCCCCTAGGTGGTGTGGCGTGCGCACCTCGCGTGGTCCCGGCACTGGGCGCTGGTAGGGCCGTTCCACGTGGTCCGTGCCCCTCCGCGTGTCCTGCCCCGGTCCCTTGCTCCGTCTGGCGTGCTTGGGGGGGGGCGGTCCGGTCCCGGTTCCCCCCTACTTGGCTTGGGGTTGTGGGGGTGGCGGTAGGGCGTCCCCGGGGGGGGTGCCTTCTACTGTTGCGAGGGGCGTCTGGGGTCCGACTGCCTGCCCACTGGGCGGGCTGTTCGGGTCCGCGATCCACGTGTTGTGGGCGCGGGCGTGCGGGTGTGGGGGCCCTTCTCTGTCCCCTCGGCCTGCACGCCCTGTGGGGGCTGCGCGCCGCGGGGCGGGTCCGTGGCGTTCGTGTGTTGGGGGGCGGGCTGGGGGGGGGGGGGGGGCTGCGCCGTACCCCCCGTTTGTGCGGCCGGGGGGGGCTGTAGGGCGGGGGGTCGCTCTGCCTCGTTCCGTCCCTCTGCCTTCCCCGGGCAGGCAAGAAAGCGGGTGTCACTGGCGTCGTGCTGTCCATGGGGGGCGTGGCCCCCCATACCCACTCCGGTTCGTGCTCACCTGCCTTCTCTGGGCGCGATCTGTGCGGCGTCCTGGCGCGTTGGAGCGGGCTCGCTTGTTCTCCGCGGCCCCTGTGGGAGCCGGCGGCTGCGGCAGGGGGGGCGGGTCGCGCTCCGGCTCCTCTGTCGGGCGGGGGGGGGACCATCCCCCCTGCCTCGGGGGGTGGGGGCCGGGTCCCCCGCGGCTTGGGAGCCGGTGGGGGTGTGGAGGGGGGGGGTCGTGCCGCGGCCTCCCTGCTCCCCTTCTGGGTGGCGGCCTGCGGTACTCAATCCTGGCCCCCCTCGTGTCGTCGGCGCACTCCCTTCCGGCGTGCGCGTGCGGTCGAGGTCGCTGTGCCGCCCCGGGGTGGGGGGGGGTGAGGGGTGGCCCTCGGACCGCCCCCCCGGGGGCCCCTGCAGACCTGAACCCCCCCTCTGCCCTCCCTGAGTGGGCTGTGGTCACGGCAGGGTCATGTGGGGCGCGGCCCCCATACTGTTCTGGTGCGTGCGTTGCTCCAGCAAGCTGGTGTGGGCTCGCCCTGCGGCCGTGACCCCCGCGGGAGCAGGGGTTGCCGGCTCCTCATGGTGGTTCCGGCCCACTGATCCAGTCCCTGGTGTCAGGCTGCATTACCCCGGATTTTGCAGTCCTTGGGTCTTCGTTCTTTCCGCCATGCTCTGCCCCGGTTGATTCAGTCCCGGGCGTTTGGTCACCTCAATTCTGCGAATGTCCCTGTCCAGGGGGAAGGTGTCTCTTTCATCGACCAATGATCCATTCCGGGGCTTCACTCCTGCTCCTGGCCGCTGTGCTTACTTTGCCTCTTTTACTGCTCGCTGCATGCCCTTTGCCGCTGTTGCCTTGTTTTGTGGCCCCTGTCTCCTTGGTCCGCTTCAAATGTTCCTGTCTGTTGCGCACTTGTTGAATCCGGGACGCTCTAGTCCCGGACTTCACTCCACTCTTCTTTCTTCTTGTTGCCGTGCTTCGCCCTTTTCTGGTCGCTTCCTTTGCCGCCTGTCGTCCGCCCCCCTTCCCTGGATGATCCAGTCCTTGGGCTGGTGGTTCCTCCTTCTTGATCCGCCAAGGATGATCCACTCCAGGGCGTCTTGTCTTCATTCCCCGGACGCTCGAGACCTGGGCGTCACTCCACTCTTCTTTCCTCTTATTGCCTTACTTCGCCTTTTTCTGGACGTGTCCTTGGCCGCTGGTCGTTCACCCCCCTTCTCGGGATGATCCAGTCCCCGGGTTGGTGGGTTGGTTGCTCCCTCTGAGGCGCATCAAGAAGAGGGAGCCAACAACCCCAGGACTGGATGAGCCGCAGAATGGGGGCGAAAGACCAGTGGCGTAGGAAGCGCCGCCAGAAAAGGCGAAGCTCCGCAACAAGAAGAGGGAAGGGAGGAGTGAAGTCCCAGACTGGAGCGTCCGGGGAACAAAGACAAGACGCGCCTGACTGGATCATCCGGGGCAGATCAAGAAGGGGCCGGGAAGTCTTTTCTCATTTCGCCGGACTCTCCAGTCGTTGGGGTTGTGCTCTTGTGTGCGCTGATTTTCAGCCCCAGATGATCCAGTCCAGGGCGTCCTGCCACCTGTCCCAGGATGACCCAGTCCAGGGCTTGGCGGTTCCTCATGCTGGTTCCGCCCCGGGTGATCCAGTCCAGGGCGTCCGTGCACTGTCCCCCGGATGCTCCAGTCCAGGGGGCTTTGTTCTTTTCCCTTTGATCTGCCCCGGAAGACCCAGTCGTTAGCGTCTGGCCAGCCCCTTCCCCGGATGATCCAGTCCGGGAGGGGCTGTAACTCTTCATTCTTGCCCGGCCCTGCGTGTTCCAGTGCGAGGCGTTACAGAAAGTCCTGGACGCTGGGGCTTTCTTTCTTTTTTTTCGCGCGCTCATCGGTGCTCCTCCTTCCTCCAGTCTGCCGTTGTCGCTCTGCTCTCTCCGCTCCCTCTCTCCTCTCTACCCTCTCTTTGCTGTTCAGAAAGTTTGAGAATCTTTAAGTGATGAAGTTCTTGATCTGTTTGTTTTATATTCTGCCCCTGCTTGCTCCTGCTGCTTTTTGGTGATGCCTTGCTTTCCACTTGCCAATGATATTGTTAAAATAAAATGAGAGTCCAAAGGCTCCCACGTACCCACAGTGCAAGAGATGAAATTCAGGATCCAATCAGCCACATGAAGGGCTGCCGTCACTGGACAAAAGATAGACAGTGAGCTCAGGCAAAGGAACTCACAAAGACCGCAGATTTAAAAAGGATAATTGGGAAAGCTGCGCACATGGGCACTCTCTCATCTTATAGTGCCATATAAAGGTGTGATTTCTTTGCTCTGGTTACCAAAGGGCCTGAGGTGGCATGGGGTATGGCGCTAAGGTCACTGCCATGTCACATGGGAACTTCCTACTTAGCTAGGATCACTGGGTATTGTACCCAGGTCCTGTCAAAAAGAGGTGCCCCAGCCCCCTAGTGTGCAGATAACCAGGACAGCTAAGCATGATAACATTAGAAAATATAGAAAAGTGTAAACGCTCTGAACTCAGAGCACAGCCACAGTCGATCTACAAAATGGTGTTTATGTCGAAATAGTTGGGGATTCAGGGGTCAACACAACATCCTTGGTTTGGTGCTTGGTTTTATCAGTCTAAATGCTTTGCCACCCCATTCTGGTGAAGCCAATACTAAGAGAAAAATGCAGTATGCCTCTGGACATCTGCAACACAACTAAGGCTTACCCCTGGGCATGGAAGTACACTTTTTCTTAGTCCCCCTTTGTGCTGTGGTGGCCACCACTGTCGCATTTTAAGGAAAAAAGGGTATTTTTCTTGTCCTTCCCATGGTTTCAGCACCTTCTTAAAATTACGTAAAACCTTCCTCACACTGAATAGAGGCGCTGCGCCAGGGCTCACGCCAGTTTTTGCCTTGTCGTAACACTCACCTACAGCCCCCATTGCGGTTAGTAGCGTCCCTGGTGCGGCTGTGCCTTGGTAGGGGGTTACAATGGGCATGCAAAGTCATATACTCATGCATCCCTGCCTCCAAGTGGCAAAACGCAAAGCCCAACGCAGGACACGGTCAGGGCTTGTGATCTGGGTCGCTGTCTTACCTGCAGGCTGTACGTGTCTTGTCCTTAGTCGGGGGGGGGGGCGTAAAAATTTATTACCCCATCAATGGGGTCTTTGGATCATGGACAGTGTTTCTTGACACTGCGGTTCCACCAGAATGCGGCCTACTTCGTTTAACCACCCAGAGACATCTGAACAGAGGACTTGCAAAGGATGAGTGTCTGATTGCAAATCAACGATAGACGATACACCAAAATCCGTCAGATGACGTCCTAGATTTTTTCTCGGGGCAGATACCTGTCCAGAATCTTCATGTGCATTCAATGCACATTTTTACGTCTTTTTTTGTAATCACAGAAATTCGGAAGTTCATGGATTCACAGGCAGAGAAAAGCAACGCGCAGGCGCGCATCCTAATTCAGGGCCGGAAACTACATAGAGAATAAGTTTATAACAGTATGTTTCGTAGTTAGAGAGAAATGCCGAAACATACACATAATCATAAACGTAGCCTCGCTTATAGCAAAATTCCAGAATCACAATTTGAAGACTTCATAAAAAACAATAAAACAACAGGTGTTTTCGTGATCACCGATATTGCTTGCACATGCCCGCTTCGTGTATTCCATGATTAGGCATACCAGGCGGGTGCAGTAGCAACACATAACAGAGAGGGATAGATTACAGGATCCCAGGGTGAAGGGAGCATACACACAAGTGCATACTCACTTAATTTCGGTTTCTCCGCTTCCCCCGATCCTTGCTCTCGCTCTCTAACGGTAGGTAAGGTGAGTAAGCCCAGGAGCGGCCACCCCCTGGTTGAGTCTCAACCCCAGTGGTGTGTTTAGGGGTAAGAGATTGATGGGATGGGATAGGAGATTAGGAGATTGGGAGAGATTGTGCACCCGCCACCCGAACTTATTCATGCATATGGCGCATTAAAGGGTACGCCGTGTGTGGTGCGCACGGTAAAACCCTTTTTCAGGTTACCCTGGGGCTCCGCCCTATGTTTTTTAAGAGAAGGGGCGGAGTTCCATAAGCCTGCTGGCTCGGGAGGCCAGTTTGGGAAGAGCGTATCATTGGAAATTAGAGACCCGTATAATACGGCAAGGCAGGTTAGGTTCCTTGGTCCCAAACTGAGCTGCATGTGCCTCTATCAGGTGGGAAAGATCCGGGGTGAGTTGGTGTCCGCGCAAGGTGCTGCTAAAAAGGGGCGCTCATCACAGAATCACAAATGGGAAACAGAACGTCTTCTTCGTGGAGAACACGTAAACACAGTGTGGACGCCAACTGAGCACTCCTTCCCTCCAAGCCCTTGCAGGGAAATCTGTAGAGACGTCCCTGTTAGGCCACAGCTGCTTAGTAGCGCTCTGTTGTCTTGCAAATACACAGGTGGGTGACCATGAACGCCACCAAGTAGCGTGTGAGTGTAGGTGTGGCGGGCCTGAGGGCTAGAGCAAGGCAATGTTCGCTCATTCTTCGAGGGCTGCTGCCACAGTGGAGTGTGTTGGACCGGTAGTCTGTGTGTTACTGTCCAGCCTGTTTCCTGAAATTTTATCAGGGATTTTCTTTGTTTCGCAGTGCTAGTGGTAGTCTAGGTTTTGAACGCTTAGCAAAAAGGCGCTTTTATGCCTCGTAGCTTTTGGCCGCCCCTCCCCTGTAGTATGTAGGTAGATAGACAAAACCAATACCTTGGCGCTAGCGCTGGGCATTTGCCCAAGGCATTTCGCTGCCGGCATGGAAATTGGGCACGTAGGTACTCCATCGCACCGTGTAAAGACATCTGCCGCGTTAAGCAAGGGTGCAGACTTGGGTATGATTAGAACACCACCTCTGCAGCTTGCTCTTAGGTCCTCAGGCTCAGCCAATCCACAAATACATAGGCAGGTATACGAAGGGTTCAGTCCTTAGGCTTCTTCTGCGAGGCACGCGTCTCAGTGAGATTCAGCAACTCCCTTAGGTTGTTCTGGGACAGGTAGGCTTCCAGAATACAAATTATGCGTCTTTCAGGGAGCACAAAGGCAGAGAAGGGCTCCCAGGTAGCTTCGTCCACTTCAAAACCTTCCCAGAGGGTCAGCGATCGCCACCCCTAGCAGTAACGGTGTCCGAGGATAGACTTCACCATGTAGAAGCCTTCCTTGGCCATCTCCTCGGCCTTCATGTCTGAGAGTTCTGCTTCCACTTCAACAGGGGCCAGCAGCGCCCTGTAGGTCCAGAGCATCGATTTCCTTGTGGTTCAGTTCCAATTCGTCCCCACAGAGGTCCGCAGGGTCGTAGTAGTGCTTCAGCTGTTCGGCTACTCTAACCAGGCCCCCCCCTAGTCGGAGAGAACAGCGCACAGTGATGCGGTGACCGCCCACGGTCAGGATCTTGTAGGGCCCACAGTAGGGGTCATCCTTGGTGGAACGGGACCAGGCAGGTAGCCGACTGTTGTGCACCAACACCCAGTCACCCTCTTGGTAGGATGCAGGTACTCGGTGTCTGTACTTCTTGGTCCACCATCGCTCCCTTACTTTTTGGAGCTTCCCCTCGGCCTCGTCCACCTTGCTTGTTGCTCCACCATCCATTTTCCCACCGTACAGTAGGAATCCTCAGGACAGGGAGCATGTGGGAACCACGCCAGGCGCCCCATCAATAGCTCATGGGGTCAGTAGCCAGTTGCTGAAATCTCTTGAGAGTTCATCATCAAGGAAAAGACGGGGAGTAGTCTCACGCAGTCTCTGGTATTCAGATCTGTTGCTCACAGAGGAGGCTGACTCATATGATTGTAGGGAATTCCTGTAGACAATTAGATATTGAGGGACCTCAGGACTCTCTTGTACCAGCCAGTGTCTCAGCGTAGTCTGATGTCTCTGTCAGAATTGATTTGTTAGGGAGCCCCATAGACACAGAATTACTCTTCGAGGAGTACCTTGATGGTCTCTTGCCTGATGACGTGTTTGCTGCATGGGAACGCTCTGCTAGACCTGGTCAACCCGTAGGTTACCACTAGGCCAAGGTCATAGCCCCCGAACTTCGGCATCTAAGTGTAGTCCACATAAAGCACAATGTTGGCACAGTTACGGATGGAAAGGGTCGAATGGAGGCCTCTGTCCCTGACATCCCCTGGTTTACAAGACCTGTACAGGCACTTGTCCAGGATAGGCTGGAGGGCCTTCCGTAGTTGATCATCACTCCACGTAGAGTGAAACCACTTCCTGAACAGCGTCAAGGTACGGTAAGCCCATACATGCCCACCAGACTAATGGATACACCTGGGGAGTGCCGGAATACAGTCGCTAAGCACGACCATCTGGTCCTCATGCCAGAGGTAGGTCTTGTCCCGCTTGCACTGCTCGTGGTTGACGAGGACAGTTTCCAAATGCTTCTCAACGCTTTTGTAGATATCCCCAAACTCCTTCAGGTACTGGACTTGTTGGAGTCCATCCGAAGGCCTTATCATGGTGATGTTCAGGTCAGGGTGGACATCAATACGGCTGAACGACTCCTTGGCTAGCTCCTCAGACCTGGCCCAAATCATGTCTTTGAAGTTGTTGCGGCTGATATAGTCAGCACAGTCGTTCTTGACGCCCTGGATATGGTGCATTGAGAGCCGTACCTGGCTCAGATAAGTCCACCCAGCGTCTGAGCTTACCCTTCTCGCGTGGTGGTCCCTTCTAGAAGGTGCGGACCACTTCTTTCTCACACAGCCAAACCACATGGTTGTTCCCGAACTGTCGGGACTGAGAGGATAGCACTAGCATAGCCCCAAGCAGTTCCTGCTCATAGGTAGAGTAGTTACCCCTGGCCTGGTTCTATTTCCAGTTCCAATGGCCAAGGGGAACCAGGAACCATTTGTCGTCGGGGTAGCTGTGCTTCAGGGCTCCATGTCGGTTCAGTCCATCAGTATCCCACCGGAATATGGCCGAGTCGAAGTCCTCCTCTTCTGGTGTTTGCCACCGCAACAACGTTCCGGCTCCGCCCAAATTGCTGGCGTCAGTCACCAGGATGATTTCACCTTCTGCCTTAGGCAGGCCGCAGCATTTAGCGTTAGCCACTTTGTCCTTGGATTCATCGAACACCTGTTGCTCTTGAGGGCCCCAGCGCCAAGTAGTGCTCTTCTTTATAAGGTCTGTCTGGATGGCACTGGTACAGGTGAAATTCTTTGTGTGGCGGCAGTAGACGTTCCACGCCCCAATGAAGCTGCGTACATCATGAAGTCCCTCCTTGTGGTCTTTGTGTCGTGCCTTAGCATCCATCAGGGGTTCGGCCTTAGAGGCTGTCGGGACCCACCACCAATAGCCAATGTTGAACCCCAGGTACTGCATAGTCTCCTGCATTAACTCACACTTCTCCAGTTTGAGTTGTGTGTGGTTGTTGTTGTAGACAACAAAGAACACGCCCAGCAGGATTAGGTGATCCTCTTGCGTGTTTCTTTGCAGGCCATACGTCATCCATGTATGCTTCCATCTGGGCACCTCAGGATATGACTTCTTGCTCCACGGGTCTACGACGTAGTATAAACAGGATCTTGTCCATCAGCTGTTGGAAAAGAGCGGGTGCGTTGGCCACGCCAGAGGGCATGATCTTCCACTTGAACACCCTCCCCTGAGGGGTGATGAATGCCAGTAGCTCCTGGGCATTGGGTATGAAGTCCACCTGCCAGAACCCGCTTCCCTTGTCCAGCTTAGTCTTGTAGCTGCAGGAGGCTATCTTCTCTAGAATCGACCCAAGGTTGGGAATGGTTCCCGAGTGGTTCAGAGTTTTCTTGTTCAGCTCACCATAGTCCACCATCAGCCCTTTGGCTGTAGACCCAGACTTAGCAACCAGGAAATAGGGGCTGCAGGGTTGGCGGTAGTCACCATCTTTGTACTCCAGGGCCAGGCCAATGTCGATACACCCTTGCATCTTCCGCTCGATCTCCTGGACCCGCTTGTAACGGGTGGCTGGAGGGGGTAGTTCGCCAAAAGCCTCCAGGTAACTCCTGATCTGCTTCTGTACCCGGGTCCATGGGTTTGATCTTATCCTCCAGGTCCTCGTCAGAGTGTATGTTGATTGCAGAAATATGTCCTTGATTAGTGGCCTAATAGCTTTGATGAAATCCTGCAGGTTTTGGTGTTGGAAAACAGAACCAAAGCAGCCAGTAGAGCAAGAACAGGATGTTGATCGAATCAATGAATAGTTTTGAAGTCCAGTGTATCACAGAAGGGCTGCAGATAGACAAAGCAGGCATAAGTGCAAAGATTCAATCACAAATGGATAAGAGAAATGATTTTATGAGAAAAATGGCAAGACGGTAACCTACAAGTTAGCATCAAGCACTTCATGTGCACTCTTCTGCATGAAATTGAGTTGGTTAGGAATGTGGGGCAGAGGAGGTAGGCGAGACACGGAATATGACTTGGCCAAGTAACTGAATTCAGAAACAGTTAAAAGGTAGAACCACAATAAGTGGTAGAATCAGTTGAGTATAGGGGTCTTGAGGTGGAGGACCACTAGACTTAACCTACAAAGCCTTAAGCATGCAATACCTACTTTATTTCGGTATAACCTCCATGAAGGGAGATACCTCCGCTCAGTTGAGTGGTAGGGGTGAACTTCATGGGGGGCTAGGGTTACAACCCTAGTTACGTTGAGAAAGTGTACTTCAAGCTTTAAAAGAGAGATAAAAATGCTTAAGTAAGTCTCCGCATCAACAAAAGGGTTTTAGGGGTGGCTTGGCCTGCATCAAGACTGCCAAGAAACACATGGCAGTGACTTTTTCTTACTTCCCCCTGGAGTAGTAGTTGATCAAGCTAGTAGGACCAAACAAAAAGGCTCAAATTTCCCCAAACATTCCTCAGAAAATTCATTCAACCAGCCAAAGACATTCCGGTCAGTTGATAGAAGCCTATCACACTGTGGGTACCCTTGAAAAACAGTGTAATGTACCGTTAAGGAAGGTCCCTACCAGGACCGGCCCCCGCTGTGCCCCTTCCGCCTGTTACCCCTGCTGACCTACTCCCGATCAGCGATTGCATTCCTCAAATTCCAGGGTCCAAAATCCAAAAATATAGAAAATGTAATCCTCCTTCAACCCTGAACAGCAACCAGATCCCACAAATACAGCAATAACCCAATCCACAATCCAATCCACACTGCGGGCTTGCGTTCAGCACACCGGTCGTCCCACGGTGGCGGGCATGTACAAGAGTTGCACCAAAGAGGAAAGCCCACATTGCCCACCAGCTCACCAACATGATGCCCTGAACCCAATCAAATAAGATGGCTAAATGCCATGTGTCAAAAGTCACTATATAAACCCCAAAAATGTGTTCACCCCCAAGCCTCTAAATCCTAGCCCAATGAGGGAGGTGGCGTGTCATGGCCTAGAGTGGCAGTCAGGACCATGCCCTACCCTGACATATACTTGGTTGGACTTGGAGTTGAATGGTCTTAGAGATCTGCCCCATGAGTTTGAACTCATAACATGCCAAAAACTGCCAATTCACACCATATTGGCCATATATCAAATTTATGCTCAAAATTGAAGTTACCACTTATCCGAAGGCTCAAAGCATGCATGGAATCGAAGTCCAATATTCATGGAGGATGGAGACCAAAGGTCAATGCCCATGTACATCCCCACCTTACCCTCGAAACCCCTTTGGATATGGGCGCCACGCACTGCCCAAGTCAGCCCATGATCTTGAGACCAATTTATGTAATCCTTCGTGCGCCAAGCCAAATGGAGTACGCGATCCGGCATATGGTGGTGTTCAACTCCAAGGCATATGCCAGCATATGAACAACATACCATGGTTCGACTCTCCATAGGCTTCTAGCTGTACACAAAACACAAAAATGAGCAAAATTAAAGTAAAAAACATGAAAATATGTCCAAATACAAAGTTGTCATGATAGTATATCTCTATGCTCACCCTTGATATCCGCTCATGGTTCAATACACAAATGATTGGAACCATTTGCCAACAATTCCGCCACTTGGATCCCCAATCGGGCGCATGGAGATACCTTCGCCACTCATATCTACATGCCCCATGAAAATGGGAGTGCACTCATGGATCTCTTTGCCAAACATACCATGAGCAATACATACCCGGTAGACTTAGTCTAGCGCTCTGGGACATGGGCAAGACCCTTGTCACGTGTGGCTCTCCATTTCTTCGGCCACACGAAGATATGTAACATGGGCGTGAGCATATCAAGACATATACTACCAATATCACACATAGCCCTTAAAATTGGCTCCCACCATGGTATGCCATGCCCCTCCATGGTCGCTACGTTGGGTTAAATGGACTTGGGAACCTAAGAAAAGATGCCATGCAACCGCAAGACTCATGCGCTACACTCGAAAGTCATAATATCAAGTCCGGACACATGGTCAACAAGTTATAAACAAGTTTCTACCATGTTGACCATGATCCTATGATACAACGAGTGTGTGTGACGACTTAAGGTGTTGGACCCTACGAAAGATAAGTTGAGACTGAGGCGCTTGCAAGGCAACCTTCCTTATTCTCTTTCCTCACACTCGCGCGTAGATATGTCCCTTCAAAGTGGTCCCACAATTCACTTTTGTTTCCCTTATCTCTCCAAGTCAAATGGGTCGCAAGTATAAGGGAAACCTGATTCGGGCATAGGGAAAAGAGTATGACCACTCGAAGAAGACCAAATCAAGGGCGGCGTTGTCGAAGTCGAAAGTCCCAATTTGGACATCCCGAAAAATTCGGATTGAAATTTCGAGTGCATATTTAGAAAATTGCGGAAGCAACGAACCCTTTACTGATGAAATCTGACCCTTCATCGGGGTTTCCGCCAAAATATCTGGAAATAACAGTTAACCAATCGGTTACCGAAAAATAGCGAGCCAACTGACAGTCGCCGATACATTGACCATCAGAACGGAAGGCGGAAAAATTACGGAAACATTATGATAGAAAAACCCTGTTGATTCCTGATATTCTGATATATAAATCTCAGCTGGCGGCGCCTCGGTACTGAATATGGCCGCTTATAGCCGGAATGGCCAAACCTATCACACTATCACATCAGGTTAGGTCAGGTGGATGAGAGAGTATGATATCAGCCAATGGCGGCTTGCCGGCACATAGATACACACTCCAAGTGACTCAAGGATGGCCACGGGGGTCCGAACCGGCTTCACCCCCCTTCTCAGAGCGTTGTTACCGCTCAGAAGTCATTGAAGAGAGGACGGGAGGACCCCAATGGGCTCCAACCCCCCCTCCCATGTCCCAAGGACACATGGAGGCCCCACACACGTCGTAGGCGTCCCCCACGCCCGAAGGGAGGGGTGAGGACACTGACAATCAGTGCCCTACGCCATGTCCGATCTCCTCTTGATCTACAACCTGGACCAAGAGGATCAGAGATAGAGAAACGTCTTCAGTCGACCTAAGTAAGTATACCACAATGAAATATATATTTGGAGATCGAGTGAATGGGGTAGATGGCCAATCAAGGCCCAAAAATCCCCCGATTGAACGCCCTCACCCGTCTCCCAAGCAAAGAAACAAACAGAAATGCCAAGGGGGATCCATTACGGTGCTACAGCAGCAACCAAATGGACCAATACGTCCTTGACATCCAAAGAAATATTCTTTTTCTTCAGATAGTCCATCCAGACCGTGGTATACCTCGGCACGAAACTGCTCGGAGGCTCCCACGAATCCCTGGATGCGGCGAATCCCCTCCAGCAGACTTTAAAAAGCCTCCCCCCAGGCGTCCCCGGGTCCGGCTTGTCTGCAAGGATCTTCTCAGCGGTGAAGTCGTCGTCCTCACCCTCGTCGTCCGACTCCACATCGCCGGCCGTGAACTCGAAGGTGACGGGACGTCCGCTGGGGTGTCGTGCTCGGGGACGGAGCTGGGTATGGTCGCGGTCCAGGATCTTGTTATCCCCCACACGAACCGCATACACATCCTGCCCGACCTTCCGCACGATTACCCCCGGCACATACCAAGATGCCTGCCGATGCCTGGACAGGACATCCTTGTGGTGCCGCTCCACCCATACGGTGTCTTGGAGAGCATACTTCTGGACCTTGCCCTGCTTGAAGTACTTGGCCCTCTTGTCATGCTCGTCCTGAAGTGTCTTGCACACCTTGGCCGCCGTGTCGTCCGCCTCAGCCATCATAGCGTTCGCATCCCGGGCCACTTTGCCATGGTTCAACCACGGGAGAGTGCGTGACACTCAATCCCGTAGAAACAGGATACGATGGGGCGACAGTCCAGTGGGTTCCGGAAGGTCGTCATACGCTTGGAGTACTCTCCACAGCGAATTATACCAGTTCCGGCCCGGTTCGTCGATGTGCAGCTGGCGGAACTTCTCGAACATCTGCCGCCCGGCCACCTCAGCTCGGCCATTCGACCGGCTGTGGTACGCCACGGTCTTGGCGTGCCGAATACTCATGTGCTTGCACATCGTCTTGAACCACGTCCCCACAAACTGACTGCCCCGATCGCTGCAGATGACAGCCGGTACATCAAAGATCGTCAGCCAATGCCTGATCATGGCATTAGCGACGGTGTTGGCCCGAATCCATGCTTGTCCTTCTTGTCCTTCTTCTTGGACTTCTTGCCAGGGACAGCCACGATATACCCACTGTGCCTATCCACCGCCAAGATGACACAGTCGTAGGTCTCTCCTTCCACTGTGACCTCAGGCATGGCGAAAACATCCATGGCCACGGACCGCATAGGGGCCTCCGGTATAGCCGTGTACACCGGGATGCCCGCTGTGGAGTGGTTGGGGCTCTTCGTGGCCCGACACACGGCGCAGTCGCTGCAGTACTTGTCCAGGATGGGGTTGTATTCCGGTGGGAACTTGAAGCGCCACTTCAGGTCCTGCTGCATCTTGTCTCGGCCAGGGTGCATGAGCTGGGCGTTGTGCCAATGGTCAATGAGCTCCTCCACTCCGTTCTCGGGCATCAGCAGCTTGTCTTTGAGGAACAACTTGTCCCCATCCTCGGTTAAGCCCTCGGGCCATTCGTCGTCTGACGGGGCGCTCACGGCATTCCAGTACTTGCTCCAGTGGTCGGATGCCGCATAGTCATCCGACCAGTCCTCTGTGAGCACCGACGTGACCAGCTCTACAGGGGCCACCATCCATTGCTCGAGAGTTTCCTGACGAATAGCCTGGACTCGGGCGCCCCGGAACTTGGCCAGGTCTGTACGGTCTGCCATCACCACAATACACTTGACCCCCTCTTGCTCCATGGCCTTCTCCATCTCTATGATGCGCTTGGCCTCCTCGGTCTCCTCGGCGTCGCCATGGCTAGATATGTCCATCCACGCCTTACCCGCGGGGTAGCCCCAATCTGCCACAGTGTTGTCCTTCCCCGGGACGTACACGACGCTGAGGTCAAACTTGGCGAACGTCTCGTGCCATCGGTCCCTCCTAGCCGCTGGTTCTGAGGGGGTGTCGACAGGCTTCTTGTGCCAGCTCTGTAGGGACTGGTGGTCCGTACAAACCACCACTGGCTGCAGTCCGATGTGGCCAGACCACTTCCTGAGCGCAAATACAATGGCGTATGTCTCCTTCTCCCTCGCAGTCCATGTTCCGCGTTGGCCCTCGGCCAGGATCCTGCTCCAAAACGCCACGGGAACATGAGTCCCGTCGTCCGGACTTGCTCGAGGACTGCCCCCACGGCATAGTACGAGGCGTCTGTCCGTAGCACGAATCCCTTGTCTGGGTCAACCAGGAACAGCCCCAACTGCCCCAGGAGTCGCTCCTTCAGGCGGTTGAACGCATCCTCCGCCTCAGGGGTCCAGGCAGGCTTCTTCTTGCTCCCCTTCCAGCCATCGAACTTGCCCACCTGCAGCATCTTGTGCAGCGGCCCCGAGAGTTCTGCATACATCCGGACATAGCCCGAATAGTAATTGAAGAACCCCATGAAGGACCGGACTTCGCTGATGGTCTGGGGCTTCTCCCAGTGGTGCAGGGACGCCACCTTCCCAGGCATGGGACGGCGTTGCCCGTGACCCACCACGTGACCCGCGAACTCCACTTCCTTCACGAAGAGTGAGGCTTTGGTGGGCTTGCACACCATGTTGTGGTTGTCCAACTCGCTGAGCACTCAGCGCAGATCCTTCTCATGCGCTTCGATGAGCTCGTCCTCAGTCATGTCTTATGTGCCGGATCCGATGATGATGTCATCCACAAAGGGGTGGGCACAGTCCCGGACCGGACCGAGTAGGTCCTCCATCATGCGCTGGAAAGCGGCGTTGCCATTCTTGGCGCCCATAGGCACCACTTTCCACTGCATGGGCCCCAGCGGCGTCGACATCGCTGTGCAGGGCCTGGAGTCTGGGTGTAGCAGCATCTGGTGATAGCCGTGTTTCAGGTCTAACACCGTGAAAATCCGCTCTTTCTGTTGTTTTTGGAGGATGGAGTCGATCAGGGGAAGCGAGTACGAGTCGTGCTCCGTCTGCTGGTTCAAACCTCTGTAATCAACCACCAACCTCCAGTCGCCCTTCTCCTTGTTGGGCACGATGAAGGCTGGGCTGGCCCAGTCACTGTCGGAGGGTTCGATCCATCCCCGCTGAATGAACTCGGCCAACAGCTTCTTCATGGCCTCGGCCCGATCGCCCTGAAGTTGGTACTCCCGATGACGATAGATCTTGGGGTTCGGCTTCAGCTTGATCCTCGCTGTGCCAAACCTCCCACGATCTGGAGGGTTCTTGTTGGCGACGCGACTGAATAGCCGCGGATAGGCATTGATCAGCCTCTCTTTCAGCTCGGCGACCTTCGGGTTCTCCTGGGCCTCTTCAGCCGCTTGCTTCGGTATCGATACAACCGACCGCACTGCGGTATAGGCCTCTTCTGGGTCCGAGTCCGACTTCTCCTCGTCCGATATGCTGTCTTCATCGTCGTGGGGCGCGCTTCCCACCGATAATCTTCGAAAATTTCCGGCATCGGGCTGGTTCTTGTCGCTCTGGGCCCCCATTCTTGGAAAATCCCACGTCGGCGGGTCCGACCTAACCGGACCATCATATTGGTCCGCGATGTGATCCATGACCCTCGCCACGAACTCGTCCTTCTCGTACTTGCCGGTGACCAACATCTTGTCATCCCACCAATGCGGAGATGTGACCATGGCCCGCCTCTTCTTGGCTGCCACACGATCGTGCATCCCCATCCGCATGTAGTTGACGACGTCGGCGATCTCGGCGTGGGACAGGACGTCAATGCCATCAATAGGCTGATCCGTCCCCTCCTTGGGCTCAAACATGACCTTCATGGGCACCGCCTCCACCCTACGGATGAATGCTTTATCACCTGTGGGCTGGGCTTGCGCCCCATCCACCAGGAAAGCCTTGGTACCCCACGCTTGACCCGTGGAGGGCATTGATACACCCTTGGCGTCGATGAACAACTCCTCCTCTGCACCGAATGAAATCCCGTTCAGGGTGATGGAGTCCAGCGTCGACTTGAGACCCTCCAGCGGACATGGGGTGGATCCTATGCCGGTTATGACCAGGATCCCCTTCGCCCTATCCGCGACGATCTTCTCCACCGTACCTCTGGTGTTATCCAGGGAGCCATGCCAATACATGGGCCCCCACTCCTTCAAACCCCAATGCCTATGCCAGGCTGAGTCTCCTTGATGCAAATGCCTCCTACACTTCCGCAAAAGTGGGGCATCCCGGAAAGCAAAGACGTCCGTCTCGGGCGCTTTGGCTCCCAGCGTCTGGATCATCCTGATATACACCTGCAGGGCCATTCCATACTCCGTGAGCTGAACTCCACGGTCTCCTCTAGACTTGGCACCCACAGCTTGCACCGCTTGAACGATCCGATCCTATTCCTCAGCATTCCATTGGGATGATCCGCATGCATAGTCCGCGGACAGCCATGTGAGGCATTCATCATCCTCCCGGACCAGCGTTGCGCGATGGGGAAGGGCTCCAATGGCGTTTGCCACCAGGAAGTCATACCCCATGATCATATCCCAATCTGTAATGTCGGCCACATAGAAGTTCCCGGATAGAGTGCTTCTCTTCGCCAGATCAGGGGGGTTCAAGCGCTCATGTTCCCAGAACTCCATACTAACAGTGGCCTCATGGGTGCCCCCACCCGTGATCTCTCCGCTGGCGACCTTCAGGCGGACCGGTCTCCGGCTGGGCTGCAGGAGTTCTTCCTTGAACAACCCTCTCCGGACCAGGCTCACCTGGGCACCCGTATCCACCAACAAATCCACCACCTTCTCCTCTCCTCCGCACCGTACTCGCACTTTCAAGTGCAACTGCCGCTCATCACCATGAGGCGTATGGACGACTCTCACGGCATGCAACTCTAGCACATCCGGGTGCATCAGGACTTCAAGGGTATGGTCACGGATGGTGTAGATCTTGGGCTGGTCCTGCCCATCCACGGGGCTCTCTGTGGTCGCTCCTTTCTTCTTGCCATGTCCCGTACCCACATGTACTTCCCTTGGCAGGGCGCTCCAGGGGTTGGGAGTGGCGAAGCTCAGTGGTTTTGGCTTTTCAGGAGCCTTTTTTGGCACCCGATGTGCCTCTGATTCCTCAGGGATTCCACTGATTTTCATAGAAGAGACCTCCGAGGTCCAACTCCCGTGGGGGCTCCCCTAGACTTGACTTCCCGCAGCCCCTTCCGGCTGCGATCCGCCAGGACTTTGTCCACCACGTTGCTGGGCTTTGAGTTCCTCCAACGTCCTCAACATGTCCTCAGCAACCTCCTCGATCGACCTCACTCGTCGGTCTTGGCCAGGTCCACCACCATAGCCTCTTCCTCCGCCTTTCCCTTGGCCTTTGCCTTGGCCTTTCCCCCCGTCTCCGCCCTTCGCCTTCCAATCGGCAATCCGCTGCTCCTTGGGCTTCTTCTCGAGGTGGGCGGCGGAGTAGGCCTTCTTGTCCGCCTCATACACCTTGCACTGATGGTGGTCGTGTGCATGGTTGTTTCCCTTGCCATAACAGACCCAGCACCCTTCGTGCTGAGAACTGTACTCCCGGAACGAGAGCGGTGGGTTCCCGATCCTTCTTGGCTCATTGCCCTTCTTGGGTCCCACCCGCCTCCATCTGGACCGATCCTGCCCATGGTCCCTCACTTTGTGCGCCACAAACGCGAAGAAATGGGCCTCCTCCTGATCCTCCCGGGACCAGGTCCAGTGGTCTTGGCCACTTCCACTACCATTCTCCGCGGAGTTGGCCGTGTCCTCCTGGATCTCCCGATGATGGCGGTCTTCTCGGTGGCCTCGTTGTCCATGACCATGTCGATCCCGCACGTGGGCTTCGTTCTTCGCATTGAGCTTCAACTCCACCGTGATGTACTTCAAAATCTCGTCCGGGCTCATGCAGGCGAAGATGACCTGCATCCTCAGCGGCTCCCCGCGCCCCCACTCCACGTTGTTGAGGCGCAGCAACCTTTGCCCCATGGAGTCTCCAAATACCTCCACGTACACGGCGTTCTTCAGTCTCAACATCCGGTTGGGCTCGCCCAAGTTCCTCCTGAAGAGCTCCATGATACCCGCATGGGTATCCTCCGCCGCCATGATCCTCACCGCCACCCGCTTCTTGGCTCGCTTCTTCTCCTCGTCCTCCACTCCCCTCTTCCAGTGGCCGGGGAGGACGTCCTTCAGCAGGTGGCGGATCTCGCTGGACTCGTTGCAGTCCTCAACCAGCTTGAGGCTCCGTTGGTACTTCCGCAGGTACCGGTTCCACTCCCGGACCCGCAACTGACCGCGGTCCAGCTGCAGCGAGATGGACCACAACTCCTCCAGCTTCTGGTTCGGAGCGTCCACCCGCTCCTCATCCTCCAACCACTGGAGGCAGGCCTGCTCCGTATGGATCAATCCTTCCCGGATCTGATCCCGCAGCTCCCCCTTCAGGTCCTGCGCCAGCTGGTGTGGGAATGTCCGACATACCCACTTGTCCCGCGGCGCTCCCCGCATCTCGCCGACGACCTCCTCGGCGAAGTCCTCCCAATCCAGGATGAAGTCGTCCACGGATACCACCTGTGGCCGGGGGTTGTGAGTACACTCCCCGTACATCCCTCTCCTCCATGGAGTGTGGTCCAGTTGGGCCTGAACCCATGGGGTTTGGAATGCGGGAAGGACTTGCTCCACCGGCCGTCCATATCCCCGTATTGGGGTCCTTCGCCCACAGGTTTCCGCCTGGATGACCTCGACCATGTCCGTCGGCGCTTCCCATGGTTCGCCCCTGCATGGTCTGGCTGGGGATCTCCTCTTCCGCATAAACTGCATGGGCAGTCGTAGTGATCGGTAGATCCTGGGCGGCGTGGGACATCTGTACCGTCAGGCTCCTCGGGTCCGTGGTTACGTGCCCTTCCCGCATGCACCCAGCCGGTGCCGTGTGCTCCCCGAGCATTGTGGATTCGCTGAACATGGGAACAAACGGCAGCGCACCCGGGTCAACACTCGGAGGCGCGTAGGGTGCCTCTGCAGGGCCGCCCATGGGTTTATCCATGGCGCTCCTGAGGGTCTTAACCCGCTCCACCAGCTCTGCCGCGGCCGGCTTTGCCGGGAGCTCCGGACCCGAGGCGAGGGGCTTTAGCTCCTCTAGCCTTTTCAGGCGTCCCGACATGTCCTCCACCAGGTGGAGGAGGCTGTCCACCACTCGCTGCTGCTTCTCCAGGGCCAGCTCCAGATTCTCCCGGTACCGGTCCCGTTCTGCTCGCAGCTCCGCCATGTCTCTCTCCGCGGCCGGCTGGTCATCCAGGATCCCGGCGACGTCCTCTTCTAGGCCGTCCTTCGCGTTGTCCAGGCTGTCGAGGCGGTGCACGATGGCGTCCATCCCCATCTTCGGGTACTTGCCCATGAGAAAGGATACGTGCTCGCAGTGGCACGCAGCGTGCTTTCCACCTGATCCGGCGCGTCCCGCGGTTCCCGGCGCCTCGGACTCCTCCGCCACGGGTATATCGCCCATGCTATCCCGCGGTGGCTCCGTGTGCCGGGCCACAGGCGCCGTTCTGGCTCTGGCGGGCCTCTCCAACGCCTCGGCGTCATGCTCAAGGCTGGGTTCTGCGGCTGTGCTCGCCCTTGTGGGCGGTCTGGCCGTCTCCTCCGACTCCAAAGGTTGCTCATAGGCTTTCCGATAGCCCTCGGAGTGCCCCTCGGAGGCCCACAGCCTGACCGGGCTAGGGTCCGTATCCATAGCCCCCGCGTCCCCTGCCGCGGGCTTGGGTGACTCGCGCTTCCGGTAGCGCTGGGCCCGTCCTCCACTGCTGCCTGAATGGCATGTCTCCTCGGAGTCCTCCGCGGCGGAGCGGAGGTTGCATGCCTTTCGGCAGCGACGCTCACACATGGAGACCAGGTCCTCCATGTCAAGTCCGCCTCTTCCCGAACGTCGTATTTCTCTTCGGGCTTCAACTTCCGGAGTTTGCCATGCTCTTGAGCGTCTCGGCTCTTCTATGGCTCCAATCTCCGGCGTGGTCTCCACCGAGTCCACAAAACGCACCCATGGCGTCCTTGGGGAGGGCTCATAGGGGCCTAAGTCCTCGGGTCGGCGGTAGGTAGGGGCAGCAGGTACGCTTCTGCTACCATAAAGAACGTCCCTACCAGGACCGGCCCCCGCTGTGCCCCTTTCGCCTTTTACCCCTGCTGATTTACTCCGGATCAGCGATTGCATTCCTCAAATTCCAGGGTCCAAAATAAAAATATAGAAAATGTAATCCTCCTTCAACCCTGAACAGTAACCAGATCCCACAAATACAGCAATAACCCAATCCACAATCCAATCCACACTGCGGGCTTCCGTTCAGCACACCGGTCGTCCAACGGTGGCGGGCATGTACAAGAATTGCACCAAAGAGGAAAGCCCTGAAATTGGCATATGAACACAAATAAAGCAAAGTTGGGGAGAGATGAAAACTTATACAATGCAAGCCATAGACCCCTCATTCCCTGGACTCAAGACCTTCCCTTGACTCACCAACATGATGCCCTGAACCCAATCAAATAAGATGGCTAAATACCATGTGTCGAAAGTCACTACATAAACCCCAAAAATGTGTTCACTCCAAAGCCTCTAAATCCTAGCCCAATGAGGGAGGTGGCGTGTCATGGCCTAGAATGGCAGTCAGGACCATGCCCTACCCTGACATATACTTGGTTGGACTTGGTGTTGAATGGGCTTAGAGATATGCCCCATGAGTTTGAACTCATAACATGCCAAAAACTGCCAATTCACACCATATTGGCCATATATCAAATTTATGCTCAAAATTGAAGTTACCACTTATCCGAAGGCTCAAAGCATGCATGGAATCGAAGTCCAATATTCATGGAGGATGGAGACCAAAGGTCAATGCCCATGTACATCCCCACCTTACCCTCGAAACCCCTTTGGATATGGGCGCCACGCACTGCCCAAGTCAGCCCATGATCTTGAGACCACTTTATGTAATCCTTCGTGCGCCAAGCCAAATGGAGTACACAATCCGGCATATGGTGGTGTTCAGCTCCAAAGCATATGCCAACATACGAACAACATACCATGCTTCGACTCGCCATAGGCTTATAGCTGTTTGCCGACCAGGTAAGTACACAAAACGCAAAAATGAGCAGAATTAAAGTCAAAAACATGAAAATATGTCCAAATACAAACTTGTCATGATAGTATATCTCTATGCTCACCCATGATATCCGCTCATGGTTCAATACACAAATGATTGGAACTATTTGCAAACGATTCCCCCACTTGGATGCCAGATCGGGCGCATGGAGATACCTTCGTCACTCATATCCACATGCCCCATGAAAATGGGAGTGCACTCATGGATCTCTTTGCCAAACATACAATGAGCAATACATACGCGGTAGACTTAGTCTAGCGCTTTGAATTCCACAATTGGGACATGGGCAAGACCCTTGTCACGTGTGGCTCTCCATTTTGTCGGCCACACGAAGATATGTAACATGGGGGTGAGCATATCAAGACATATACTACCAATATCACACATAGCCCTTAAAATTGGCTCCCACCATGGTATGCCATGCCCCTCCATGGTCATAACTCTCAGTTAAATGGACGTGGGAACCCAAAAAAAGATGCTATGCAACCGCAAGACTCATGCGCCACACTCGAAAGTCATAATATCAAGTCCAGACACATGGTCAACAAGTTATAAACGAGTTTCTACCATGTTGACCATGATCCTCTGATACAACGAGTGTGTGTGACTACTTAAGGTGTTGGACCCTACTGAAAATAAGTTGAGACTGAGGCGCTTGCAACGCAACCTTCATAATCTTCTTTTCTCACACTCCCGCGTAGATATGTCCCTTCAAAGTGGTCCCACGATTCACTTTTGTTTCCCTTATATCTCCAAGTCAAATGGGTGGCAAGTATAAGGGAAACCTGATTCGGGCATAGGGGAAAGGGTATGACCACTCGAAGAAGACCAAATCAAGTGCGGCGATGTCGAAGTCGAAAATCCGATTTCGACATCCCGAAAAATTCGGAATAAAACTTCGAGTGCATATTTAGAAAATTGCGGAAGCAACGAACCCTTTACTGATGAAATCTAACCCTTCATCGGGGTTTCCGCCAAAATATCTGAAAATAACAGTTAACCAATCAGTTACCGCAAAATAGCGAGCCAACTGACAGTCGCCGATACATTGACCATCAGAACAAAAGGCGGAAAAATTACGGAAAAATTATGATAAAAAAACCCTGTTGATTCCTGATATTCTGATATATAAATCTCAGCTGGCGGCGCCTCGGTACTGAATATGGCCGCTCAGAGCCGGAATGGCCAAACCTATCACACTATCACATCAGGTTACGTCAGGTGGATGGGAGAGTATGATATCAGCCAATGGCGGCTTGCGGGCACATAGATACACACCCCAAGTGACTCAAAGATGGCCACGGGGGTCCGAACCGGCTTCACCGTGAATGATGTCCCTTCGCTGGGGCATTCCTCAAAAGTCGCCAGCGTGAGGGGAAAACCTTCAGTAAAAATTGGGGGGTAGTGGGGTTTGAACCCAGGACTCCCTACCTAGAGCACACATGCCTGCCCACTAGGGTATAGTCGAGCGCTCTAATGCGGACGACGATCGCTGTAGAAACAGCGTCTTAGTAAACTTCCTGCCCAAGCTGGAAAGGGCGCAGATCACCCAAACAAATTGGGTCAGAGAAAGACTTCTTCATGGACAACCCTTACTACACGCTGTGCACACGGCACTCCTTCCCTCTACGCCCTGTCAGGAACACGCGCGAGGGGGTCCCTGGCAGGCCACAGTTGCCTAGCGGCGATGTGTTCTCTTGTAATTTCACAGGAGGGCCAAAAGAACCCGAGACCTCTTTGTCATGGCCACCCGGTAGCATGTGTAGGGGTTAGGGTCAGCAAGCCTGGCAGGGACTGAGTGCGGTTGTGCTCACGCTGTCTTCGAAGGCTGGTGCTGGCGTTAGTGAGTGTAGTGTAGTGGTGTCTCCTGTCCTGCGTGCTTTTCCTCGTAGACAGGGGAGTGCGTTAGCTTTTGGCCTTTAGAAAAATGGGCGTTTTGCATGCCCTTAGCACACTTGGCCACCACCCCCCTCTAGTAGGTAGGGCTTTTGCCGCCTTCCCCCAAAAGATAGGTACCAGCACAGAAACTGGGCGCCAGAGGAGTGGTAATAGTACCTGATTAGAACCTTCGGTCCGACGTCAGCGAAGCCCGGTCTCCGGGAGCCACGCCGGGGAGTGGAGTGAGACACATACAGACATACGTAGCTCAATTAGGGGTATGGTATCCCGGTATGGAAGGGTAGAACCCCATGGGTCTGGAACAGTCAGGGGTCCTAATTGTGGGCACGCTTGTCCCCAAGGAGGGCGGACACACCTTGCCTCATAACACCTTGCTTGTCATTCCCCCCTGGTGTAGTAAGCCACCACCCTTGGTTGGCTCCCCAAGGTCATTACATCAGGGCAGTTCCCATGCAACACATGGTCAACAGGGCACACACTCGCTGGGTTGCTGCAAACCTGATCAGCGGCCATCTGGCTCACGCTGGTAACCATAGACATGGGACTGCGGGGCACAGCCAGGGCTGGTGCAGCGCTCAGAAAGCAGTGATCTGGGCAAAACAGATGGCCCTCCGCAACGGTGTGGTTGTCACGGGGGGCTACCGGTCCTGTCCCGCGATGCAATGCGGGGCAACTGTGACAACTGCTCTCACATACCTATGCAGACATATCTGCACAAGATTGCTCACCGCCCCTGGGAGGTTATAGGACCTAGGAGGTTAGAAAACAGTTAATAGGTAGACACCAGGAGGTTTGTTTTTCTTTTTAGGCTGGGATAGAGTCTCAGCACGGGTTAGTAGCTGTCCCTCGTTGTTCTCAACGATGTAGGAGCAAAAGGTGGGGTCGATACTCTGATCTGGCTGTATGAAGGCGGACATGGGTTGCCAGGTCGCCTCGTATAGCCCATAGCCATCGGACAGGGTTAGAAACTTCCAGCCCTGTTTATACTCGTGGCGGGCAATACCTGCAACCACGTAGTAGCCATCGACAGCCATCTCATCGGCAGTAATCTCTTCGGGTTCATCTTCCTCCTCTGGGCTGGCGGCGTTCTCCAGGTCGATACGCTTGACCTCTCTGTCGCTGAGGCGCAACTCATCCCAGGACAAATCGTCAGGGGAATGATAGTGGCTCAACTGCTTAGGCGCACAAAGCAGTTCACCACCTAGACGTGGACTGCACCTAACGCGGATTCTAGATCCATCTATCCGGATGATATGATACGGCCCGAAATAAGGGTTCCGTAGGCAGTTACAGGACCAGGAGGGTAGGCGTGAATGGTGAACCAAAACAAGGTCACCAACCTTGAAACTGGTGGGTCGCCGTAGGCGATTTCGTCGGCTCAGTTCACGTTCACGGATATGTCTCAGGTTAGTACCAGCCTGGTTAGCCATAGACTACTTGTGTTCCAGCCAATCCCCGACGGGGCTCTTGAAGTCCTCAGGAAAGGGGGTTTTGAAGAACCAAGCAGGTTGTCCTCCATGAAACAGCTCGTGGGGGTCAAAACCCGTGGAAGAGGTCCTCTGAGAGATCATGGTCAGCACTGCCCAAGGCACTAGGCGTACCCAATCTTTGGTACGTTCCTGTTTCATCAGGATTCTCAGGTTCTGATCCACAACACGGTTTTGTCTCTCGCAAGGAGGATTAGAGGAGTGGGTATAGGGCACACCTGTGGTTACCTCAACGTTGAGGGCATCCAGCACTCTTTTGTACCATCCTGTGTCACTGCGGATGCGCACATCCCCATCAGAGTGCACCTGCTTAGGTGCTTCGTATTGTTCGAACCATTGTTCGACCAACATTTTCACAGTCTGCTCACCTGTGATTTTCTTATTGCAAGGGAACACACGGGTGAAGCGGGACAAGCCACAGGTGACCACTAGGCAACTATCGTAGCCGCCGAAGCGAGGTAGGCCGTGGATGAAATCCACGTAGAGAAGAAAGTTAGTACAATCCGGTATGGGTAAGTGGGAATCAGTCCCCTATCCCTACTGTCACTCTGCTTGCTGGCCTGACAGCCACAAGTATCAACAATGGTCTGCATACGGGACCTCAATTCAGTCAGGGTTAGACCAGAGTAGAAACACTCGCGGAAGAAGTCCACTGAGCGATTAGCGCCAGTGTGACCCAAGCTGAGATTGGACCACTGTAGACACCCATCAAGTCCTGCCTCAGGTACGACTATACGGTCCTCGTGGCGCAGATACTGGTTATTTTGATACCACTAGTGTCCGTCAATGACACGGGGTTCGAGACCCCTGCTGAGGGTCTGGAGAATTTCCTTATATTCTGACTGATAGTCAGTTAGGCTGGGACCCTCGAGGATTCACGCAGTCCGCATAGACAGGTCAAGCTGGACATCCATACGCTGGAAAGCCTCTTTAGGGGGTGCTTCAGAGCTCTCAATGATAAGCGCATGGAAGTTCTTGCGCGATATGTAGTCAGACAGTTCATTTTTTATACCAGGGATATGATGGACTGTCAGCCTGAACTGGCTCAGGTAAGTCCACCAAGGTTTTAGTTTTGCTTTTTCCGGTGGTGGGCCCTTCTGAAAGGACTTCACCGGTTTCTGGTCACAGACCCAGACAGTAGGGGTAAAATTCAATAGTCAGGCCTGTGATGGGGGCACCAACATACCAGCCAGGAGCTCCTGGTCGTAGGTGCTGTAATTGGAACGTGCCGGGTTCCATTTGATGTTCCAGTGTCCCAGTGGTACAGTCGCCACTCACTGGAAGGATAGTCGTGCTTCAGGGAACCATCGCGGCTCAGTCCACTGGTACGATAATGGCAGTGGGCTAGTTCAGCTGGGTCAAGCTCCTGCCATTGGTATATCGTTCCAACCCCCCCTACATCACTGGCAACAGTGATCAGGACTATCTCGCCCTTATGGCGGGGTACGCCCAGGCAGTTTGAGGGGGCAATTTTCTTCTTCACATCCAGGAAACACTCCTCCTCTCTGGCGGTGCACCTCCAGAGAGTAGTGTTTTTGAGTAGGTCAGTCAGAGGGGCAGAGGAGTAGGTGAAATTGTAGATGTGTCGCCTATAGGAGATACAAGCGCCCGGGAAGACTCCTCACGTCGTGTAGACCCTTCTTAGGGTCATCGCGATCTGCATGTCCTGTAGGGGCTGCATCTTAGACACGGCTGGTTTCCACCAGCCATACCCCACGTCGAAACCTAAATACACCATCTCCTCTTTCATGAACTCTCCATTTTCGAGTTTGATTCGGAGATGGTTTTCCTGACAAATAATGATAAACTCACGGAGGAGAAGGACATGGTCCTCTTGGCTATTGGTACCCAAACACACGTCATCAATGTGGGCCTCCTTTTTTGCCCCTCAGGAAATCAACTCCTGTACTAGAGGTCTGCGCCTCAGTATGTAAAACATTTTGTTCATCAGTTCTTGGAAGAGTGCTGGGGCATTAGCCACCCCAAAAGGCATGACCTTCCACTTAAACACACGACTTATAGGGGTTACAAAGGCCAGCAGGTTCTGAGCTGCGGCTGTTACGTCAACTTGCCAGAAACCACTGCGTTTGTCCATTTTGGTTTTGTACCGGCATTTAGCAATACGCTCTAGGGTGATTCCGATGTTAGGAATACTCCCTGACTGATTTTGGGTTTTCTTGTTGACCTCAGCATAGCTAACAACCAGTTGCAGGGCAGTTGATCCTGGTTTAGCAACCAGGAAGCAGGGACTGCAGTGGTGGGGGTAGCCCCCCTTCTTATATTCCTCAGCGAGGCCAGCATCAATACATTCCTGGATCTGGCGCTCGATTTCTTCAACCTGTTCCTGAGGAGCGGGGTAGGGATGACGTCTCACTCGCGTCTTCTCAAATTCAGGTTTCAGTTTCAGGTCCATCCCGACCAGTTTTTTACAGGACAGCGGAGGCGGCAAGGCGCCCAACAGCTCCTCATAGGTTAGGAGCAGTTTCTTCAGTCGGGAGTCAAGGTTCAGACTCTTGATTTTCTGCAGGAAATCCTGGTCAGCATGGAGATTGCTCTTACCATACTCTTTCTTTTTCTGCCGATCAGCCGTTTCAGCAGGTACTCAGCCGTCATCCCACTCAGGGGGACATTGTTGCCCATAGTGCAGAGAGTACACTAGGGGTATCTCAGGGTCAGGTAGCGTGTAGGAATCATCGTCATCCTCAGACCACATGGAGGATTTCCAGGTCTGTCTGAGGTATTGCAGCCGTTTATTGGCGCTCAATACCTTCAGCCCTCAGGTACAACGACCGTCAGAGGTCCTGAGTGTCGTACTCCGACAATGGCATGTTATTAGAAGCAGGCCGGGCTAGAGCATCAGGACTCTGAGTCACGGGTTCACCTGAGCAAGTATGCTGGATGTGCAGCACAGGTTTCCGAACGGGGGAAGTTAGGTCTACTTCCTCGAGCAGCAGCTGGGCCAAGAAGGCACTGTGTTTGAGTTCAACACAGCTGGGATCTACAGGAGAGATAGAGCTGGCGATTTCAGACAGTTGGTCGTTACCATCCTCCCTCACAGCAGCAGGCTCCAGATTGCCATCAGGGGATTCACACCCTGTGTGAATCCCCTAGGAGATAGGTGCTCGGGAAATCGTTTTTTGAGATCAGAAAGGGTCAAGCCCCGATTTTTGGCCATGACCACTTTCAGTAGCACCTGATCCAGATCACACAGGGGTACAGGGTTGAGGGATCCATCGACAATAGATAAGAAACTGGCCGATTCAGGGGCCTGCATAGCTGTCTCTGACTCCTCAGGCATATAAATGGGGCCGTCAGGGTGTTGCACTCTTCCCATAGTCATTCAATCTAGCATACGGCGCCAATAAGCGTGTTCACCTGAACAACCCCAGTCAGGGGTACACATGACCACCCTTCCTCGCTCATAAGCAATTTTGGTTAGAACCTTCGCGAGCAGGGAGAAGGGATGGTTAGCATACACTGGGCCCATTGCTTTCCAGAAGAAACAGAAAGTGTTATTCAAATGATTCGAGCAATACAACTGCATGATGTGCTGTTGTTGGCTCGCGAACAATTCCACCTGGATCTCATCCGGGGATACCTGAAGGGCCGTCAGTCCATTTTCAAGAACGTGACGGGCCATTTGGCAGTTTTCAGTACGATAGTTAGCCTTGGCTGCGTAGCGTAGCAAAGACTCCTTTCGTCCTGACAGCTCCAAAGGTACGGAGAAGAGCCCACTGCCAAAGTCGCAGTGTAGAGAATAGGGGCTTTGTAAGGACAACAGTTCTACCTGGGGGTTTCTTCGGAGGAAGTCGGTGCAAAAGACCATGTCAAAGTCGTCAGTGTCCAACACTGTGCAGGGTTGGATCACAGTTTCGTCGCCAAGACAAATTGTCACATCGACAGCCCCCAAGGAACGGATGTTACGCCAATTCCGTACTCTTATGGCCACTGTCTTAGTCTTCTTGAAAGTCTTAAGCAGGCACCAGGCCAGTATAGAGAGTGTTGCGCCGGTGTCAAGCACTGCTCGAAAAACTTGATCCCCGATTTTCACGACAATCCAGAAGATGAAGTTGCCCCCCCACTCCTGAGCAGGGAGATTCACATCAACCCGTGCAACCCTGAGGGACTCAGCCACCCAGGCCAGTCGCCTCCTCTTGGAGTTAGACCCCTCAGGGGAGGAGTTATTCCCCTGTGGGCGCTTCTTGGGGTCAACATCGGCAGGAGAGGGAGAAATAGCGGGCGCCGATGAGCGCCTCTGGGCGTTGGGGTTTCCAGCCTTGCCACCTCCCCTGCCTCCTCCATTACCACCCTTATCACCATTCTGGGGAGTTCCGGAGGGTGTTCGGGCTTTCTCGCGTTCAGCCTCCTGCTTTTTGTGTTTGTCACTCTCACGTATTCTTACGTGGCATTTGTCCTCGTAGTGACGACGTTTGCCACAGTAACCACAGGTGATGGTACACCTGAAATGGTCATGATTGGTTACTGCTTTTCCATCTTTAGTCTGCTGTTGTCGTTTCAGTTGCAGCATACAACCACTGCGGTTGTCGCAGTCAGGGGCATGACAGGGTCCTTCCTTGTCATTGACAAGCTTACAGTAGAAGATTGGGGGTGCACCTGTTTCAGGTTTGACCTCATTCATGGCACGCACGGTACTCCCCCCTTTACCACCACCCTTGTTGGTGTTAGTGGGATTTTTAGGTCTTTTCTCTTCGCCACGCTCAGGGGTAGGGGCGCAACCTCGCCCCAGGTCTCTCTTGAGGAATTTCTCCATATGGGAGTCATTCTCCCTCTCGAGGGACAATTTGATCAGCAGGTCCACAACGTCATCGTACGTGTGGGTCCGACTCTTCCTCTCGGAGGCGGTGCGGCAATCGTCCCACGTACGGGTATGGATTTTACTCATGAGCCACAGCTAGGGTTCTGTGGCTCCATAGGAACCCACGTTCATTCGTGAGAACAAATACTCCAGGTCGCACACATATTCAGAGACTCGCGCAGCGGAAGGAAATTCAGGGAGCAGGGAGCCCCTCAATGTGTGTGCGTACACTGAGGTCAGTTTCAAAAACTGGGAAATATTTCTCCAGTCTTTGGAGAACCTCGGCCCATGTTGAACAGGTTTTCACAATCTGCTTCACCTGTTTCTGCAAAAACATTTTTATGCATGAGGGTTTCAAAAGAGAACATTTAGTGGCCACCTCCACATGAGATTGGCCGGTAAGCATAAGAAAGTCGGCAAATTCCTCTGCCCATTCAGGCAGGTTTTTCGGGTCAAACTCCGGAAGTTCCAGCTGGATTTCCGTCTGGGCAACTGGTTTGCCACTCTTCGCACCACCTGGGTTTAGGCCTGAAGGGGGAGGGGGTAAGCCAGCGAGGGGTGCCAGAGCTGTTAGCCCCTTTTTCCCAGTCTCTGTCACGGGCACGTCCTGTAGCTCAGCAAGGGGGACTGTCCTGGCACGGGGATGAAAAGGGCTGGGGCAAGTGACCTTGAGTAGCAACCTGGACACCCTTGATCGTTTGAGATCTTCAGCAAGCGTGCTTCATGCAGGAGAGGGTGAGGCCGGGGCTGGCTTGGGTAAGGGTTCAGTGATACCCAGTTTTGCCTTGACAGCCTCAGACGGGGCTGTCACATCTGGATCTTCGGACCCAGACAGTAGTTTGGCCAGTAGTTCGGCCGTACGGTCCAGGGCACCATAAGTAGGCTCTAGGTGATGGAAATCCTCCACATAAGTTGGACACACTTCAGGGTTGTTGCTAGTGGTTGGCAGCTCTGGACGCCATGCTGGCCCTGTCGGTCGCCTTGGTAGAGACACAGTGTCGGCCAAGTCCGTAGGTGGGCCAGAGTAAAGGTAGAAACCCATGTCCATATGTGGTGGGGATCCCAAGGCTTTGAGTGGCTCCTCTCCATCTTCCTCTCTGAAAGACCTGTAGTGAAGCGGTAGGGTGGGGGCCCGCCGCGTTGGCCCTTGAAGACCCTGAAAATGCAACAGAGCACAAAAATCAGGATTCAACCATGACTCCAGTCAGCGGTGTTATCTCCTCGATTTCGATCGCTTTGGGAGTCCATTTAACCACTTTTTATACAAATCTTTTCAGGATTTTTGCCGCATGGCAGAATTAGTCCTGGCTACATGGTCTCTGGAGAGGCGCAGAGGGAAAATTGATTAAATTATTGCGAAAATCTATAAAATTAACTATAAAAATCGCTATTTCCCACTCTGGGATTACGCCTCTGCTGAGGTCATTTTTGCGCCTCCGGAGACTTCTGCGGTCGCGCTGGGGAGACGCTCCCGCTACCGCATCATTCCTCTCCTTAAAAGAGTTGCAACCCTCTAGGAGGCTTGCATGTCCCCACTGGAGTGCCCTGGAGGAAGTCTCCGCTGGGTGACCCTCCTTTATGGGATACAAAAAGGTTTGTTTATCCCCCAGGGGGAAAAACAAGTCCCAGGGGTGGCCCTGCCCTAGGTGTCCGGTGGGGAGCACCAATACTACCCTCAGGCAGAAATCTGCCTACTTTGACACCTTCGGAAAAAGAGAAAGGCCTTGGCTGGCCTGCCCCGTTTGTTTCAGAAACCTGGCAAAAGCTTTCAGTTTCCCGAAAACCTCGATGCTTTCAAAAACCAAACAACAGGACAGGCACGCACACAGCACTATAACGCAGCATCAAATCCATGGTGCTGTATCAGTTCGTGCCTTACCCAGGCACCGTGTACTGTACAGTACAAGTGCAGGTGCGTGTGCAAGCGGCTGAGCTGCCCCATATATACATGGGTTTTAAGTCCCACATATATACCCGGTCGGTGGAGCCTGCCCAGACTACGCTTGGCTATTGGTGCTCCACCAGAGAAGGAAAACTGCCAGCACTCAAATAAAATATAATAATAATTACGCAGGTTCGTCCTGCTCTTCCGATACCCCCTTTAAGAGGTGTCATCACGGCTTAACCCCGCCATTGGCGACTGCTCGGACTAGGCGTTTGACTGCTCGTGGTCATCTGTTGCTTGGATGTCCATGTCGTTGGTCCTGCCGTTTGTTCCGTTCGAAGCTTGAGAACGCCCTTCAGGCGTTCGACCTCCGCCTCCAGTGCGGGTACTCGAAGGAGGACCATCTCCTCTAGTCTCTTGATTCGCTCTTCCATTGGCTGCGCTGCCTGTTCATTCGGTGCCGCTCGTGCTGTCAAAGGATCATGCTGCCGGTTCGTTTGACTCCTCCACGACGCACTCCTGGTACGATCTTGGCGCCCGTCACCATGGTGAGGTCGGTAGCCTCGTTGCTGCCCGGCCGTGGATCCCCTTGCCGTCCTTTGCTCGAGTTGCGGTTGGTGTGCCGCTCTTCGCTGACCCTGGTGTCTGGCGCTCTCAAAGGCCAGTTGCCGCCTTGGTGAGTCTGCAGGCACTTGCTGCCGCGGACCCATGGCTGCATGTCTCTCCTTCTCCCGCAGATCCGCTTGCCTTGTTCGGGGCTCCTGCATTCCTCTGGTGGCACGCGGTTCTTCGTTTTGCTGCTGCCAAGGGTCACTTGGACTTGGATAGGCCGGTTGGTACCACCGATCTTGTCCTCTGGCTGGCATCGCTGGGGTCTTGGCTTTTGTTCATCGTTCACTCGTGACAGGGGTTGAGAACTTGCTCGAGCTCCATTCCGTGCCGTCGGGAAACTTGATGTCATGATGACCTTCAGGCTTGCTGCTGCCCGAACTCCACGGCGAGTTTGCTTTTTGACTGATAGATCCCCAGTCCGATGAGCTGCTCATTGTAGCATCTCTTCTTTTAACAAACGGCTGTTGGCCGTCCTCTCACTCCTTCACTGCGGGCAGCTGACAGCTGTCCTCTGACTCTTCCACCGCAAACGGCTGATGGCCGTCCTCCTTGGCGCAGACGGCTTGACGCTGTCTTGTCTTGAGCGGCGGGCGGCCGCGGCGTTCTCAACGGCTGGCAGCCGTCTCCACTTGAGCAGCTGGCGGCTGTCTCCTTCTCAACGGCTGGCGGCCGTCTCCACTTGAGCAGCTGGCGGCTGTCTCCTTCTCAACGGCTGGTGGCCATCTCCCCCTGAGCGGCTGTTGGCCGTCTCTTTTTGAACGGCTAGCGGCCGTCTCCTCTTGAGCGGCTGGCGGCCGTTCTCCTTGTGAGCGGCTGGCGGCCGTTCTCCTCGTGAGCGGCTGGCGGCCGTTCTCTGCTGCGCGGCGTGCGGCAGTATTGTGGAAAGATTTGGAAGCGGTAGGGTGGGGGCCCGCCGCGTTGGCCCTTGAAGACCCTGAAAATGCAACAGAGCACAAAAATCAGGCTTCAACCATGACTCCGGTCAGCGGTGTTATCTTCTCGATCCCGATCGCTTTGGGAGTCCATTTGACCACTTTTTATACAAATCTTTCCAGGATTTTTGCCGCATGGCAGGATTAGTCCTGGCTACATGGTCTACAAAATCTATAAAATTAACTATAAAAATCGCTATTTCCCACTCTGGGTTTACGCCTCTGCTGAGGTCATTTTTGCGGCTGCAGAGACTTCTGCGGTCGCGCTGGGGAGACGCTCCCGCTACTGCATCAGTAGTACTCTTCGTGGAGCAGATACTCGTCCATTCTCCTTCTCAGTTTGTCTTGCTCCTCAGAGCCTACAACTACCGCAGACGAAGATGCAGGGCAGGCTGAACGGGAGATGGAGACAGCAACTCTTCGGCGAAGGTGCTACACGCTGTCATCACGGGCCGCTAAGGCCTCACTGGTTAAGGGTATTGGTATTTCTCTGGGCGCTTCTTGTTCGGCCCTTCCGTGAACTGGATCTTCTCGGGACCCAGAGGCAACTCTGATCTTGGGCTCACTCATTGTGATGGACCCACTGCTGCCCAGTTGTACTTGTACACTCCGAATTGGCCAATTCCTGGCGGACAGTTGTACTGATGGGGTGGACGGGTTGTTTGCTGGGTTTGACTCGTGTACTTCTCAGAGTTAGTTCAAAAGGTTCTCAAGGGTTGCCTCTGCTACCCGAAAGATGTCCTTGGGTAGTGCCCTAATAGCCTTGATGTAATCCTGCAGGTTTTGGTGTTGGAAAACAGAACGAAGGCAGCAAGTACAGCAAGAACCGGATGTGAATACAGGCAATGAATAGTTTTGAAATCCAGTGTATCACAGAAGGGCTACAGATAGACAAAGCAGGCATAACTACGAAGATTCAATCACAAATGGATAAAACAAATGATGTTTTGACAAAGCTGGCATGACTCTGGCCTCCAGGTCAGCATCAAGCAATTCATGTCCACTCTTTTGCATGAAACGGAGTTGGTTAGAAATGTGGGGCAAAGGAGTTAGGCCAGACACAGAATATAACTTGGCCACGCAACTGAATTCTGAAACAGTTAAAAAGTTGAACCACAACAAGTGGTAGAATTAGTTGAGTAGAGGGGTCGTGAGGTGGGGGACCACTAGGCTTAACCTACAAGTCCTTAGGCATGAAATGCCTACTTTCTTTCGGTATAACCTCCATGAAGGAAGATACCTCCGCTCAGTTGAGTAATAGGGATGAACTTCATTGGGGGGCTAGGGTTATAACCCTAGTTACTTTGACAAAGTGTACTTTAAGCTTTCAAAGAGAGATAAAAATGCTTAAGTAAGCCTCCGCATTAAAAAAAAGGGGGGTTTTAGGGGTGGCTTGGCCTGGATCAAGACCTCCAAGAAAGACATGGCAGTGATTCTTTTTTACTCTTGCCTCTTGGTGTATACAGGCAAGGAGGTGGTCCTCCACTAAATTGGTGTCCTCAGCGGAGTCCTTCAGCCCTTGATAGGCGTATAGTAGGTCCCGTTCCACCGTCTCTGGTGGTCGGTTGCAGCATAGGCACGCGCCAGGGGGTCGGCTTTCGCGTTCTGCTGGGAATCCATCTTCGTCGGGGGTCCTCACATGGGCGCCCCACACACTCTTCACGAGCTTCAAGTCCACCTCTCGTTGGCAGGTGGTTATCTTGCGTTCAAGGTCCTCCTTAAGCGGGGAAACATCTCTCATGCACCCTTGCTTCAACGGCCATGACCTGCGGGTAGGCCTCGCTTAGCACAGCAATTTTGCGACGGCTTTTCTCTTGGAGTCCACAGACTCTCTCAGTCACGATCGGGGGTCCAACCCCCCGTGCAATGGCTCCTCTGCCCTCATGGAGAAAAGGGGCTTCTTGTTGGGTAGGGTACTCGGCGTTCTCCAGTTCGTCCACACGATTCTGGACGAAGAAGGTGACATGGTTGGCTTCGTCATCATAGTGTATAGAGCTGGGTACCTTGGATAGCCCACACTCTGAGACTACATCAGCATTGGGTACATGGCAGGGGGTGTGGGGGGCAGCAGCATCCAACACGAAATAGTCGTCTCCCCCACGAGTAGTCTCCACTGCGTCTCGAGGCCGGAGCCGGTGTTTTAGGACGTCCACCGTGCAACCGATGCTCTCGCGTTGAATTTCCTGGACAATAGTAGGGTTCAGATCTCTTCTAGATACTGGGGCCAGGCTCCCGTCCAGAACGCTTAGCATACTCCCCCATCCTGGATTCCAAATAGGCGTCTTACTGCCCAGAGACACGTAGATGGCGTCGTCAAGCAGCTGGTTGGAGGTCGGCGTCAGCTTCCTCAACAGAGTACGCCAGTACTCGGTTTTCCCATGGGCTCCCCAATCGGGGGAACACAGGACCAGACAGGAAAATTCGAGGGCCACCTTGGTCAGTACCTTCCCCAGTTCATTGAAAGTGGGGTTTCCGCAGGCCATCCCGAAAGAGGGCCAGTAAATTTTGTAGCAGTAATTTAGTTCTTTGCTGCAGTCGAGGTCGAGGACTTGCTGCTTTTCACTGGCGAACAACTCCACGTACAGGTCTTCCCTGGTAGTATCCCAACTCCTCTGGATCTGGTTCTAGGACACCGCCAAGGAGCTGATAGTTCTCTGTTTTGGAGGCGATTATCATGGCAGAGGGCTCCTTTTTGCATACCCTCAGGTAGCCTGACGTGTGCTGAGACTGCTCCAGCGGTACAGGTTCTGGTCTGTCACCATGGTCCAAATGAAGGACATACACCTAGGAATTTATGAGGTACCGGAATCCCGTCACTGAACCGTCCAAAAACTTGCGCGATGGCGATTTAGGGCCTGCCGCAACCCAACTTTCACGAGGTTTTGGTGATTTGTGCCAAATCTGTGCGCATCTACCCCGATTTAGATAGCGCAACCGGTAGAATACGACGTTATCTAGTTGCTGTATTGAAATCACGTCGATTGCATTACCGGATGTCCAGATAAACCCAAAAGACGACCATTTTTGCCCATTTTTGCCACTTTTGGGCCATAAACGGTCATTTCGATGATGTCATCATGGTCTCACGAGATTTCAAATTGATCAAGTTTGTCCCTAGTGCCCTGTGAGGTAGAGAACGTCCCTACCAGGACCGGCCCCCGCTGTGCCCCTTCCGCCTGTTACCCCTGCTGATTTATTCCGGATCAGCGATTGCAATCTTCAAATTCCAGATTCCAAAATCCAAAAATATAGAAAATGTAATCCTCCTTCAACCCTGAACAGCACCCAGATCCCACAAATACAGCAATAACCCAATCCACAATCCAATCCACACTGCGGGCTTCCGTTCAGCACACCGGTCGTCTCACGGTGGCGGGCATGTACAAGAATTGCACCAAAGAGGAAAGCCCTGAAAGTGGCATATGAACACATATGAAGCAAAGTTGGGGAAAGAGGTAAACATGCACATTCACAGCCATAAACCCCTCATTCCCTGGACTCAAGACCTTCCCTTGACTCACCAACATATTGCCCTGAACCAGGTCAAATGGGATGGCTGAATGCCATGTGTCAAAAGTAACTACATAAACCCCAAAAATGTGTTCACCCCCAAGCCTCTAAATCCTAGCCCAATGGAGGAGGTGACGTGTCATGGCCTAGTGTGGTACTCAGGACCATGCCCTACCCTGACAAAACCTTGGTTGGACTTGGAGTCAAATGGGCTTGGAGAACTGCCCCATGAAAATGACCTCACAACATGGCAAAATCAGGCAAATCACACTATAATGCCCAAAATTCAATTATATACTCAAAAATGCATACGGCAAATATTCAAATGCTCCATGCATGTGTCAAACCGGAAAGTAGTATACAAGGATGACATAGACCAAAGATCCATGCCAAAGAATATCCCATCATTGGCTCCAAAACCCCTCCGGTTATGTACATGACATGCTTCATAAGTCAGCTCATGAGTTTGAGACCTAATTTTGTGAGGCCTCGTGTGTCAAGCCAAAGAGACCATGTGATCCAGCATATGGTGAGGTACAACACCGAAGCATATGCCAACAGATAAGCAACATACCATAGTTCACAGATCTCTAGGCACTTTACTGTTAGCCGACCAGTTGAGCACATAAAACACAAAAATGAGCATAAAATGAATTCAAAAACATGCAAATAATGCCAAATTCAAGATAATTACAATAGTATATAACTTCGCTCACCCATGGTGTCAACCTATGACTCAAAGCACGATTGTATGAGACCATTTGCAAACAATCCCCCCACTTGGATCCCCATATGGACGCATAAGGACACCTTCGAACCTCCTCCCAACACGCACCAGGAAAATGGGAAAATTAATATTGGCGCTTGTGGGTCGCTCTGTAAGCCCTCCCACATGCACTATATGAGCGGTAGACTTAGTCTAGCGCTACAGAGTTCACAAATGGGACATCGGCGAAGCCCTTGCCACGTATGACTCCATATATTTTCTTACAAACGGAGATATATAACATGGGCGTGAGCATATCGAAGCACATAACATACATATAACACATACCCTGAAGAGTGACTTCCACCATGATATGCCATGACCCTCCATGGACATAACTTCACGTTAAAAATACGTAGGAACCCAATGAAAATTGCTATGCAACCCCAACACTCATGCGGTACACTCGAAAGTCGCATTAAAATATTCGGTTGCACGGTCCAAGAGTTATATATCACTTTCTACCCTCTTGACCATTATCCCTTACTATACCGGGCAAGTGTACAACCCATAGGCGTTTGATGCTCCACAAATTAAGTTGAGACCAATGCGGTTCTAACCCGATTCTCGAAATTGGGACTACTCGCGGTGAGCCTGAGATATGATCTTTCAAAGTGGCCTCACGAATCAACTTTGTTTCGCCTATATCTCTAAGCGAAACGAAGGGCATAACAAAAGGAAGGTTGATTCGTGATCGGGGAAAAATGTCGGACCACTCGAGATTCGTCATATCGAGTGCGGCGATGTCGAAGTCGAAAATCTGATTCTGAAAGTCTGAAAGAATCGGATTAATTTTGCGAGTGTATAATATGAAAATTGCGGAAGCATTGAAGCCTTTACTGATGAAATCTGACCCTTCATTCGGATTTCCGCCAAAATAACTGTAAATAACAGTTAACCATTCGGTTACCGCAAAATGGCGAGCCAACTGACGGTCGCCGATACATTGACCATCAGAACGGAAGGCTGAAAAATTACGGAAACATTATGATAAAAAAACCCTGTTGATTCCTGATATTCTGATATATAGATCTCCGCTGGCGGCGCCTCAGTACTGAATATGGCCGCTCATAGCCGGAATGGCCAAACCTATCACACTATCACATCAGGTTAGGTCAGGTGGATGGGAGAGTATGCTATCAGCCAATGGCGGCTTGCCGGCACATAGATACACACCCCAAGTGACCCCAAGATGGCCACGGGGGTCCGAACCGGCTTCACTCCATGCTTGTCCTTCTTGTCCTTCTTCTTGGACTTCTTGCCAGGGACCGCCACGATATACCCACTGTGCCTATCCACCGCCAGGATGACACAGTCGTAGGTCTCTCCTTCCACGGTGACCTCAGGCATGGCGAATACATCCATGGCCACAGACCGCATAGGGGCCTCCGGTATAGCCGTATGTGGAGTGGTCTGGACTCTTCGTGGCCCGACACACAGCACAGTCGCTGCAGTACCTATCCAGGATGGCGTAGTACCCAGGAGGAAACTTGAAACGCCACTCCAGGTCCTGCTGCATCTTGTCTCGACCAGGATGCATGAGCTGGGCGTTGTGCCAGTGGTCAATGAGCTCATCCACTCGGTTCTCAGGGACCAGTAGCTTGTCCTTGAGGAACAGTTTGTCCCCATCCTCGGTCAAGCCCTCAGGCCACTCGTCGTCCGACGGGGCGCTCACGGCATTCCAATACTTGCTCCAGTGCTCGGATGCCGCGTAGTCATCCGACCAGTCCTCTGTGAGCACCGACCTGACTAGCTCTACAGGGGCCACCATCCATTGCTCGAGGGTTTCCTCTCGAATAGCTTGGACGCGGGTGCCCCGGAACTTGGCCAGGTCCGTACGGTTTGCCATTACCACAAAGCACTTGACCCCCTCTTGCTCCATGGCCTTCTCCATCTCGATGATGCGCTTGGCCTCCTGGGTCTCCTCGGCGTCTCCATGGCTGGATATGTCCATCCCAGCCTTGCCCGCGGGGTAGGCCCATCGACTGAGGAAATCTGCCACAGTGTTGTCCTTTCCCGGGACGTATACGACGCTGAGGTCGAACTTGGCGAACGTCTCGTGCCACCGGGCCCTCCTTGCCGCCGGTCCCGAGGGGGTGTCGACGTGCTCCTTGTGCCAGCTCTGCAAGGACTGATGGTCCGTACAAACCACCACCGATTGCAATCTGATGTGGCGAGACCACTTCCTGAGCGCACAGACAATGGCGTACGTCTCCTTCTCCCTCGCGGTCCAGGTCCGGCGTTGGCCCTCGGCCAGGATCCGGCTCCAAAATGCCACGGGTACGTGTGACCCGTCGTCCCGGATCTGCTCGAGGACTGCCCCCACAGCATAGTCCGAGGCGTCCGTCCGCAGCACGAATCCCCTGTCTGGGTCCACCAAGAATAACCCCAGCTGCCCCAGGAGTCTCTCCTTCAGGCGGTTGAACGCATCTTTGGCCTCAGGGGTCCAGGCAAGCTTCTTCTTGCTCCCCTTCCGGCCATCGAACTTCCCCACCTGCAGCATCTTGTGCAGCGGCCCCGAGAGTTCTGCATACATCCGGACATAGCCCGAATAGTAATTGCAGAACCTAATGAAGGACCGGAGTTCACTGATGGTCTGGGGCTTCTCCCAATGGTGCAGGGACGCCAGCTTCCCAGGCATGGGACGGCGTTGCCCGTGACCAACCACGTGACCCGCGAACTCCACTTCCTTCACGAAGAGTGAGGCTTTGGTGGGCTTGCACACCATGTTGTGCTTGTCCAGCTCGCTGAGCACTCGGCGCAGATCCCTTTCATGCGCTTCGATGAGCTCATCCTCAGTCATGTTCTCCGTGCCGGACCCCATGATGATGTCATCCACGAAGGGGTCGGCACAGTCCCGGACAGGACCGAGCAGGTCCTCCATCATGCGCTGGAAAGCGGCGTTGCCATTCTTGGCGCCCATAGGCACCACTTTCCACTGCATGGGCCCCAGCGGCGTCGACATCGCTGTGCAGGGCCTGGAGTCCGGGTGTAGCGGCATCTGGTGATAGCCGTGTTTCAGGTCTAACACCGTGAAAATCCGCTTTTTCTGTGGTTTTTGGAGGATGGAGTCGATCAGGGGAAGCGAGTACGAGTCGTGCTCGGTCTGCTCGTTCAAACCTCTGTAATCAACCACCAACCTCCACTCGCCCTTTTCCTTTTTGGGCACGATGAAGGCTGGGCTGGCCCACTCACTGTCGGAGGGTTCGATCCATCCCCGCTCACTGAACTCGGCCAACAGCTTCTTCATGGCCTCGGCCCGATTGCCCTGAAGTTGGTACTCCCGATGACGATAGATCTTGGGGTTCGGCTTCAGCTTGATCCTCGCTGTGCCAAACCTCCCACGATCTGGAGGGTTCTTGTTGGCGACGCCACTGAATAGCCGCGGATAGGCATTGATCAGCCTCTCCTTCAGCTCGGCGACCTTTGGGTTCTCCTGAGCCTCTTCAGCCGCTTGCTTCGGTATCGATACAACCGACCGCACTGCGGTATAGGCCTCTTCTGGGTCCGAGTCCGACTTCTCCTCGTCGGATATGCCGTCTTCATTGTCGTGGGTCGCGATTCCCACCGATAATCTTCGAAAATTTGCCGCCTCGGGCTGGTGCTCGTCGCTACCGGTTCCCACTCTTGGAAAACCCCACGTTGGTGGGTCCGACCCAACCGGACCATCGTATTGGTCCGCGATGTGATCCATGACCCGTACCTCCGCGCATGTGCTACGAAGGCAGGGCGCGACATGCCGGGGCCCAAGGACATCGACACGGCGTACACAGCCTTCCAGCGCCAGCACCCCTGGCCCCGCCCGAGCGAGCACGAGACCGACGCAAGGGGAGCCCACCCTGTCAGCCGAAGGCTGGACACCACCCACCCTCCTGCTACTAGCACCAAACGGCCACAAACATGCTACCCGCACTGTCCAGGGACACCATGCCCCCTGGTCGATCCCCAAACACAATGCACCGGAGACCGATGTACCACCAGTCAGACACAGTGACCAGGGCATACCACGCACGTGCTGGCACTGCGGCCCGGCAGCCCTCGACACTCCGTGGCCCCTGCTGCACCTCATCCCCACCCACTACCGCACCCCCACCGCCGCCGCCACCGCCGACCAGCAGGCATGGCTCTCCCCCTGGTTTCACACGGTACCCCCAGACCACCCGGGGCACGTAGCCCGGACCCGAACACCCACGGCAACATGGACGCTCACCAACGAGCGGGCAGACCCGGACAGCGTAGCCATAGAGTACGACCGGTGCGACCCACACCGCGCAGGACCTCAGGAGGCACCCATGCGCCCCCTACAGCAGAAATGCCCCACCCTCCGCGGCGACAAAGACGACAAGAAGCGGCGACAGACCATCACGTGCCAGAAGTTCCACCCCAATACGGGATACCTCTTCCACCTGATGTACGCGTATATCACCCAGGGGCGCCCAGACAGGGGCCTCCTCCGCCTCACCCCACGAGCCCAGGCCATCATCACCCAGGGGATAGGCGTCTATGCAGCGCCACTACTGCAACCCACGCAAATCACCGCCAGAACCGCCGAGGGGAACCCCACCTACGTCAATCACCCCACAGCAATCGCCCGCCTACCCATACCCAGCGACACCAACATCATCTACTTCACTGACGCATCCGGCACCCAGCAACGCACCCCCACGGTCGGTTGCGCCTCCGTGCGCATCACCCGAGACGCGGCCGGCCTCCACATGGAACACCACACCGGTGCCACCATCTTTGGGGCGTCCTCCCACGGCGAACTGCGCACCATGGCAGATGCCGTCACCGCAACACCGCCACCCACGACGATCCGGCCCCGCAACATCTGGGTAGTCGTGGACACCACGGTCTACATCCACCTCACCAGGCGCCTTGCGGACCTGCCCCTCCACAAAGCACTCGAGTCCGGCCTCACCACACAAGCGTTTGGACTATGGATGGCCTTCAAGGGCATGCACCCCCAGGACGCCCTACACATCGTCAAGCAGGAGTCACACCGCTACGCATACGGCAATGGACGCGCAGACACGCAGGCCAAACACCAGAACACCAACCACACCCCAGGGCTCTCACGCGTGCGACTGGACACCCCACACCACAGCCACCTGCAGCACCTGCCCCCGATACCCCCGGCCAAACAGCCCCCCCAATGGATGCCCGAGGACACGCCGTACACGGATCGAGACAAGCAGTACCACTACCCCACACCCATCAAGCAACTGGCCACCACACTTGGCAACACAGGGAACACCGAACTCCTCCGACGCCTCGAAGACTCCGCCCACACCCCCCTCTACTACTCCGCCCTGCGCCCGGATAGCCTCCCAGCACACCTACAAAAGCCCCGACTCCAACTCACCCTCGAACAGCTTCCCCTCCTCACCCGATACCACCGATGGTATGCGCGCCGCTCGATCCACGTCCCCGCAGGATACACCAAATGCATCTGCAGCCACGCGGAAGTAGAAACATGGGACCACTTCAAGGCGTGCCCCCTGTATAGAGGACTGGACACCCTCAGAGACTGAAACCCAGCCCACACCATCGCACAGCACGCCGGATGGCTGACGCAGTCCCCGGCGACCCAGCAACTCACCACCGTCCTCAAGCAGACGGAGGTGCTCGAGACGGTCCGCAGGGGACTCGTCCCCACTGCCGTCTACACCTTGCTACGCACGCACGGGGAGGAACCTCAGGCCACGGCAGCGCACATGCAGCGGACGGCCGTTGCCAAGACGGCGGAGCAGCTCACATACCGCACCCACAAATACCTGCAGCATGCGGCAACCCTGCCCCCAACAGACCAAGCCCATCTCCTCAAACTCCTGTTCTACCAACCATGAGAACCAACCCCGTGACATACCAACACGGAACCCCCACCACGTCTACACACCGTCCACCGAGCACAGCACTGGCACAGCACACACGGACACCACAGACACCGCACACACTCCCACCAGCATGCGCGCGCCACCAGCCCCCATCTCCCCACGCCGCCGTCCGTCCACAGGTACCACCAACCGCCAGCCACCGCATGTCCCCTCTGCGTTCGCCAGCGGCTACCACAGACAGCCCTGCCCTGCAACCCAGACCACTGGGTCTGCCTGGGAGCCGCGCACCGCCTCACCCACTGCCCCCACTGCGGGGACCTCAACCCCCACCACCGCGAGCGGCCCGCGGCCCCAGCCGCACCCCCCCCCCGCCAGCCACCCCAGCTTCTTCGGGTTCCTCACCGACACCCTCCAAAACCACCTGGGAGGGTACTACGTGGCGGACGCGGCGGACCACGCATGGACCATAGCCGTGGCCACGGGCAGCACACCCCTGCCCCCCCACAGCCCACCCCTACGCCACAGCGGAGGCGGCTTGAACGTGGCGGCCCGCCACATCTTCCTCGCCCTATACCTCCACCACCGAGACCTACACCTCCCAGACCCACAACTCCCGGCCCCCCAAGCAGCAGCCCTGACGCCGGAAGCGTGGGCCGACACGGCACCAGAGGAGATAGCAGCCTACCTCCGAATCACTTGCCGCCGGTTCAACAACACCCTCGGCCGACAGAAGGGAACACCTTACCAACTCAGCGCACTCCTCTACCCGGCACACCACCCCCACCCCTGCACAACAGAAGCCCCGGGAGGGCTGGGCGTCTTTTTGGGACGCCCACCTGGCCGCCCCCGACGAGGCCACCGCCACGCGGATGGGCCTCACGGACCAGGAAACCTACGTCAGAGGCCTCAAGACGAGCCTCCAAGAGGCACACCGCTGGCACGCCCGCTCCCCGTCGCCCCCACGGGGAGAGGGGGGTTCACCCGCCCCCGACACCCACCAGGCCAAGAAGACCAAGACAGGTCAGGGGGTCCGCCAACGCGCCCGCCAGCAGGGCGCGACGCCCCGACCAAGGCCCGGGTCCAGCGACACCGCACCACCCCACGCCCAGACCCCCGGGGCACACCAACAACACCGCCACCGCCAGCGCCCAGCGCCACCACCGTACCGCAGCACCCAAACCCTGCAGCCCAGTCAGCCACCACCGCCGACACACGTCCAAACCATGCCAGGACCCCATACGCGCAGAGCCAGGGGACATGGCACCACCAACACCACCACCACGCCCCCGTCCCTCCCAACCCCTACCCCCTAATGCCCCCATGCTACAGCGACCCCCACCAGCTACATCCCCACCACGCCCCCAGCACAACCAGGCCCCGCGAACCACCCACCCCACATAGCGCACATCACCGCACCACACAATCACGTATTCCACCACCACCAGCCCCTGCCACCACACCCACCAACGCCGGGGTACCACACACAACCAGCACACCCTCCACACCACCACCACGCGGTCCAGCACCACCCGCCGCCCCCGCTACACGGGCCCACGACATACGAGCCACGGTACACCCCGATGGACCCGCGAGGAGCCGCGCACGCACGCCAGCAACACCAGGGCCTAGTAAGAGCGCCCCACCATCACCAACAGCCCCCCCACCCACACCCCATACCAGCGAGCACCATCCACCAGCAGCCACCCATCACATACGGACCACAGCCCCACCTGGACCCTGATGCGACCGCCTCCCACCCACACCCCAGCACCACAACCAGTCAAGAACCGCAAGGGCCGCACGGCGCACACACGCAACACCCACACGACACACAGGGACGCCCGGACCCCCAGCCAGCACAACACCCACCCCCGCCCCCCCCACCCCACCACCACCAGCAGCCCCCCCACCCACACCGCATACCAGCGAGCACCATCCACCAGCAACCACCCATTACATACGGACCACAGCCCCACCCGGACGCTCATGCGGCCGCCTCCCACCCGCACCCCGGCACCACAACCACTCAAGAACCGCAAGGCCCGCACGGCGCACACACGCAACACCAACACGACCCACAGGGACGCCCAGACCCCCAGCCAGCACAACGTCCCCCCCCGCCCCCCCCACCACCAACAGCGCCACCCCCACACCACCCCCCCCCGCCCCCCCCGAGACCAGGCCGCGGACACAACACGCGGCAGCCAACACCAGCCAATTGACATCGATACCCCCGCCGACACACGCCACCGCGAATCCCCCCTCCCGCGACCGCCACAAGAGACCCCATCACCGGACCCCACGCGCGACAACAACGACCACCCCCCCCAACCCACACCACCCCCCCCATCACACCCCGCACCACCAGCCTCCGCACCGGCCGAACCCTACGCCCTACACAACCCCGCAGCGGTACGGCAGCACCTCCGGGGACTCGGGGAACAGGACGTCGTGCTGTACCTCCGCACCTCCGGCACCAGCATTCCCATCCGGGCGGCCACCCTGGTCCAGGCGGCCACCCTGGGGGAAGTCGTCAGAGACTTCCTCTTCGACGCCTTCCTCCACGTCGCCCGACACGAGCGCCCCCCACGCGCCACCCCAGACGGCGAGAGCCCGCCCCCCACGGGGAGCCAGATTTGGTTGCCCCCCATCTACTGGGGGCGACACCTTGTCGGACACCCCGTGCCGGGGCGGGTGGACACCAAGGGCCGCACCCGCTACCACAAGCCCGACATGGCCCACCCCCCACCCGGCGCCAACCCCGACAGCACCAAAGAGTGGGAGCGGGAAACATGGGTAGCCCGGATGGCCTCCCTGAGCAACTTCCGGCACCACGTCCCGGGGGACATCCCCACCCCCGACGAGCAGCAGCCAGCCCCCTCCACGTACATGACCCTCATGTACAATCTGCACTACACCCTCTCCACCACCAACTACCACGCACCCACAGACCACTGGGTGGTACACGGCACCGACTCCCTCCTCCCCGCCGACTACACCCCCCCCACACACAACCCAGGCCCCGACACGTACGCCAGGGGGGACGACCCGGACGACCCCCACATCTGGGGCACGTGGGAACCCAAATCCCTGGACACGCTGCTCTCCATCCGCAGCGGCTACCAGGGCCTTGGTAGGGCGATGTATTGCCTCGCCAAGTGGACCCAACGGACCTGGGGGATCCCCACGGACCGATGGGTGTGGGTGGTCACGCTGTGCCCCCAGCAGAAGGGAAGCCCCCCCAAACCGCAGGGGACCCACCCCCCCACGCCCCACCACCCTACAACTATGCCCGTACATGGTGGCAGCCCGCCTCATGACGCTGCTGTGGCCGGGCCCAGACACCTGCACCCAAAACTACCCCCACCTCACAGAGGAGGACATGCCCGGCATCCAGCGATGCTTCTTCCAGACCCTCGACTACCTCAAGCAAACACACCCGCACGTCCTGGAGCAGATATGGCCACCCCCCGGGTAACCCACGTGCCCGCGCAGCCGAGACAACGCCGCCACGCCAGCACCAGCACGCACAGAAAACGCGCACACACGCCCGGTGCCCGAACCTGCACCCTCGTTCTCGCTACTTACAGGACCCAGCATCATACGCCCGCCCCCGAAGCCCAGGACCCTCCGCCGTCTCCCACAGCCCTCTCCCCCGCCTCCGACTTCACAACCTCCACCACCACGACCACCTCATCCACCAACACCACCACGTCCTCATCCAGCACTCCACCCCCCAAGGCCGCGGGGGACACCTCCCAAACGGGCCCCCAAACCCACCCCCACCACGAGCAGCCCCGCCGCCGCCAAGGCCCACGCCCCGACGAAACCCACACCCAGGACCCAGCCGAAACCCAAGACCGCCGCCAAACAGCCACCCAAACCCGTCAGCACGCCACGACCGCAACCCGCAGCCAAGCCCAAACCCAAGTCCAAACCCGGCGCCACGACGGCAGCGCGAGCCCGGCCCCCCGAGGACGTCCTCTATGACATCGAGCCCCAGCCGTCCCAAGCCCGAAGGCAGCAGCGCCCAGCGCGGCACCCCCCCGACGTCACCGACGCAACCGCCACCACCTTCATGGCGGAGCGCGCCGCGGCCGAAGCACGACGCACCTCGTCCCGCCACCTCTCAAAGCCCGGACCCCAGGCCCACGGACCGCTCCCGACCAGGCAAGAACGACGCTAGGGTCCGCCAGCAGCGTCCGCGCCCCCCTACCAACCCTCGATGACAGCCCACATACAACGCATGCCCCACTACCGCCGCCGCCGCGAGTCCCCGCCCAACCCCGAGGCGCAGACTCTACGCGCACACCCGCGGTTCCACATCCGCGTGCGCCCCCACTCCCCACGCACCCCCACGGAACAGGACTACGAGGAATCCCCCAGGCCCGCCACCGCCACCGGTCCCCACGACCCCGTCACAGCCACCCACGCCCACTCCTCCGCCCAAGACCGCAGGCCCGCCCAGGAACAGTGGTGGCAGCGCTGGACCCACACGCAGCTCTGGGAGCTGCGAAAGTGGGCCCGGGGAGAGCCCTCCCTCGAGGGCCTGGTCCATCGGCCCCGCAAGGGGTCGGTGGAGAACTGCCGCCTCCGGCCGGCGGGCGGGTGGATGCCGCAGGCCGCATGGGAAGCCATGCTGGCCGATGCCCTCCCGCCCCTGGGAGTCCACCCCCGCAACCTCCCCGCGCCCGAGGACCACCCGTATGTCCTCAGGCGCCTGCGGGAGACCCTCCAGGAAACGCAGCGAGACGGCATCCGCCTGTGGGACATCACCCAAAGCCCAGCCCCGCACAAACACACCCCCTCACCACCGCACAAGCGTCGGTGCACCGACACCGGCGACACCCACAGCACCCCAGGAGCCCTGCGCGCCACACAACACGACGCGCCTGACCCCCCGGCCAGCGGCGCCGCCATCTAACCCCGTTACCCAGCAAACCACCACCACGGGGCGCCACGCCAGGCCCCTGCCCAGTAGTCACCAAACGAACCGGACGCCGAAGGAAGCCAACGCACACGGCAACGAGCACCCCTACGCCCAAAGGCACCGAACCCAGGCCCGCTGACGTCGCAACCGCCTAAACGAGCCAGAACCCAAGCACAAATCAAACCCGAGCCACACCCCGAAACCGCTAACCCTTGACTCCTAACCAAGCCCGCCGAGGGAACAACATAACCACAGCCCACACCCACAGACCACACGTCCGCCTAACCAGCCAGCTGCAGAAGCAAAGAGACACCTCACCAAACCCACCCTGACCAAAGCCCGTGTACATCAGGACGCGCGAGCCGCACCCCTGGGGCGCGACCGCCGCCACAGCACCGACGACACACGCCAGAGGACACAACGCTATTGCACCGCCGCACCAGCTGCCCATGCCTGTGCCTGCAGTGTACGCGCGCCCCTGTTTTTCTCGTTTTTGTTTTTTCTCTTTTTTTCCCGAAAAAAAAAAAAAAAACAAGTAAAAAAAAAAACCAAGTAAAAAAAAACAAAAACCGAAAATTAGGGGGGGGGGAAGAGGGACACAACCACCCATGGCACACGCGCACCGCACACAGCACGCAAACCAGTGAACAGGAGCCCAGTGGCCCAGGACACCGCACATGCAACACAACACACCGAGCGAGCACACCGGTGAACAGGAGCCAGCTGGCCCAGGACACCGCAGACGCACCACAGCAAACCGCGCGGGCACACAGATGAACAGGAGCCCAGCGGCCCAGGACACTGCACACACGTAGGGCGGCCGAGGGACAGGAAAGAACCAATACCCCAAGGGTCGGACGCACTGGGGCGACCCAGCCGACCCACCGGGCCAGTGGCAGGAGCGGTACTCCAAGGCCACTGGTCCGAGCCCGGCCAGGCTGCATCGGCGACCATGGCAAACGTCACCCGGAGCCATGGAAGCAACCGGTCACAGGCGAGCCGGTACACAGTCCAGGAGGGGGTCACCTGCGAAGCAGAGTGGCCCCGCATCTCAAGCCACAAGGGTGAGGCGGTCGTACCGTAGACAAGCGGGAGCAATACCCCTTGTGGTGAGAGATACTCCACACGGCTGGGCAGCCCCCCAGAGCTGCCGCCCAAGAGAGGGGGCATGTGGCCCTACCCATGGACACATGTGGGGACACCCTCCCACCCGGGACACATGGACCAGGTGGCCGCGACAATGCCTTCCCGAGCACATGCGGGAGCGGCTCAAGAGGCACCTGACATAGGGCAGTGGGAGGGACAGGACGTCCCCTTGGTAAGACCTTCTTCCTGCAATGTCAAAGGAGGCATCCCGAGCTCCCGAAGATACCTACCTCCCTACCTGTGATCCATGACCCTCGCCACGAACTCATCCTTCTCGTACTTGCCGGTGACCAACATCCTGTCAGCCCACCAATGCGGGGATGTGACCATGGCCCGCCTCTTCTTGGCTGCTACACGGTCGTGCATCGCCATCCGCATGTAGTTGACAACGTCGTCGATCTCGGCGTGGGACAGGACGTCAATGCCATCAATTGGCTGATCCGTCCCCTCCTTGGGCTCAAACATGACCTTCATGGGCACCGCCTCCACCCTACGGATGAATGCTTCATCACCCGTGGGCTGGGCTTGCGCCCCATCCACCAGGAAAGCCTTGGTACCCCACGCTTGACCCGGGGAGGGCATTGATACACCCTTGGCGTCGATGAACAGCTCCTCCTCTGGCCCGAATGACATCTCGTTTAGGGTGATGGAGTCCAGCGTCGACTTGAGACCTTCCAGCGGACATGGGGTGGATCCTATGCCAGTTAAGACCAGGATCCCCTTCGCCCTATCCGCGACGATTTTCTCCACCGTACGTCTGGTGTTGTCCAGGGAGCCATGCCAATACATGGGCCCCCACTCCTTCAAACCCCAATGCCTGTGCCAGGCTGAGTCTCCTCGATGCCAATGCCTCCTACACTTCCGCAAAAGTGGAGCATCCCGGGAAGCGAAGACGTCCGTCTCGGGCGCTTCGGCTCCCAGCGTCTGGATCATCCTGTCATACACCTTTGGCGCCATTCCATACTCCGTGAGCTGAACTCCGCGTTCTCCTCTGGACTTGGCACCTACAGCTTGCACCGCTTGGACGATCCGATCTTCTTCCTCAGCATTCCATTGGGATGATCCGCATGCGTAGTCCGTGGACATCCATGTGAGGCATTCATCACTCTCCCGGACCAGCGTTGCACGATGGGGAAGGGCTCCAATGGCGTTTGCCACCATGAAGTCATACCCCATGATCATATCCCAATCTGTTATGTCGGCCACATAGAAGTTCCCGGATAGAGTGCTTCTCTTCGCCAGATCAGGGCAGTTCAAGCGCTCATGTTCCCAGAATTCCATACTGATAGTGGCCTCATGGGTGCCACCACCCATAATCTCTCCGTTGGTGACCTTCAGGCGGACCGGTCTCCGGCTGGGCTGCAGGAGTTCCTCCTTGAACAACCCTCTCCGGACCAGGCTCACCTGGGCACCCGTATCCACCAACACATCCACCACCTTCTCCTCTCGTCCGCACCGTACTCGCACCTTCAAGTGCAACTGCCGCTCGTCACCATGAGGTGTATGGACGACTCTCACGGCATGCAACTCTAGCACGTCCGGGTGCATCAGGACTTCAAGGGTATGGTCACGGATGGTGTAGATCTTGGGTTGGTCCTGCCTGTCCACAGGGCTCTCCGTGGTCGCTCCTTCCTTCCTGCCACGTCCCGTACCCACATGTACTTCTCTTGGCAGGGCGCTCCAGGGGTTGGGAGTGGCGAAACTCAGTGGTTTTGGCTCTTCTGGAGCCTTCTTTGGCACCCGATGTGCCTCCGCTTTCTCTGGGATTCCACTGATTTCCGGAGAAGAGACCTCCGAGGTCCCACTCCCGTGGGGGCTCCCCTAGACTTGACTTCCCGCAGCCCCTTCCAGCTGCGATCCGCCAGGACTTTGTCCACCACGTTGCTGGGCTTTGAGTTCCTCCAACGTCCTCAACATGTCCTCAGCAACCTCCTCGATCAACCTCACATGTCGGTCTTGGCCAGGTCCACCACCACAGCCTCCCCCTCCGCCTTTCCCTTGACCTTTGCCTTGGCCTTTTCCCCCGTCTCCGCCCTTCGCCTTCCAATCGGCAATCTGCTGCTCCTTGGGCTTCTTCTCGGGGTGGGCGGCGAAGTAGGCCTTCTTGTCCGCCTCATACACCTTGCACTGACGGTGGTCCTGTGCATGGTTGTTTCCCTTGCCATAACACACGCAGCACCCGTCGTGCTGAGACCTGTACTCCCGGAACGAGAGCGGTGGGTTCCCGATCCTCCTTGGCTCTTTGCCCTTCTTGGGTCCCACCCCGCTCCAACTGGACCGATCCTGCCCATGGTCCCTCACGTTGTGCGCCACAAACGCGAAGAAATGGGCCTCCTCGTGCCCCTCCTGGGACCAGGTCCAGTGGTCTTGGCCACTTCCACTACCATCCTCCGCGGAGTTGGTCGTGTCCTCCTGGATCTCCCAATGATGGCGGTCTTCTCGGTGGCCTCGTTGTCCATGACCATGTCAATCCTGCACGTGGGCCTCGTTCTTTGCATTGAGCTTCAACTCCACCGTGATGTACTTCACGATCTCGTCCAGGCTCATGCGGGCGAAGATGACCTGCATCCTCAGCGGCTCCCCGCGCCTCCACTCCACGTTGTTGAGGCGCAGCAACCTTTGCCCCATGGAGTCTCCAAATACCTCCACGTACACGGCGTTCTTCAGTCCCAACATCCGGTTGGGCTCGCCCAGGTTCCTCCTGAAGAACTCCATGATACCCGCATGGGTATCCTCCGCCGCCATGATCCTCACCGCCACGCGCTTCTTTGCTCTCTTATTTTCCTCGTCCTCCACTCTCCTCTTCCAGTTGCCGGGGAGGACGTCCTTCAGCAGGTGGCGGAACTCGCTGGCCTCATTCCAGTCCACCACCAGCTTGAGGCATCTTCGGTACTTTCGCAGGTACCGGTTCCACTCCCGGACCCGCAACTCACCGCGGTCCAGCAGCAGCGGGATGGACCACAAGTCCTCCAGCTTCTGGTTCAGAGCGTCCACCCGCTCCTCATCCTCCAACCACTGGAGGCAGGCCTGCTCCGTACAGATCAGTCCTTCCCGGATCTGATCCCGCAGCTCCTCCTTCAGGTCCTGCGCCAGCCGGTGTGGGAATGTCCGGCATACCCACTTGTCCCGCGGCGCTCCCCGCATCTCACCGACGACCTCCTCGGCAAAGTCCTCCCAATCCAGGATGAAGTCATCCAGGTTGGAGGGGTTGCCATCATAGTAGGGGATTTTGATTCCCCTGAGGTCGTCAATCCTGATTGCGTCTCCGACGTCCCCAGCCACCACTCCACCAAGACGGATACCACCTGTGGCCGGGGGGTCTGAGTACACTCCCCGTACATCCCTCTCCTCCATGGAGTGCGGTCCAGTTGGGCCTGAACCCATAGGGTTTGGAATGCGGGAAGGACTTGCTCCACCGGCCGTCCATATCCCCGTATTGGGGTCCTTCGCCCACAGGTTTCCGCCTGGATGACCTCGACCATGTCCGTCGGCGCTTCCGATGGTTCGCCCCTGCACGGTCTGGCTCTGGATCTCCTCTTCCGCATAAACTGCATGGGCAGTCGTAGTGATCGGTAGATCCTGGGCGGCGTGGGACATCTGTACCGTCAGGCTCCTCGGGTCCGTGGTTACGTGCCCTTCCCGCATGGACCCAGCCGGTGCCGTGTGTGCCCCGAGCATTGTGGATTCGCTGAACATGGGAACAAACGGCAGCGCACCCGGGTCAACACGCGGAGGCGCGTAGGGTGCCTCTGCCGGAGCGCCCATGGGTTTATCCGTGGCGCTCCGGAGGGTCTTAACCCGCTCCACCAGCTCTGCCGCTGCCGGCTTTGCCGGGAGCTCCGGACCCGAGGCGAGGAGCTGTAGCTCCTCTAGCCTTTTCAGGCGTCCCGACATGTCCTCCACCAGGTGGAGGAGGCTGTCCACCACTCGCTGCTGCTTCTCCAGGGCCAGCTCCAGATTCTCCCGGTACCGGTCCCGTTCCGCTCGCAGCTCCTCCATGTCTTTCTCCGCGGCCGACTGGTCATCCAGGATCCCGGCGACGTCCTCCTCTAGGCCGTCCTTCGCGTTGTCCAGGCTGTCGAGGCGGTGCACAATGGCGTCCATCCCCATCTTTGGGTACTTGCCCTTGAGGAAGGACACGTGCTCGCAGTGGCACTCAGCTTGCTTTCCACCTGATCCGGCGCATCACGCGGTTCCCGGCGCCTCAGACTCATCGCCCATGGGCGTATCGCCCAAGGCGTCCATCTCTGGTCCCGTGAGCCGGGGCACAGGTGCCATCCTGGCCCTAGCTGGCCTCTCCAAGCCCTCGGCGTCGTGCTTCAGGGCGGGCTCGGGGGCCGTATGCGCCCTGGCGGTCGGCGCGGACATCTCCTCCGACTCCGAGGGGAAGCAGGTCCGATAGCCATCAGAGTGCCCCTCGGATTCCCACAGCCTGACCGGGCTGGGGTCCGTATCCATAGCCCCGGCGTCACCTGCCGCGGGCTTGGGCGACCCGCGCTTCCGGTAGCGCCGGGCCTGTCCTCCACTGCTGCCTGAATGGCAGGCCTCCTCAGAGTCCTCCGTGGCGGAGCGGAGGTTGCATGCCTTTCGGCAGCGACGCTCGCACATGGAGACCAGGTCCTCAATGTCAAGTCCTCCTCTTCCCGAACGTCGTACTTCTCTTCGGGGTTTCACTTCCGGCGTGGTCTCCACCGAGTCCACAATACGCACCCGGGGCCTAGTTGGGCAGGGCTCATAGGGGCCCAAGTCCCCGGGTCGGCGGTAGGTAGGGGCAGCAGGTAAGCCTCTGCTACCATAAAGAAGGTCCCTACCAGGACCGGCCCCCGCTGTGCCCCTTCCGCCTGTTACCCCTGCTGATTTACTCCGGATCAGCGATTGCATTCTTCAAATTCCAGGGTCCAAAATCCAAAAATATAGAAAATGTAATCCTCCTTCAACCCTGAACAGCAACCAGATCCCACAAATACAGCAATAACCCAATCCACAATCCAATCCACACTGCGGGCTTCCGTTCAGCACACCGGTCGTCCCACGGTGGAGGGCATGTACAAGAATTGCACCGAAGAGGAAAGCCCTGAAAGTGGCATATGAACACATATCAAGCAAAGTTGGGGAAAGAGGTAAACATGCACATTCACAGCCATAAACCCCTCATTCCCTGGACTCAAGACCTTCCCTTGACTCACCAACATATTGCCCTGAACCAGGTCAAATGAGATGGCTGAATGCCATGTGTCAAAAGTCACTACATAAACCCCAAAAATGTGTTCACTCCGAAGCCTCTAAATCCTAGCCCAATGGAGGAGGTGACGTGTCATGGCCTAGATGGCACTCACGACCATGCCCTACCCTGACATAACCTTGTTTGGACTTGGAGTCGAATGGGCTTGGAGAACTGCCCCTTGAAGATGACCTCACAACATGGCAAAATCAGGCAAATCACACCATAATGCCCCAAAATCAATTATATACTCAAAAATGCATACAGCAAATATTCAAATGCTCCATGCGTGTGTCAAACCGGAAAGTAGTATACAAGGGTGATATAGGTTAAAGATCCATGCCCAAGAATATTCCATCATTGGCTCCGAAGCCCCTCCAGTTATGTACATGACATGCTTCACAAGTCAGCTCATGAGTTTGAGACCTAATTTTGTGAGGCCTCGTGTGCCAAGCCAAAGAGACCATGTGATCCGGCATATGGTGAGGTACAACACCGAGGCATATGCCAACATATAAGCAACATACCATAGTTCACGGATATCTAGGCCCTTTACTGTTAGCCGACCAGTTGAGCACATAAAACACAAAAATGAGCATAAAATGAGGTCATAAACATGCGAATAATGCCAAATTCAAGATAATTACAATAGTATATAACTTCGCTCACCCATGGTGTCAACCTATGACTCAAAGCACAATTGCTCGAGACCATTTGCGAACGATCCCCCCACTTGGATCCCCATATGGACGCATAAGGACACCTTCGAACCTCCTCCCAACACGCACCATGAAAATGGGAAAATTGATATTGGCGCTTGTGGGTCGCTCTGTGAGCCCTCCCACATGCACTATATGAGCGGTAGACTTAGTCTAGCGCTACAGATTTCACTTTTGGGACACGGGCAAAGCCCTTGCCACGTATGACTCCATATATCTTCCTACAAACGGAGATATATAACATGGGTGTGAGCATATGGAGACACATACCATACATATAACACATACCCTCAAAAGTGACTCCCACCATGATATGCCATGACGCTCCATGGACATAACTTCACGTTAGAAATACGTAGGAACCCAACGAAATTTGCTATGCAACCCCAACACTCATGCGGTACACTCGAAAGTCGCATTAAAATATTCGGTTGCACGGTCCAAGAGTTATATATCACTTTCTACCCCCTTGACCATTATCCCTTGCTATACCCGGCATGTGTACACACCAAAGGCGTTTGATGCTCCACAAATTAAGTTGAGACCAATGCGGTTCCAACCCAATTCCCGAAATTGAGACTACTCGCGGTGAGCCGGAGATATGACCTTTCAAAGTGGCCTCACGAATCAACTTTGGTTCGCCTATATCTCTAAGCAAAACGAAGGGCATAACAAAAGGAAGGTTGATTCGTGATCGGGGAAAAACGTCGGACCACTCGAGATTCGTCATATCGAGTGCGGCGATGTCGAAGTGGAAAATCCGATTCTGAAAGTCTGAAAAAATCTGATTAATTTTGCGAGTGTATAATATGAAAACTGCGGAAGCAACGAACCCTTTACTGATGAAATCTGACCCTTCATCGGGATTTCCGCCAAAATATCTGTAAATGACAGTTAACCATTCGGTTACCGCAAAATCGGAAGCCAACTGACAGTCGCCGATACATTGACCATCAGAACGGAAGGCTGAAAAATTACGGAAACATTATGATAAAAAAACCCTGTTGATTCCTGATATTCTGATATATAGATCTCCGCTGGCGGCGCGTCAGTACTGAATATGGCCGCTCATAGCCGGAATGGCCAAACGTATCACACTATCACATCAGGTTAGGTCAGGTGGATGGGAGAGTATGATATCAGCCAATGGCGGCTTGCCGGCACATAGATACACACCCCAAGTGACCCCAGGATGGCCACGGGGGTCCGAACCGGCTTCAGAGGCTGGGCAAGGAATGATTTGTGCCCGTGCCTGCCCTTTACCCAAGATAATAATCCGGAGGGTGCCAAAAAACGCCCAAAACAGCTATATTTGCACTTTTGAACACATAAATGTTGATTAAAGTGATACGGCCGTGCTTGCATGTGATTTCAAATTGATCACGTGTGTCGGCTGTGCTATGTGAGGCTTGACAAGCAATGATTTGTGCCCGTGCATGCCCTTTACCCAAGATAATAATCCGGAGGGTGCCAAAGAAGGCCCAAAACAGCTATATTTGCACTTTTGAACACATAAATGTTGAGTAAAGTGATACGGCCGTGCTTTCGTGTGATTTCAAATTGATCACGTTTGTCGGCTGTGCTATGTGAGGCTTGGCAAGCAGCAATTTGTGACCGTGCATGCCCTTTACTCAAGGTTATGGCCTGGAGGGTGCCAAAAAAGGCCCCAAACAGCAATATTTGCACGTTTGAACACAGTAATGTTGATTCAAGTGATACGGTCGCGCTTTCGTGTGATTTCAAATTGATGAAATGTGTCCCTAGTGCTAGGTGAGGCTTGGCAAGCAATGATTTGTGCCCGTACATGCCCTTTACTCAGGATTGCGGTCCGGATGGTGCAAAAGAAGGCCCAAAACAGCTATATTTGCACTTTGGAACACACAAATGTTGATTAAAGTTCTACGGTTGCGCTTTCGTGTGATTTCAAGTTGATGAAATGTGTCCTGAGTGCTAGGTCAGGCTTGGCAAGCAACAGTCTGTGCCCCTGCATGCTCTTTACTCGAGGTTAGGGCCCGGAGGGTGCCAAAAAAGGCCCAAAACAGCTATATTTGCACTTTTGAAGACATAAATGGCGATTAAAGTGGTATTGCTGCCCGTGTGTGTGATTTCAAGTTGTTCAAGTTGGTCACTAGTGCTAGGTGTGGCTAGACAATGAAAAATTTGTCCCCATGCATGCTCTGTGCTCAAGAATATGAACGGGAAGTTGCAAAGAAAGGCTCAAAACAACTGTATTTGCACACACACAATCATTAGATTTGCAAATGCTGTAATGGTCAGAGCCACACTCCCTTGGCACTGCCTGTCAGAAAAAACAAAAGGTAATCCCCCTTGTACGTGAGCGCATACAAGTCGCGTTTGTATGGGTTGTAAGGTGTGTCCTTCCCCTTTGAATGACCCACCATGGGGTAAGAAAAAGCCCCAATAGTAACAACTTGCTGGGCCGCTGTGTGTTTCGGGTCCACATGATCTACGAGGTCACGGAGTGTGTATTTCTGACACGTTGCTGCCTCTGATAGGAAGTACGCGTCTGCAATAGGCGTGATGGTATTTTCTTCACTAAGAAGACATGCCGTCAGTATGCAAAGGAACCACTGAGAATTGTTACCCTTCCCATGCATTGACACAGTGGACCAAACAGAAGCAAGCCACAAATGAGTTCTGAGTTCTGCAACAGGCATGATTGTATTATCTTCACTAAGGAGACATGCCGTCGGCGTGCAAAGCAACCACTGAAAATTGTTACCCTTCCCATGCATTGACACACTGCACCAAACAGAAGCAAGCACGAATGAGTTCAAATATCAAGATACTGTGGCATGTGCATACGTACCTAGGTAGAGTTATTATCTTCCGCCCCGGGTTGCAGTTCATGGGAACCAACCATGCCTCCGCCCAAAATCCTAGCTTCAAGGCTTAAACCTCGAGAAGCACTTGCAATGCGATAGGACATTTCCAACAGGGTTTATTCCGCCGCATGCTAACCACGCCCTTGACGTCCTGGTGAGTGTGTTCACCACCTTCGCTTGACAGCACCTAGGGAGCGTAGAGAAGGTATAAGAGGTATAATGTATAATAGGTTGCGTATTGCCGCAACGGGAGGACCGGGTCTACAATTATGCTAACAGCCTGTAGATTGCCGTGCTTCAACAAGCGTGCTTGATAATGAGCCAAGAAATAATGGCATTGCACCGTCAACCGCTCTTCCGGAAGATGCAATACCGAGAGTAGCTCGTCCAATCGCCGGTGATCACGGTCTCGTGCCTTGACACGTTTTGGTGCCGTGGCCATTAACTGTAGGGCAATCCATTTTTTTTCCCGAAACAGTGTTTTGGGGGCCTGAGTGTGCACTTGTAGGGCCCCCCTGCCTTTTTGGAGGGTGCTGGAGTCAGAAAAAACTAGTTTTGCAAGGTTTTGGAGCAAGTTATTGAGTGTTTTGGAGCCGCCATGACCAAAAAAAAACCTCATTTTTTGTTCAAAAATGGCCAAAAAATGCCATTTTGTAGCCTAAAACAGCGCTTTGGGGGCCTCAGTGGTCAGTTGTAGGGCCCCATACCCTATTTTCAGGGTGCTGGACTCAATGAGAAGTGTTTTGCAAGGTTTGGAGCAGATAATCAAGCGTTTCAGGGCCGCCATCACCAAAAAACGCACTTTTTGGCCAAAAATGGCCAAAAAAAACCATTCTTTGGCCTAAAACAGTGTTTTTGGGGCCTGAGTGGTCACAGGTAGGGCCTCATACCCTGTTTTGAGGGTGCTGGACTCAGAGAAGCGTGTTTTGCAGTGTTTTGGAGCAAATGATCAAGGGTTACGGAGCCACCATCACCAAAAAACCGCTTTTTTTGCCCAAAAAATGCCAATTTTTCTGGCCTAAAACAGCATTTTTGAGGCATGAGTGGTCAGTTGTAGGACCCCATACCCTATTTTGAGTGTGGTGGACTCAGGAAAGCGTGTTTCGCAAGGTTTTGGAGCAACTTTTCGAGTGTTTGGAGCCACCATCACCAAAAAAAACGCATTTTTTGCCCAAAAATGGCCAAAAAAATCCAATTTTGTAGCCTAAAACAGTGTTTTGGGGGCCTGGGTGGTCAGTTGTAGGGCCCCATACCCTATTTTGTGGGTGTTGGACTCAAAGCAAAGTATTTTGCAAGGAGGTGGAAGCAGATAATCAAGGTTTTCAGGGCCGCCATCACCAAAAAAACGCATTTTTTGGCCAAAAATGGCGAAAAAAGGTTTTTTTTTGCCTAAAACAGTGTTTTTGGGGCTTGAGTGGTCACAGGTAGGGCCCCATATCCTATTTTGAGGGTGTCTGACTCACGAGAGCGTGTTTTGCAGTGTGTTTGAGCAGAAGATCAAGGGTTCTGGAGCCACCATCACCAAAAACCGCTTTTCTTGCCCAAAAAATGCCAGTTTTTTGGCGTAAAACAGCATTTTTTGGGCATGAATCGTCAGTTGTAGGGCCCCATACCCTATTTTGAGTGTGGTGGACTCAGAGAAACTTGATTTGCAAGGTTCTGGAGCAACTTATCGAGTGTTTGGAGCTCCATCACCACAAAAAACCGCATTTTTTGCCCGAAAATGGCCAAAAAATGCCATTTTGTAGCATAAAACAGTGTTTTTGGAGCCTGAGTGTTCAGTTGTAGGGCCCCATACCCTATTTTCAGGGTGCTGGACTCAACGCAAGGTGTTTTGCAAGGTTTTGGGACAGACGATCAACGGTTTCAGGGCCGCAATCATCAAAAAAACGCATTTTTTAGCCAAAAATGGCCAAAAAAAGCAGTTTTTTGGCCTAAAACGGTGTTCTTGGGGCCTGAGTGGTCACAGGTAGGGCCCCATACCCTATTGTGAGGGTGCCACAGTCACAAAAACGTGTTTTGCAGTGTGTTGGAGCAAATGATCAAGGGTCCCGGAGCCACCATCACCAAAAAACCGCTTTTTTCCCCATAAAATGCCAACTTTTGGCGTAAAACAGCATTTTTGGGGCATGAGTGGTCAGTTGTAGGGCCCCATAACCTATTTTGAGTGAGGTGGACTCAGAAGAAATTGTTTTGCAAGGTTTTGAAGCAACTGATTGAGTGTTTGGAGCCCCCATCACCAAGAAAAATCGCATTTTTTGCCCAGAAATGGCCAAAAAATGCAATTTTGTAGCCTAAAACAGTGTTTTTGGGGCCTGAGTGGTCAGATGTAGGGCCCCATACCCTATTTTCAGGGTGCTGGACTCAACGCAAGGAGTTTTTCAAGGTTTTGGGACAGATGATCAACGGTTTCAGGGCCGCCATCATCAAAAAAACGCATTTTTTGGCCAAAAATGGCGTAGAAAAACCATTTTTTGGGCTAAAACAGTGTTTTTTGGGCCTGGGTGGTCACAGGTAGGGCCCCATACCCTATTTTGAGGGTGCCACAATCAGTAAGGCGTGTTCTGCAGTGTGTTGGAGCAAATGACCAAGGGTTCTGGAGCCACCATCACCAAAAAACCGCTTTTTTCCCCCAAAATGCCAAATTTTTTTGCCTAAAACAGCATTTTTCCGGGCATGAATGGTCAGTTGTAGGGCCCCATACCCTATTTTGAGTGTGGTGGACTCAGAAAAACGTGTTTTGCAAGGTGTTTGAGCAACTTATCGCTTGTTTGGAGCCCCCGCCACCAAAAAACTGTATTTCTTGCCAAAAACAAACATGTATGGTTTGAGCTATACAGAAGCTGCTATTCGCAACTAGGTGGTGAATGTCATATTTCTCGGATACGGCCGATTTTAGATGGAATCAAGCCTGCATTGTCGATCTGGGGGCTGGAAATTTTCCAATTTGGAGGGTGGGGGGGGGCTAACGACGAAAAATATGCTCTTTATGGTATAATTTGACAAAAAAAAGTAGTATTTCTGATTGTAGCTGGTTTTGGGATTTTTGGACCCCATAAGATCCTAGGTGAGGGCGCTTGCAGCGTGAGCGATAGAATCTTGGCATGCTCAGCGAAGAAGTCATTCCCGAGAATGAAGTCGAAGGCTTCAATATGCATGACATAAAACCGGTAGGCAATGCTCCCAGATCTCAGAGGCACCGCAACCTCTAAGTCCCCACAACTGTGCACCACGTCGCCATCCGCCATGCGAATGACAGCAGTAGGCATGATGTTCCTCAGGTGGCCAGGAGGTAGGGCATTCTTGGCCAGAGTCGATATGGTCGCCCCAGTATCCAGTACCCCCAGGTGTTCTCTTCCCCTCTAGACGGGTATGTACTCAAAACACCAAGTCTGTAGGTCTCCCAGAGCGTCCCTGTCAGAACTCCGAGGGAAGAGTCACAGCAGACCCCTTCTTGCGCAGTCTTGGCGCCATCCGCATCAAGCGGGAACGTTTACGGGCGTTAGACTCGTCCCCATCGTCGTGCCAGGCTTAGCTCCTTGTTGTTGTTGCACTTGCGTCTGGGAACGCGTCGTAGGCCCCGGGTTTTGCTGCCCTCTAGAGCGCTCATGATCGGTCACCCCTGGCGTAAGGGTGGGACTTCCCCCGGACCTGTCCTGGCTCTTGTCTTGGCTCTTCCTGTCAGGGCCTCCGCGTCCTCCAACTTTGCCTTGCTCTTAGCCTTTGCCTTGTCCTTGGGACTTCCCCGTGCCCTTCTCACTGTTGCTTTTGACTCCACAGCCATTCTGGGCCTCGCACTTCAGCTTGGCTGACAAGTGCTGCTTGTGGTAGCATTCATCCTCATAGTGCTTGCGCTTGCCACAGAAGGCACATGTGATGGTGCACCTGTAGTGGTCGGGTATTTTTGCCTTCCCACCGGTGTTGGTCTCCTGCTTCCACCCTTGGACCATAGAGCACTCGTGCTGGTTACAGTCAGGAGCATGCACAAGGCTGCCTTTCTCATCTCTGGCATCACACCAGAACAGGTCTGGTGTGATGGACATTGCTGGACATTGCTCATGTAGCGAGCATTCTCAAGGGTAGTCCCCTGTCCAGGTCGAGGTCCTTGATACCCACGGCCATGGCTCCCAGTGTTGCCCCCTCCAGGCGGGTAGTCATTGAGGTGCTGGTCCTTCTCCTTCTCAACCGCCAGCTCCAAAAGAAGTACAGACAGGTCCTCATAGGTCAGGGTTCTTGCCTGGCGCTCCGCCGTAGCCCGACAGTATTCCCACATTTCTCTCGTGGGATCTTAGCCACCAGCTAGAAAAGCAGCTCTCTGCTGCCGTACGATCCAGGCGTCAGTCGCCCCACTGATTGGTCCAGGTAGGCCAGTAGTTCAGAGATACGCACAGGCTTGGGGTTGTTGGACAACATGGCCAGGTTCTGGATCTCGGTCCGGATGGATAGGTTGGTCTCACAGGAGGAGAACGGCCTCTCAAGGGCAACCAACTGATCGGCAAACGTGGCAGGCTTTGTCAAGATCGACTTCATTTGCTTCTCAAGGTACTTGATCTTGCAACATTGCAAGAGTACATCACACTTCACCTGCCCACTAGCGTGGGTCTAGCCAGTCATCCTCAGGCGCCCATCAAAAGTATCCGCGAAGTCGCGGAGGTCCTTCCCAGTGAAATCAGGAAGGTTCGTCACCATCCTCGAGGTGGCGATCGCCATAGCCTCCTTGGAGCAGCGCCGCTGAGGGCGCACACCCTTCCTTTCCTCCTTCTTCTTTTTGTCACTTAGGTTCTTGGGGTCCTCAGGCTCATCGTGCTCAGACAATGAAGCTGACCATAGGGATGGCAGTTCGTCATCTGAAGGGTCACCGCCAAAGTCACCGGAGCCATAGGGCTCAACATCAACCATAGCCCTCCGGGCTGACAGCTCGAGGCGGTCGGGCTCAGCACGTGTGAAATTTCCCACACAGCTGTAGGGCGGCTGTGCCATTCTTGGCACGAAGGGGCTTCTTGGAACAGCTGCATTGGTCCGCATAGGTCGGCTTCTCACACCACTCAGGGTATGGCTTAAGCCGAAGACCAGGTGGTTGGCCTGTTTTCAGTTTTGGGGAAGCTCCAATGGTCACAGGTGACCCATGTGGCGGTATCAGGGGCTTCAGTGTGGCCGGGACTTCATGAGTCAGGTCACCTACCAGATCCGCGGTAGCACCATAGAGAGCTTCCATTTTCTCTGAACGCGCCAGGGACCTGTTAGAGGACCTTCCAGAACCCCTGCTTTGTCCTCGACGAGACTCAGAGCTTCGTAGGCCGCTCAGGAAAGTAAACCGGAGCTGTCGCATCGCACAGCCAGGAATTGGAACAGGGCACACACCAACAGGGGCCCTATGATAAGCACCAGGTTAAGGAAAAGGGGCCGGCCGGTGCATACCAACGTACGATGGGCCAGAGGCCACCAGTTGGCTGACTGGAGGTGCTATAGGTGGCGCAGTAGCGAGTGGTTCCACTCCACGGGTTGGGTAAGGCATGCCAGCAAAGCCTGTGCCATCAGCCACGGTTAAATTCGTTGTAGGAGAGGATGTTGCTGGACTTGTAGCTGGGAGTGTAGTGGCCCTAGGAGAGGATGTTGCAGGATGTTCGGTCACACAAATACACACGCCCCAACACCCAAGCTAAGATAGGCGGGGTGAAAGCCAAAGCCCGAACCGACACACCCACAGCGCACACCCCAGCCAGGATTGGCGGAGCACAGGCGGAGCGCGTACACAAACACACACACCCCAACTACCCAGCAATGAATGGCGGGGCACAGCCAAAACAGGAACCCAAGCACACACACCCGAACCGCACACCCCAGCAGGACTGGCGGGGTACAGGCGGAGCGCGCACATAAACACACACATCCCGACACCCAAGCCAGGATTGGCGGGGTGAAGACCAAACCTCGAACCCAGACACGGGCACCATGAACCCGAGCGAGGGCTTGCGGGGAACAGGGGGAGCGCGCACACAGACACACACACCCCGACATCGAATCCAGGAATGGCGGGGCGCCGCCAACCAGAGCCCAAGCACACGCGCCCAGCCCGCACACCGGAGCCAGGATTGGCGGGGTACTAGTGGAGCGTGCACACAAACACACACACACCAGCATACCAGCCATGATTGGCGGGGTGCAGGCGGAGCGCGCACAAAAAAACACACACCCCAAAACCCAGAAAGATGTCCTTGATTAGTGCCCTAATGATTTTGATGAAATCCTGCAGGTTATGATGTTGCGAAAACCAAACCAAAGCAGCAAATAGAGCAAGAACAGAATGTGGATCGAATCAATGAATATTTTTGAAGTCCAGTGTATCACAGAAGGGCTGCAGATAGACAAAGCAGGCTAAGTACAAAGACTCAATCACAAATGGATAAAACAAATGATTTTTATATGAAAACTGGCATAATTCTTTCCTCCCAATTAGCCTCGGGCACTTCATGTGCAGTCTTTTGGATAAAATGGAGCTGGTCAGGAATATGGGGCAAAGGAGCTAGGCCAGACACAGAATATGACTTGGCCAAGCAACTGAATTCGGAGACAGTTAGAACGTAGAACCACAATGAGTGGTAGAAACTGTGGACTATAGGGGTCTACGGGTTGGGGACCACTAGGCTTAACCTCCAAGGCCTTAGGCAAGAAATGCCTACTTCATTTCGGTATAACCTCCATGAAGGAAGATACCTCCGCTCAGTTGAGTGGTAGGGGTGAACCTCATGGGGGGCTAGGGTTATAATCCTAGTTACTTTGAGAAAGTGTACTTTAAGCTTCCAACGAGAGATAGAAATACTTAAGTAAGGCTTAGCATCAACAAAAGGGTTTCAAGGGGGCTTGGCCTCGATCAAGACCTCCAAGAAGGACATGGCAGAGACTTTATCTTACTCCCCCCTGGAGTACTAGTTGATCAAGCTAGTACGACCAAGGAAGAAGGCTCAAATGTTCCCACAATTTTCTCAGAAATTGCATTAGACCAACCAAAAATATTCCCATTAGTTCATAAAAGCTTATCACACTTTAGGTACCCTCAAAAAAACGGTGTAATGTACCGTGAATGATGTCCCTTCGATGGGGCATTCCTCAAATGTCGCCAGCGTGCGGCGAAAACGTTTGGCAAAAATTTGGGGGTAGTGGGGTTTTAAATCCAGGACTCCCTTCCCAGAGCACACACGCTTGCCCACTAGGGTACAGTCGAACGCTGTAATGCGGACAGCTATCGCTGTATAAACAGCATTTCAGTAAACGTCCTGACCAAGGGCCAGGGCGGAGCAATACTCCCAATGAAGGACACAAATCTCCAGGAGCTGAAATAAATAGAAAATGGAACCAACAGGGACTGAATCCTGTGGTTTAGCGGAAGGGGTCGCGATCTAAGAAGTCAAATCGCTCCAAATTGATGAAAATACGTTAGAAATCGTCATTTTTACACTAAAACCTAAAGTGGCAGACAGGAGCAACATAAGCGGACTCAAAAAAAAGAGTTGCGCAAGCGAAAGCGTGGTGGGTTGAATTAGGGTAGAGAAAGCCGAATTGGAAAACCTCTGCATACCTGTGCATGCATATGGCGCATTAAAGGGTAGGCCACGCGTGTTGCGGACGATAAAACTCTTGTTCGGGTTACCGAGGGACTCCACCCTACGTTCTTTGAGAGAACGGGTGGAGTTCCCTAAGCTTGCTTGCTTGTAACAGGGTAAGTGGACAGCGTATTATAGGGCAGCCTAAGAAGCGTATAATGTGTTAAGGCTGTCTTGGTTCCTCAGCCACTTACCTTGTTCATTGGCCTTTGCTTTACAGGTGGGCAGGTGAGGGTGATTGGTGCAGTCCCTTGCCGTGCTAAAACATGCGGCGCAGATCACAAACAAAAAAAGGGTGCCTCAGCCAGGAGTGGCGAGTGCAGTCCGACCTGTTCAACATACACAGTGTGCACGCAAAAAGAGCACTCCTGCCCTCCAAGGCCTGACAGGGAAACGCGTAGTGGCGTCCCTGTTGGGCCACAGTCGCTTAGTAGCGCTGTGTTCTCTTGTTATTTCACAGGAGGGTCAATAGGGCCAGAGACTTCATTGTCATGAACACCCAGTAGCGTGTGTAGGTGTTAGGCTCAGCAACCCTGGCAGGTGATGAGTGAAGTGCTGAGTGCTCACCCTGCCTTCGGAGGCTGGTGCTGGCGTTAGTGAGTGTAGTGTAGTGGTGTCTCCTGTCCCGCGTGCTTTTCAAAGAGGGTAGGGGAGTGAGTTAGCTTTTGGCGTTCAGAAAAATGGGCGCTTTGCATGCCTTTAGCACACTTGGCCAGCCCTCCCCTCGAGTAGGTAGGCCCTTTGCCGTCTTCCTCCAAAGGATAGGCGCCAGCACAGAAACTGGGCGCCAGAGGAGTGGTAATAGTACCTGAATACCACCTTCTGTCCAACGTCAGCGAAGCCCGGTCCGCGGGAGCCACAACTGGGGGAGAGGTGAGACACATACAGACATACGTACCACACTTAGGGGTAGTGTTAATCCTGTAAGGAAGGGTAGAACCTCATGGGTCTGGACCAGTCAGGCGTCCTAACTGTGGGCACGCGTGTCCCCAAAAAGAGCGTGGACACTGTTTGCTTCATAACACCTTGCTTGTCATTCCCCTCTGGAGTAGTAAGCCACCGCTCTTCGTTGGCTCCCCAAGGTCATTACATCAGGGCAGTTCCCATGCAACACATGGTCAACAAGGAACACACTCGCTGGGTGGCTGCAAACCTGATAAGCGGCCATCTGGCTCACGCTCGTGACCATAGGCATGGGACTGTAGGGCACAGCCCGGGTAGGTGCAGTGCTCTGAAAGGAGCGGTCTGAGCAAAACGAATGGCCTTCGTCCAGGGTGTGGTTGTCACGGTGGGCTAACCTTCCTGTCCTGCGATGCAATGCGGGGCAACTGTGACAACTGCTCTTACACACATACGCAGGCATTTCTGCACAACAGTGCTCACCGCCCCTGGAAGGTTAGAAGACAGTCAATAGACTGACACAGTTAGATTAGTCTTTTTCTTTTTCCGCTGGGACAGAGTCTCAGCACGGGTTAATAACTGTCCCTCGTTGTTCTCAACGAAGTAGGAGCGAAAGATGGGGTTGATACTCCCATCGGGTTGTGTAAAGGCGGACATGGGTCCCCAGGTCGCCTCACATAGCCCATAGCCATCCCACAGGGTAAGGAATTTCCAGCCCTGTTTGTACTCGTGGCGAGCAATACCTGCAACCACGTAGTAGCCATCGACTGCCAGCTCATCGGCAGTCATCTCTTCGAGTTCGTCTGCCTCCTCTGGGCTGGCAGCATTCTCTCGGTCGATACGCTCGACCTCACTGTCGCTGAGGCGCCACTCATCCCAGGACGAATCGTCAGGGGGGTGATAGTGCCTCAACTGTTTAGGCGCACAAAGCAGTTCACCACCTAGACGTGGACTGCACCTGACATGGATCCTAGATCCATCCATCCTGATGATACGATGGGGCCCAGAATGAGGGTCTTGTAGACAGTTTCGAGGCCAGGAGGGTAGGCGTGAATGGTGCAATAAAAAAAAGTCACCAACCTTGAAGCTGGCAGTTGGCTGTAGGCGATTCCATCGGCTCAGCTCACGTTCACGGATATGTCTCAGGTTAGTCCCAGCCTGGTTAGCCATAGACTCCTTGTGTTCCAGCCAATCTCCAACAGGGCTCTTGAAGTCCTCAGGAAAGGGGGTTTTGAACAACCAAGCAGGTCATCCTCCATGGAACAGCTCGTGGGTGGTGAAACCTGTAGAAGGGCTCCTCTGAGAGTTCATGGTCAGCATTGCCCAGGGCACTAGGCCTACCCAATCCTTGGTATGTTCCTGTTTCATCAGGATTCTCGGGTTCTGTTCCACCACACCGTTTTCTCTTTCACAAAGAGTGTCAGACGTGCGGGTATAGGGCATACCTGTGGTTACCTCAACGTTGAGGGCATTCAGCACTCATTTTTACCATTCAATGTCACCGCGGATGTGTACATCCCCATCAGAGTGCACCTGCTTAGGTGCTCCATAGGATTTGAACCATTGTTCGACCAACATTTTCACAGTCTGATGACGTGTGAATTCCTTATTGCAAGGGAACACACGGGTGAAGCGGGACAGGCCACAGGTGACCACTAGGCAACCATCATAGCCAACGAAGCGAGGTACGCTGTGGATGAAATCCACGTAGAGAAGAGACTTAGTACAACACCTCGGATTTTATGGGGTCCAAAAATCCCAAAACCAGCTACAGTCAGAAATACTACTTTTTTTGTCAAATTATACCGTAAAGAGCATATTTTTCGTCGTTAGCCCCCCCCCCCACCCTCCAAATTGGAAATTTTCCAGCCCCTAGATCGACAATGCAGGCTTGATTCCATCTAAAATCGGCCGTATCCGAGAAATATGACATTCACCTCCTAGTTGCGAATAGCAGCTTTTGTATAGCTCAAACCATACATGTTTGTTTTTGGCAAGAAATACAGTTTTTTGGTGATGGCGGCTCCAAACAATCGATGGAGTGCTCCAAAATCTTGCAAAACACGTTTTTCTGAGTCCACCACACTCAAAATAGGGTATGGGGCCCTACAACTGACCACTCATGCCCCAAAAATGCTGTTTTAGGCCAAAAAATTGGCACTTTTTGGGCAAAAGAAGCGGTTTTTTGTTGATTGTGGCTCCGGAACCCTTGATCATCTGCTCCAAAAGACTGCAAAACATGCTTCTATGAGTCCAGCACCCTCAAAATATGGTATGGGGCCCTACCTGTGACCACTCAGGCCCCAAAAACACTGTTTTAGGCCAGAAAAATGCGTTTTTTTGGTGATGGCGGCCCTGAAACCCTTGATTATCTGCTCTAAAACCTTGCAAAACACGTTGCTCTGAGTCCAGCAACCTGAAAATAGGGTATGGGGCCCTACAACTGACCACTGAGGCCCCAAAAACACTGTTTTAAGCTATTAAATGGCATTTTTTGGCCATTTTTGGGCAAAAAATGCGGTTCTTTTTGGTGATGGCGGCTCCGAAACACTCAACAACTTGCTCCAAAACCTTGCAAAACACGTTTTCCTGAGGCCACCAAACTCAAACTAGGGTATGGGGCCCCACAGCTGACCACTCATGCCCCAAAAATGCTGTTTTGGGCCAAAAAAATGGCATTTTTTTGGCAAAAAAAAGCGGTTTTTTGGTGATGGTGGCTCCGGAACCCTTGATCATTTGCTCCAAAACACTGCAAAACACAATTTTTGCTGAGTCCAGCACCCTCAAAATAGGGTATGGAGCCCTACCTGTGACCACTCAGGCCACAAAAACACTGTTTTAGGCCAAAAAATGGCCTTTTTTTGGCCAAAAATGCGTTTTTTTGGTGATGGCGGCCCTGAAACCCTTGATTATCTGCTCCACAACCTTGCACAACACTTTTTCCCAGTCCAGCACCCTGAGCAAAGGGTATGGGGCCCTACAACTGACCATTCAGGCCCCAAAAACGCTGTTTTAGGCTACAAAATGGCATTTTTTCGCCATTTTTGGGCAAAAAATGCGGTTTGGGTAAGCTGGAAATCAGTCCCCTATCCCTACTGTCTCTGTGCTTGCTGGCATGACAGCCATAAGCATCCACAATGGTCTGCATACGGGACTTCAGTTCAGTCAGGGTTAGACCAGAGTCGAAACACTCACGGAAGAAGTCCACTGCGCGATTTGCGCCAGTGTGACCTGACCTGAGATGAGACCACTGTAGGCATCCATCAAGTCCGGCATCAGGCACGACAATACTTTCCTCGTAGAAGACGTACTGGTTGTTCTTATACCACTGGTGCCCGTCAATGACACGGGGTTCGAGACCAGTGCTGAGGGTCCGGAGAATTTCTTTATACTCTGACTGATAGTCAGTTAGGCTCCAACCCTCGAGGGTTCAAGCAGTCCGCATGGACAGGTCAAGCTAGACATCCATACGCTGGAAAGCCTCTTTGGCAAGTGCCTCAGAGCTCTGACCAATAAGCGCATCGAAGTTGTTGCGCGATATATAGTCAGACAGTTCATTTTTTATACCAGGGATATGATGGACTCTCAACCTGAACTGGCTCAGGTAAGTCCACCGCCGCTTTGGTCTCGCTTTCTCCGGAAAAGACTTCACTGGTTCCTGGTCACAGACCCAGACGAGGGGATTAGATCCCAATAGTCGGGACTGTGATGGAGAGAGAGTTGGAGGGTGAGGGAAAGCACCAAATCCACCTTGGGGAGGGGAGACACTATATGTTCACTTTGACCATGGAATCGTGGGCACCACCAAGTTCGAGTCACACCCTGAATAAACCATGCATGAATGACAAATGCAATGTCAACTCTTAGCATGAATGCATGAGACCTCAAAACCAAATATGGTGTGGCACCCCATGGAGTCCAATTGCAAGGCAACAACCAATGTATCCCACGACCAGCGGTGCGCCTACCTCAGCCAGTTCCACTTCAACTCCTCTTCCACTAGGACTCCTCCAGCTTCCAGGGACTCGTGATCCCCCATACACGTAGGCTTGGCACTGCCGAAGCAGATGCGCCCATTAACGTGTATTCAACCATTCTCCTCTCAAGTGCAAGCACCCAAGGGCGACAGCCGCTGTGCGCAGAGGCACCACACCAGGGTTTAGCCAGACTTGAATTCAGGCCTCCTATCTTCCACTAGAGTCGCCTTAGCTTCCGATCGGTATCCATTTCGGTAACAGGATAGAGCTAACACTATTAGCACCAACTGGAAGGGTATTCGATTGACTCGCCTGCATTACGGCGCGACCAAAGACGCCGCGCGCGCACACACAGCAGCAGCCAATCCACGGAAATCCAAATAATGTTAGGACAAATGTTGGCCAACCGCAGAATTGAGAAAAATCAATGCAACATCAAAAATGCAAAGACAGAACTGAAATCTGCAATCGGAATTAATTCGGGGATCGAAATCTGGGATTGGAATCAAATGCTCAGAGCGCATAATAATTTACACCTGAAAGGGCACACACGAAGCAACATGAGTGTGCAAAGGAGAAATGGGCAACAAACATGGATTCTTCACATGGCTATTCCCAAGGTTTTACAGAGAGCACGAACATACCGGCCAGGAGTTCCTGGTCGTAGGTGCTGTAATTGGAACCAAGGAGCGAATTACAGCACCTACGACCAGGAACTACTGGCCTGTATGTTCGTGCTCTCTGTAAAACCTTGGGCATAGCCATGTGAAGAATCCATGTTGTTTTGCCCATTTCTCCTTTGCACACTCATGTTGCTTCGTGTCTGCCATTTCAGGTGTAAATTATTCTGCGCTCTGAGCATTTGATTCCAATCCCAGATTTCGATCCCCGAATTAATTCCGATTGCAGATTTCAGTTCTGTCTTTGTATTTTTGATGTTGCATTGATTTTTCTCAATTCTGCGGTTGGCCAACATTTCCGTGGATTGGCTGCTGCTGTGTGCGCGCGCGCGGCGTCTTTGGTCGCGACGTAATGCAGGCGAGTCAATCCAATACCCTTCCAGTTGGTGCTAATAGTGTTAGCTCTATCCTGTTACCGAAATGGATACCGATCGGAAGCTAAGGCGACTCTAGTGGAAGATAGGAGGCCTGAATTCAAGTCTGGCTAAACCCTGGTGTGGTGCCCCTGCGCACAGCGGCTGTCGCCCTTGGGTGCTTGCACTTGAGAGGAGAATGGTTGAATACACGTTAATGGGCGCATCTGCTTCGGCAGTGCCAAGCCTACGTGTATGGGGGATCACGAGTCCCTGGAAGCTGGAGGAGTCCTAGTGGAAGAGGAGTTGAAGTGGAACTGGCTGAGGTAGGCGCACCGCTGGTCGTGGGATACATTGGTTGTTGCCTTGCAATTGGATTCCATGGGGTGCCACACCATATTTGGTTTTGAGGTCTCATGCATTCATGCTAAGAGTTGACATTGCATTTGTCATTCATGCATGGTTCATTCATGGTGTGACTCGAACTTGGTGGTGCCCACGATTCCATGGTCAAAGTGAACATATAGTGTCTCCTCTCCCCAAGGTGGATTTGGTGCTTTCCCTCACCCTCCAACTCTCTCTCCATCACAGTCCCGACTATTGGGATCTAATCCCCTCGTCTGGGTCTGTGACCAGGAACCAGTGAAGTCTTTTCCAGAGAAAGCGAAACTAAAGCGGTGGTGGACTTACCTGAGCCAGTTCAGGTTGAGAGTCCATCATATCTCTGGTATAAAAAATGAACTGTCTGACTATATATCGCGCAACAACTTCGATGCGCTTATTGGTCAGAGCTCTGAGGCACTTGCCAAAGAGGCTTTCCAGCGTATGGATGTCTAGCTTGACCTGTCCATGCGGACTGCTGGAACCCTCGAGGGTTGGAGCCTAACTGACTATCAGTCAGAGTATAAAGAAATTCTCCGGACCCTCAGCACTGGTCTCGAACCCCGTGTCATTGACGGGCACCAGTGGTATAAGAACAACCAGTACGTCTTCTACGAGGAATGTATTGTCGTGCCTGATGCCGGACTTGATGGATGCCTACAGTGGTCCCATCTCAGGTCAGGTCACACTGGCGCAAATCGCGCAGTGGACTTCTTCCGTGAGTGTTTCTACTCTGGTCTAACCCTGACTGAACTGAAGTCCCGTATGCAGACCACTGTGGATGCTCATGGCTGTCATGCCAGCAAGCACAGAGACAGTAGGGATAGGGGACTGATTTCCAGCTTACCCAAACCGCATTTTTTGCCGAAAAAATGGCCAAAAAAGCCATTTTGTAGCCTAAACAGCGTTTTTGGGGCCTGAATGGTCAGTTGTAGGGCCCCATACCCTTTGCTCAGGGTGCTGGACTGGGAAAAAGTGTTGTACAAGGTTGTGGAGCAGATAATCAAGGGTTTCAGGGCCGCCATCCCCAAAAAAACGCATTTTTTGGCCAAAAAAAGGCCATTTTTTGGCCTAAAACAGTGTTTTTGTGGCCTGAGTGGTCACAGGTAGGGCTCCATACCCTATTTTGAGGGTGCTGGACTCAACAAAACGTGTTTTGCAGTGTTTTGGAGCCACAATCACCAAAAAAACCGCTTTTTTTTGCCCAAAAAATGCCAAATTTTTGGCCCAAAACAGCATTTTTGGGGCATGAGTGGTCAGCTGTGGGGCCCCATACCCTATTTTGAGTTTGGTGGCCTGAGAAAAACGTGTTTTGCAAGGTTTTGGAGCAAGTTGTCGAGTGTTTCGGAGCCGCCATCACCAAAAAGAACCGCATTTTTTGCCCAAAAATGGCCAAAAAATGCCATTTAATAGCTTAAAACAGTGTTTTTGGGGCCTCAGTGGTCAGTTGTAGGGCCCCATACCCAATTTTCAGGTTGCTGGACTCAGAGCAACGTGTTTTGCAAGGTTTGAGAGCAGATAATCAAGGGTTTCAGGGCCGCCATCACCAAAAAAACGCACTTTTTTGGCCTAAAACAGTGTTTTTGGGGCCTGAGTGGTCACAGGTAGGGCCCCATACCATATTTTGAGGGTGCTGGACTCAAAGAAGCATGTTTTGCAGTCTTTTGCAGCAAATGATCAAGGGTTCCGGAGCCACAATCAACAAAAAACCGCTTCTTTTGCCCAAAAAGTGCCAATTTTGTAGCCTAAAACAGCGTTTTTGGGGCCTGAGTGGTCAGTTGTAGGGCCCCATACCCTTTTCTCAGGGTGCTGGACTGGAAAAAGTGTTGTGCAAGGTTGTGGAGCAGATAATCAAGGGTTTCAGGGCCGCCATCACCAAATAAACGCATTTTTTGGCCACAAAAAGCCATTTTTTCGCCCAAAACAGTGTTTTTGTGGCCTGAGTGGTCACAGGTAGGGCTCCATACCCTATTTTGAGGGTGCTGGACTCAGCAGAACGTGTTTTGCAGTGTTTTGGAGCAAATGATCAAGGTTTCCGGAGCCACCATGACAAAAAAACCGTTTTTTTTGCCCACAAAAAGCCAATTTTTTGGCCCAAAACAGCATTTTTGGGGCATGAGTGGTCAGCTGTGGGGCCCCATACCCTATTTTGAGTTTGGTGGCCTCAGAAAAACGTGTTTTGCAAGGTTTTGAAGCAAGTTGTTGAGTGTTTCGGAGCCGCCATCACCCCCGCTGTGCCGTCGCGGTTGGCACCACATCCTCCGCACGCCACTCTGTGATACCCTGTGTACCATACACACCCCTTCTGTTCTTGCCCAACACACACCAGAGGGGGCAAGCCAAATAGGGGAAAAACAAATAGCGATTGCCTCGACAATACCGTACATAGGTTCGATGGTCATTGATGTGGTCATGATATCAAACAAACAACTTTCGAAAACCTCCATTTTTGAGCTTCGCAAGGTGAAAAGTGCATAAGCAAGTTGTCTACCGATCCGTTAGGAGATCCCTGTTCCCGGACCAAAGCCAGTAAGGAAATAGGCACATGAATAATGCCTCTAACATGACCACCCCTGTATCCTTTGTGGAATGCATTTGTGAATGAACATGCCGACACCGCTAACCTTCTGGCCGTACTGGCCGTTATTCCGTGTCTTTCTGCCCGTCCTTACTTTGCCAAACATTAAAGAAAATTAAAACCACGCAAAGTGTACTTCGAGTGGTTGTTAACGTAACCTGAGCTCGCAAAGAAAATTGTTCGATTCACGGGCATATTGGCATTACCGTACACATGTCTGGTTTGCATTCGCATGTACTTCCCATTCACGCAAGAATTGTGCCAGTCTGCGCTGTGTTTTCGAAGTCTAGCACCGCCTATGCTTTCATCCCATTGTGCAGCTCTGCCATCTCTTGCAATGTCCCTCTTGCAACATGGTAAGTTGCCCGACCCAGCGCCGCACATCCACAACCACTTCCTAGCCCTCCCCCGCCGCCCCTACACGAGGGGCCTGCTTGTGCCAGAGGTGGTGGAGTGGGCAAAAGGGTTTGGACCCCTCCCCCACCCTCTTTCATTGCAGCTGGCCCTCCGCTAGTGCCGGGTTGTCCGCCTTATCCCTGTACCAAAAAGGATTGAATCCCTCTTGGGGGACATGTCTACTCATAGGGCGGGCAAGATGAGATCAGGGGTTTCCAGTGTCTACCCCACCACTAACCTTGTCCATTGCCTGACGCACATGGATATGATCGCACGTACAAGTACTCCCTTTGTACCAAGCCACAGAGGGAGCATTCTTCTTTCCCCTCTTTAATGGCGCAGCGCTACTGCCCAGTGGTGGCATGACTTGGGGATCTTCCCCTCCCCAAAACTGCCCCTCCTCCGCCACATCCCCGAGAGAATTCCTCGGACGCTTCATCAAATGTGTGGGTTGAGTTGGTGTGGGGTATTGGCCGACCCCCCCCCCTTCAATACCTCCGGAACCCCTTTGCGAACTGCCCCCTTGCCGGATCCCACCTGCCTATGAAAGTCCGAACCTGTCCCTCCTCCCTGACCGCTCCGCACCTCACATGCCCGCCAAGTTTGTTGACGGGCTTGGGTGTACGGCAAACAGAGACGTTGCGAACCCCGCTGCGTGCAAGGTGGCTGGGAATGGAGTGGAGAAAGCCCGAGGCCCGAGGGGGGGGGGAATAAACTTCCACACTTTTTCGATGTTGTATTTAACAAAAAAACCGTGGAACAACAAGGGACCGATCGCTCCCAGCCGCAGCGCTATCAGCGCAAGCCCTCTAAAACAGAGGCCTTGGCGGATAGCGTTTTCAAAAAACTCGCATCCAAGCTCAAGGACAAGATGCTTGACCCCGTCGCATCCGTTAACCCCATCACCGCCCGCCACCATGGTCAACCCGCCCCCGCCCCTGGCCAACACAAGCCAGGGGCCCTGTTAACCCAGTGGACCCCTCCCAACAAGCATGGATGTGTGGTGCCAAACGCCACCTTCCTCAACCCCCCCCCCCCCCAGTCTCCCCCCCCCCCACTGACCCGCTGCTCAGGACGTTTTTCGGCACGCTTGAGCAGGACTTGAAGTGGGCGAAAGTGCTCCTTCCCTTGGCTCCACTGCGACCTGCATGCAAAGAGCACAACACTGGGAAGAAACAGGTATGGGTCACTGCATATTGTGTAGAGTGCAGCCTGTGGCGGGTTACAACGGACTCAAGGCGCAACTCACAACCATAGGAAAATGCGAAAAATTCTTCGAAAAATCACGAGCTTCTGAAGAACCCCGTGGCAAGTGTTGGTGAATGAATGGCGCGGTAATCGCGCGATCTTCCAGCCATTTTCACAAGATTGTTGCCGAATGTAGCATGGATAGGTCACAATTTTCGCAACACTCTTCCAATTTGCACGCACAACGGATAGAAGGGCGCTACGGTGAGTAGTAGCTCCCGTTGCTGCCCGTCCCAGATCCCGAGCCGGTTCCGGGCTCGAGACACTGGGGTTGCAGGGCACTACACCATGATGTCCGTGGAGTACTTGGAGGCCACATTGTCACGGGCGTCCATGGTCTTCCCAGGGTCCGGGAGGACACTTTCTATAGTGGGCTTCATGCGACAGCAACAGTCCATATGCACCGTCGAACCCACAATCGACAGCAGACCCTTGGTCGCCTCTGCTTGTTCCCACCGGACTTGGGCAGCACCAAAGAGGTACTACACCCCCCCCCCTCCTTGTCCTTTCCCCACCACCTTCCCCCCCTAAGTCCCCACACCATGCTGCTGCTACTACTGCTGTTGCACCCCCTCCTTTGGCGAGCGTGTTCCGAGCTCCTTCACCCATGTGCGGAGCTGGTCCTGTTTTGCCTCCACGCCTTTGCCGCGTCCCAGGCCCGCTAGGCATCTTGCTGGGCCTCCTACATCTTCCCCCTCAGCTCTAAAACATCCCTCTCCGCCACCACTGCCCGTTGTTGCCACTAGGGCTGGGTCTGCTGCTGCAGCGGCCCGTACATCGAATGGGTAGTGGGGGCGACGGCGGGAACCATGGGGGGAGGGGCTCCCGTCCTTGCGCGGCTGCCCCACCACCTTTCCCTCCTAGCCCTTGGAAGCCATGCTGATGGCTGAGCAGGAGTCGTTGTTGTCGTCCTCCAACCCACGTGTACCGCCCCCAACCCTTCGGAGTGCACCCGGGTCTCCCCCTGGGCATTGGAGACCATGATGAGCCATGCATGGTCTATTCGGGCGTCCATGGGATCACCACAATCCGTCACCCCGCTGATCGGCAACACCCCAAGCGGAACCAAACGTCCCTCAACCATCCACTGCCTCCCCTGAACCAAAATCTCCAATTTCCACTCACTGGTAGGATAGTCATGCTTCAAAGAGCCATCACGGTTCAGTCCGCTAGTACGACAATGGCAGTGGGTTAGTTTGGCTGGGTTAAGCTCCTGCCATTGGTAGATCGTTCCACCCCCCCCCTACATCACTGGCATCAGTGATCAGGACTATCTCGCCCTTGGGGCGGGGTACTCCCAGGCACTTGGAGGAGGCAATTTTCTTCTTCAACTCCTGGAAACGCTCCTCCTCTCTGGCGGTCCACCTCTATATAGGGAGTAGTTTTCTTGATTAGGTCAGTGACAGGGGCAGAGGAGTAGGTAAAATTGTGGATGTGGCGCCAATAGAATTTACATGCACCCACAAAACTCCTCACGTCGTGTAGACCCTTCTTAGGGTCATCACGAATCTGCATGTCCTGTCCCGAGTCCAAGATTGGTGTCACTGGGCACCCAGTCGATGCCCCACCCCCAAATTGCAGACCTGTCGATGCCACGTGTACTACCCCCCTTCGCATAGAAGTTGCTGCTGCCGGGGGGGGGAAGGGCGAGGGTAGAGTTTGTGGCCGCCACGTGTCAGTTGCACGCAAAGACGCAGGCTGAGGAGTAGACTGCCCCCCACGCATTTCATTCCCTTGTCGGGGGTGCAGCTGAAGGAGGCGCAACAGCTTGGGTCGTTGTACGGGTACCAGTTGCGGTTGTAACATTGGAAATTGGAGATTTCGGTTCAGGGGAGGCAGTGGATGGTTGAGGGACATTTGGTTCCGCTTGGGGTGTTGCCGATCAGCGGGCTGACGAATTGTGGGGATCCCATGGACGCCCGAATAGACCATGCATGGCTCATCATGGTCTCCAATGCGCAGGGGGAGATTCGGGTGCACTCCGAAGAGTTCAGGGCGGTACACGTGGGGTGGAGGACGACAACAACGACCCCTGCTCAGCCATCAGCATGGCTTCCAAGGGCTAGGAGGGAAAGCTGATGGGGCAGCAGCCTAAGGACGGGAGCCCCTCCCCCCGTGGTTCCTGCGGTCGCCCCCACTACCCATTCGATGTACGGGCCGCTGCAGCAGCAGACCCAGCCCTAGTGGCAACAACGGGCAGTGGTGGCGGAGAGGGATGTTTTGCAGCTGACAAAGAAAATGTAGGAGGCCCAGCAAGATGCCTAGCGGGCCCGGGACGCGGCAAAGGCGTGGAGGCAAAACAGGACCAGCTCCGTACATGGGTGAAGGAGCTCGGAACACGCTCGCCAAAGAAGGGGGTGCAACAGCAGTAGTAGCAGCAGCATGGTGTGGGGACTTAGGGGGGGAAGGTGGTGGGGAAAGGACAAGGGGAGGGGGGTGTAGTACCTCTTTGGTGCTGCCCAAGTCCGGTGGGGACAAGCAGAGGCGACCAAGGGTCTGCTGTCAATGGTGGGTTCGACGGTGCATATGGACTGTTGCTGTCGCATGAAGCCCACTATGGAAAGTGTCCTCCCGGATCCTGGGAAGACCATGGACGCCCGTGACAATGTGGCCTCCAAGTACTCCACGGACATCATGGTGTAGTGCCCTGCAACCCCAGTGTCTCCAGCCCGGAACCCGCTCAGGATCTGGGACGGGCAGCAACGGGAGCTACTACTCACCGTAGCGCCCTTCTATCCGTTGTGCGTGCAATTTGAAAGAGTGTTGCGAAAATTGTGACCTATCCATGCTACATTCGGCAACAATGTTGTGAAAATCGCTGGAAAATCGAGCGATTACCGCGCCCTTCATTCACCAACACTTGCCACTGGGTTCTTCAGAAGCTCGTGATTTTTCAAAGAAATTTTTGCATTTTCGGATGGTTGTGAGTTGCGCTTTTAGTCTGTTGTAACCCGCCACAGGCTGCAATCTACACAATATGCAGTGACCCCTACCTGTTTCGTCCCAGTGTTGTGCTCTTTGCATGCAGGTGGCAGTGCAGCCAAGGGAAGGAGCACTTTCGCCCACTTCAAGTCCTGCTCAAGCGTGCCGAAAAACGTATTGAGCAGCGGGTCAGTGGGGGGGGTAAAGGTAAAGGTAAGTTGCTCGGGCGATCTCCGAACTCCAGCGTATCAGTGATCCCTACCTGTCCCTCGCAGCATCCCTTCCGGCTCGCGGGGTCACCGACACCCTAGCGCCTAGGACACTGCGTTCCGCCCCCACCGGGGTTCGAACCGACGCAGCTTCCCTTCCGGCTCGCGGGGTCACCGACACCCTAGCGCCTAGGATACTGCGATCGGCCTCCACCGGGATTCGAACCGAGCACCTTTAGTTCAGGCGTCACGTGCATGACCGCTGAACTACGAGTCAGTGGGGGGGGGGGAGAGTGGGGGGGGGGGGGTTGAGGAAGGTGGCGTTTGGCACCACACATCCATGCTTGTTGGGAGGGGTCCACTGGGTTAACAGGGCCCCTTGCTTGTGTTGGCCAGGGGCGGGGGCGGGTTGACCATGGTGGCGGGCGGTGATGGGGTTAACGGATGCGAAGGGGTCAATGCATCTTGTCCTTGAGCTTCGATGCGAGTTTTTTCAAAACGCTATCCGCCAAGGCCTCTGTTTTAGAGGGCTTGCGCTGATGGCGCTGCGGCTGGGAGCGATCGGTCCCTTGTTGTTCCACGGTTTTTTTGTTAAATACAACATCGAAAAAGTGTGGAAGTTTATTCCCCCCCCCCTCGGGCCTCGGGCTTTCTCCACTCCATTCCCAGCCACCTTGCACGCAGCGGGATTCGCAACGTCTCTGTTTGCCGTACACCCAAGCCCGTCAACAAACTTGGCGGGCATGTGAGGTGCGGAGCGGTCAGGGAGGAGGGACAGGTTCGGACTTTCATAGGCAGGTGGGATCCGGCAAGGGGGCAGTTCGCAAAGGGGTTCCGGAGGTAATGAAGGGGGGGGGGTCGGCCAATCCCCCACACCAACTCAACCCACACATTTGATGAAGCGTCGGAAGAATTCTCTCGGGGATGTGGCGGAGGAGGGGCAGTTTTGGGGAGGGGAAGATCCCCAAGTCATGCCACCACTGGGCAGTAGCGCTGCGCCATTAAAGAGGGGAAAGAAGAATGCTCCCTCTGTGGCTTGGTACAAAGGGAGTACTTGTACGTGCGATCATATCCATGTGCTTCAGGCAATGGACAAGGTTTGTGGTGGGGTAGACACTGGAAACCCCGATCTCATCTTGCCCGCCCTATGAGTAGACATGTCCCCCAAGAGGGATTCAACCCTTTTGGGTACAGGGATAAGGCGGACAACCTGCAACTAGGGGAGGGCCAGCTGCAATGAAAGAGGGTGGGGGAAGGGTCCAAGCCCTTTTGCCCACTCCATCACCTCTGGCACAAGCAGGCCCCTCGTGTAGGGGCGGCGGGGGAGGGCTAGGAAGTTGTTGTGGATGTGAGGCGCTGGGTCGGGCAACCTACCATGTTGCAAGAGGGACATTGCAAGAGATGGCAGAGCTGCACAATGGGATGAAAGCATAGGCGGTGCTAAACTCGGAAAACACAGCGCAGATTGGCGCAGTTCTTGCGTGAATGGGAAGTACATGCGAATGCAAACCAGACATGTGTACGGTAATGCCAATATGCCCGTGAATCGAACAATTTTCTTTGCGAACTCAGGTTACGTTAACAACCACTCGAAGTACACTTTGTGTGGTTTTAATTTTCTTTAGTTTTTGGCAAAGTAAGGACGGACAGAAAGACACGGAATAACGGCCAGTACGGCCAGAAGGTTAGCGGTGTCTGCATGTTCATTCACAAATGCATTCCACAAAGGATACAGGGGTGGTCATGTTAGAGGCATTATTCATGTGCCTATTCCCTTACTGGCTTGGGTCCGGGAACAGGGATCTCCTAACGGATCGGTAGACAACTTGCTTATGCACTTTTCACCTTGCGAAGCTCAAAAATGGAGGTTTTTGAAAGTTGTTTGTTTGATATCATGACCACATCAATGACCATCCAACCTATGTACGGTATTGTCGAGGCAATCGCTATTTGTTTTTCCCCTATTTGGCTTGCCCCCTCTGGTGTGTGTTGGGCATGAACAGAAGGGGTGTGTATGGTACACAGGGTATCACAGAGTGGCGTGTGGAGGAGGTGGTGCCAAGCGCGACGGCACAGCGGGGGTTTGTCCATATGGCGTCATTGAAGTGACAACTCAAGGCCAGCGGGACAGTCAATGAGGCCAACCAGGTGACAATTCTGTTTGCTCCACCAGCGGGAAAGGGCCGTCGTAGTTTGCCATCAGGAAATCCCGGGGTGAAAAGCGCATAAGCAGGTTGTCTGAGTATTCCTGAGGAGATGGTCCCCCTCCGGACCCCGGCAAATACGGCAAACAAGCAAATAAACATTGCTTCAAACAGAACCCCCCCCTGACACACACACACACACACACCCAGTACCAAAACAAAATGAAAAACACAAAAATACCGCCACAAACGTACCATACAATGGTTGGATGGTCATTTTGTTTGGTCTCGTCATCGAAAAAGTAACCTTCTAAAACTTACATATTTGAGCGGCCTAGGGTGAAACGTTTTCATAAGCAGATTGTGTATCCTCTTAGGTGAACCTCCCCCCCATGGCCAAAAGGAAATAAGCGAAAAAGCATATGAATATTGGCTCAAACATACCATATATGCGTTGGATGGTTATTTTGTGTGGCCACAATCTCAAAAAAACCAATTTCAACAACTTGGAATTTTGAGCTACCCAGGGTAAAGAGCGGCAGAAGCCAGTTCTGTACCAATTTTTTGGGTGAACCCTACCCCCGGACCCAAAACACAAGAGAAAGGGAAAAAACACATACATATCGCCTCCAAAATACCACACATAGGTTGCATTGCAATTTTGTGGGTCACGACAACAAAAACGTTAGATTCGACAACTTTAATTTTTGAGCTTCCTACGGTGAAAAACTGCACAAACCGGTTGTGCACCAATCCCTTCAGAGTGCCCCCCAACCAGAAACAATACGAAGCTAAAAAAGACGTAAATGCTGCCTCAAACATAGCATACATTGGTGGGATGGTCATTTGGTGCGGTCCACCTGTCAAAAAAAAAATTTGAACCGTTTTTGAGGACCACAGGGTGAAAAATAGCATAAGCAGGTTGTGCACCAAACCCAGGGGAAACCAACCCCTCCCCGACCCAAAACCCCAATACGGGAAAAACCACAGGATCGTTGCCTAAAACATACCATATGAAGATTGGATGGTTCTTTTCTGTGGCCACTCTGTCAAAAAAAAAAACTTCAAAAAACACAATTTTTTGAGCCCCCTAGGGTGACAAGCTGCAGAAGCCGTTTCTGTACCACTTCCTGTGGTGAACCCTACCCCCCGACCCAAAAGCCATGGCCAAGGAACAAAACGCATAAACGTTGCCTCCAACATACTATGCATGATTGGATGGTCATTTTGTGTGGTCACAACATCAAAAAAGTCAGTTTCGCAATCTTTGATTTTTGAGTTGCCCATGTGAAAAATTGCATAAGCAGGTTGTGTACCAATTGCCTCGGAAACCCCCCCCGTAGGGGCTGCATCTTAGACGCGGCTGGTTTCCACCAGCAATACCCCACGTCGAAACCTAAATACTCCATCTCCTCTTTCATGAACTCGCATTTTTCGAGTTTGATTCGGAGATGACTTTCCTGACAAACAATGAAAAGCTCACAGAGGAGAAGGACATGGTCCTCTGGGGTATTGGTACCCAAACTCACGTCATCGATGTGGGCCTCCATTTCTGCTCCTCGGAAAATCAGCTCCTGTACCAGAGGTCCGCGCCTCTTTATGTATAAAAGTTTTGTTCATCAGTTCTTGAAAGAGCGCCGTGGCATTAGCCACCTCAAAGGGCATGACCTTCCACTTAAACACACGATCCTTAGGGGTTATAAATGCCAGCAGTTCCTGAGCTGCGGCTGTTAAATCAACCTGCCAGAAACGTCTGCCTTTGTGCTATTTGGTCTTGTACCGGCATTTGGCAATACCCTCCAGGGTGTTTTCCATGTTGGGAATACTCCCTAAGTTGTTTTGGGTTTTCTTGTTGTCCTCACCATAGTCAACAACGAATCGCAGGGCAGTCGATCCTGGTTCAGCAACCAGGAAACAGGGACTGCAGTCGTGGGGGTAGTCCCCCGTCTTATTCTCCTCAGCGAGGCCAGCATCAATACCTTCCTCGATGTGGCGCTCGATTTCTTCAACTCGTTCCTGAGGAGCGGGGTAGGGACGAGGACTCTCTCGCGTTTTCTCCAATTTAGGTTGGAGTTTCAGGTCTATCTGGACCAGTTTTTCTACAGGACAGGGGAGGCGGCAGGGCGCCGAACAACTCCTGATAGGTTAGGAGCAGTTTCTTCAGTCGGGGGTTAAGGTTCAGACTCTCAATTTTCTGCAAGAAGTCCTCCTCAGCATGGAGGTTGCTCCTACCATGCTCTTTCTTTTTCTGCCGATCGGCAGTTTCGGCAGGCACTCAGCCATCATCCCATTCATGGGGGCATTCTTGCCTATAGTGCAGAGAATACACTAGGGGTATCTCAGGGTCAGGCAACATGTAGGAATCATCGTCCTCCGCAGACCAGATGGAGGAAATCCAGGTCTGTCTGAGGTTTTGCAGCCGTTCTTGGCGCTCAACACCTCCGGCCTTCAGGTACAACAGCCGTCAGAGTTCCTGAGTGTCATGCTCGGACAGTGGCATGTTATTAGAAGCAGGCCGCGCTAGAGCATCAGGACTCTGAGCAACGGGTTCACCTGAGTGGGTATGCTGCAGGTGCAGTACCGGTTTCCCAACAGGGGAAGTTGCTTCTGAGGTTGACTCTAGGTCTACCTTCTCCAGCAACAGCCCGGCCAGGAAAGCACTGTGTTTGAGTTCAACACAGCTGGGATCAACAGGAGGGATAGTGCTGGCGATCTCAGACAGTTGGTCGCCAGCGTCCTCCTTTACAGCAGCAGGTTCCAGATAGCCATCGGGGAATTCATATCCTGTAAGTGTGGCAGATAGGTGCTCAGCAGATCATTTTTTTGAGATCAGAAAGGGTCAAGCCACGATTTTCGGCCATGATCTATTTCAGTAGCACCTGATCCAGATCACACAGGGGTACAGGGTTGAGAAATCCATCGACAATGGATAACAAACTGGCCAGCTCAGGGGCCTGCATAGCTATGTCTGAATCTTCAGGCACATAAATGGGACCGTCGGTGAGTTGCACTCTTCCCACAGTCATTCAATCTAGCATACGGCGCCAATAAGCGTGTTCACCTGAACAACCCCAGTCAGGGGTACACATGACAACCCTTCCTCGCTCATAAGCAATTTTGGTTAGAACCTTCGCGAGCAGGGAGAAGGGAGGGTTAGCATACGCTGGGCCCATTGCTTTCCAGAAGAAACGCAAAGCGTTGTTCAAATGTTTCAAGCAATACAGCTGCATGATGTGCTGTTGTCGGCTCGCGAACAATTCCACCTGGATCTCATCTAGGGTTACCTGAAGGGCCATCAGTCCATTTTCGAAAACATGACGGGCCAATTGGTAGTTTTCAGTACGATATTTAGTCTTGGCTGCGTAGCGTAGCAAAGACTCCTTTCGCCCTGGTAGCTCCAAAGGTACGGAGAAGAGCCCACTGCCAAAGTCGCAGTGCAGAGAATAGGGCCGCTGGAGGGACAACATTTTTACCTGGTGGTTTCTTCGCAGGAAGTCGGTGCCAACGACGATGTCAAAGGCGTCAGTGTCCAACACTCTGCAGTGTTGGGTCACAGTTTCGTCGCCAAGACAAATAGTTACATCGACACCCCCAAGGAAATGGATGGTACGCCCATCCCCTACTCTTATGGCCACTGTCCTAGTTTTCTTGAAAGTCTTTAGCAGGCGCCGGGCCACTGTAGAGAGTGGTGCGCCGGTGTCCAGCACAGCTCGAAAAACTTGATCCCCGATTTTCACGAGGAACCAGAAAACCAAGTCCTCCTCTTCGGACCCGCTTCCCTACTCCTCAGCAGGGAATTTGACATCCACCCCTGCAGCGATGAGGGACTTGGCCATCTAGGCCGGTCGCCTCTTCTCGGAGTTAGTCATCCCAGGGGAGGCGTTATCCCCCTGTGCGCGCTTCTTCGGGTCAGCCTCGGCAGGAAAGAGAGAAGTAGCAGGCGCTGATGCGCGCCTCTCGGGGTTGGGGACCCCACCCTTGTCACCCCCCTTGCCTCCTCCCTTACCACCCTTATACCCAATCTGGGGTGTTCTGGTGGGTGTTTGGGTCTTCTGGCGTTCAGCCGCCTGCCGTTTGTGTTTGTCACTCTCACGTTTCTTTACGTGACATTCGTCCTCGTAGTGACGACATATGCCACAGTAACCACAGGTGATGGTACACCTGAAATGATCCTGATCGGTCACTGATTTCTCATCTTTGGTGTGCTGCTGTCGGTTCATTTGCAGCATACAACCACTGCAGAGGTCGCAGTCAGGGGCATGACAGGGGCTCCCCTTGTCATTGACAGGTCAACAGCAGAACAGAGGGGGTGTACCTGCTTCAGATTTAACCTCATTCATGGCACGCAGGTTACCCCTACCTTAACCACCACCCTGGTTGGCGTTAGAGGGATTTTTAGGCCATTTCCTTCGCCACTTTTGGGGGTAGGAGTACCACCTCAACCCATGTGTTCCTTGAGGAATTTCTCCATGTGGGAGTCATTCCCCCTCTCGAAGGCCAGCTCAATCAGCAGGTCAACAAGGTCGTCGTACGTGTGGGTCCAACTCTGCCTCTCAGAGGTAGTGCGGCAATCGTGCCACGTACGTGCAGGGAACTTACTCATGAGCCACAGGTGGGGCTCTGTGGCTCCATAGAAACCCACGTTCATTCGTGAAAACAGATACTCTACGTCGCACACATATTCAGACACTCGCGCAGCGGAAGGAAATTCAGGGAGCATAGGTAGCTCCTCTATCTGTGTGCGCACACTGAGGTCAGTCTCATAGACCGGGAAGGTTTTCTCCAGTCTTTGGAGCACCTTGGCCCATGTTGAACATGCTTGCACAATCAGCTTGACCCATTTCTGCGGAAAATTTCCTTTTGCATGAGCGTTTCAACAGTGAACATTTACTGGCCAGAACCATATGGGACTGGCCAGTTAGCAAAAGAAACTCAGCAAATTCTTCTGCCCATTCGGCCAGGTTTTTCGGCTCGAACTCCGGCAATTCCAGCTGCATGTTCGCCTGGGCAATTGGTCTGCAACTCTTCCCAGCCCATGGGGTTAGGCCTGGAGGGGGAAGAGGTACGCCGGCGAGGGGTGCCAGGGCTGTTCGCCCTGTTTTCTCAACCTCTGTCACAGGTACGTCCTGTAGTTCGGCAATGGGGACTGTCCTAGCACGAGGATGAAAAGGGATGGGGCAATTGACCTTGGGTAGCAACCTGGACACACTTGATTGTTTGAGATCCTCAGCCAGCATGCCCCATCGGGGAGAGGGTGAGGTTAGCGCTGGCTAGGGTAAGAGTCCTGTGACACCCAATTTTGCCTTGACAGCCTCAGACAAGGCTGTCACGTCTGGGTCTTCAGATCCAGACAATAGGTTGGCCAGTAATTCGGCCGTACGGTCCAGGGCACCATAGGTTGGCCCCCGGGAATGGGACTCCTCCACATAAGCTGGGCACACTTCAGGGCTCCTGCTAGTAATTGGCAGCTCTGGACGCCATGCTGGCCCTCTCGGTCGCCGCGGTAGAGACACAGTGTCGGCCAGGTCCGTTGGTGGGCCCTGAGTAAGGGCAGGAACCCATGTCCGTGTATGGTGGGGATCCCAAGGCTTTGAGTGGTTTCTCTCCATCTTCCCCTCTGACGGACTTGTAGTACTCCTCGTGGAGAGGATATTCGTCCATTCTCCTTCTAAACTCGTGTTGTTCCTCGGGTCCTCCAGCTGCTGTGGCCGTAGACGAAGAAGCTGGGCAGGCAAAACGGGAGATGGATATGGCAACCCTTCGGCGAAAGGTGTTGCAGGCTGTCAGCACGGGCCGCTAAGGCCTCAGTGGTTAATCTGGGCGCTTCTTGTTCCGCCCTTCTGTAAACTGGATCTTCTTGAGTGCCAGATGCAGCTCTGAGCTTGGGCTCACTCATTAAGATGGGCCCACTGTTGCCAAGTTGAACTTGTACACCTCGAATTGGCCAGGTCCTTGCAGGCAGCTGTACTGATGGTGTGGACATTTTGTTTCTTGTTTTGGCTTGTGTACCTCTCACAGTCGGTTCGAAAGGTTCTCAACGGTTGCCTCTGCTACCGGAAAGATGTCCCTGATTCGTGCCCTAATCATTTTGATTAAATCCTGCAGGTTATGATGTTGCAAAAACAAAAATAAACAGCAAGTAGAGCGAGAACAGAATGGGGATCGAATCAAGGGATAGTTTTGAAATCCAGTGTATCACAGAGGGCTGCAGATAGACAAAGCAGGCTTAAGTACAAAGATTCAATCACAAATGGATAAAACAACTGATTTTTATATGAAGGTTGGCATGACTCCTGCCTCCCAATTAGCCTCAGTAACCCTAGTTACTTTGGGAAAGTGTACTTTAAGCTTCATTAGAGAGATAAAAATACTTAAGTAAGGCTGAGCATCAACGAAACGGTTTTAAGGGGGCTTGGCCTGGATCAAGACCTCCAAGAAAGACATGGCAGTGACTTTTTCTTACTAACCCCAGCCATGAATGGCGGGGTGCAGCCGAAACCTGAAGCCAAGCACACACAGCCACACCGTATACCCGAGCCAGGAAAGGCGGGGCACAGGCGAAACCCGCACAAAAACACACACACCCCACACCTCAGCCATGAATGGCGGGTTGAAGGCCGATAACCGAACCGACACACACGCACCACAGCCCTACCAGGAATGGCAGGGGGCAGGCAGAGCTCGCACACCAAAACACACACACGGCAACACCCCAGTCAGGAGTGGCGGGGCGCAGCCAAAGCCCCGAGCCCATGCAGACACAGCCGAGCCAGGAAAGGCGGGGTACAGGCGGAACCAGCCCACAATCAAACACGCCCCAACACCTCACCCAGGATTGGCGGGGCGCAGGCAAAAAAAGCAGAACCAACACGCCGCACCATGAACCGCAGCCAGGACTGACAGGGTACAGGCGGAGTGCTCACACAAACACACACATCCGAACACCCCAGCCAGGAATTGCCCTGCACAGCCGGAACCCAACAACAAGCGCACACACCAACACCTAAAATCCCAGCCGGAAATGGCAGGGTACAAGCAGAGCGCGCACACAAACATACAAACCCCAACACCGCAGCCAGGATTGGCGGGCTGAAGCCAAAACCCAAACCCACACTCGCACACCCACACCACATACCGCAGCCACAGTTGGCGGGGTAACGCCAAAACCCGTGCCCCAAAACACACGCACCACAGACCCCGGCAGGGAATGGCAAGGTACTGGCGGAGTGCGCACACAATCACACACACCCCGACACCCCAGCGAGAATTGGTGGGGTGAAGCCAAGAACCGAACCCAGACAAACACAGCCTAGACCCCAGTCCGGAAGGCAAAACCCAAGCCCAAACACACACACCACAAACCGCATCCAGGATTGGCGCGGCGAAGCGAAACTCCGTACCCAAACACAAACACCCTAAACCCCAGCCAGGATCGGCGGGGTTAACAAAGAACCCATAGCCAAACACAAACGCCACACAACAGTATGAAAACCCAATGTCTATAGCCTGGGCACTGAGGCAGCCCGTGCCATGCAGGTGACCCGGCCAAAAGAGGGCCAGAGACCGGGGCTGAGGCTGCATCCTAAGGCCTGCGCTGCTTTGTCACTCAAGGCGGAGAGTGCGACAACCAAGCACCTCGGAACCCAAGTACCAAGACCACGCCGCTGGCATGCCTTGAGAGCGGGTACGCCAGGAAGTTCAGTGAACCCCTAGGGGTCCGCCGAGAGGAGAGGACGCGCGGAAGCACGGGGGCACAACTTCCGGGCGTGACACGTTCGTCACGCTGGCGACCATTAGCCCTCCCGGTGTTGCCCGGGGCCGCTTTGCTGGGGGGCACCAGTCAAATCTACCGGGAAGTAAGCCGCCTCTCCTCTTCTTGCGTGGAACCTCTTCCTGTACGTCACAGCGTGGACGCCAGCGGGAACCATGAGGCGCCTCTCCACAACTGATTGCACCTACCCATCTACTACTGGCCGTAAGAGAGGATTTTGTAGGGTGTTCAGTTGCGCCTGGAGCGCTCTCAGAGGGCCTCCTGCCGGAGGGTACATCATCTGTTCATGCACGTTCGCCTTCATAGTTGTCTTAGGCTCCTTCTTCCCCTGTGTTCTTCTCCTTTGCCTTGCCTTCAAGTGGCCGCACGTGCAACTCGCTGAAGGCAGCTCTCAGGCTCCCAAGGGAATCATTCCGAAGCCCACTTAAGGGAATTGAAGGTACGGCGCCCTCAGGTTCAGGTTCACCAGCAGGTTTCGTGTCAGTTTTGCTCGTGCCACTGAGGGCGCTGTCGTTTCCGCTGTGTCCTTGGTGTCCCTGATATATTCTTCCTCCCTTCAAGAGTGATCAATCTGGGCGTACTAGTTGTACTGCACGGGGTTTCAGGTACACAGGTACTTCTGCTACCAGAAGCTTTGAAGACCCTTCACTGATGAAGTTCTTGATGTGTTTGTTTCATACTCTGCTCCCGCCTTGCTTTCCTCTTGCCAATGTTTTTGATAAACAAACAAGAATAGCCGAAACGCTCCCAAGGACCCACAGTGCAAAGGATGAACTTCAGGATCAAATCCAAAACATGAAGGGCTGCAGTCAATGGAGAAAAGATGGACAGTGTATATAAACAAAGGAACTTACAAAGACCACAGATTGAGAAGAGATAGTTCGGAAACCTGGCCACATGGGCCGTCTTTCCTTTTATGGTGCCATCTAGAGATGTGCACCCCTTGCTTTGGGTCCCATAGATGCTGAGGTGGCATGGCATGTGGCGCTGAGCCCACTGCAATGTCACATGGGAACTTGCTACTTACATAGGCTGACTGGGTATGGAACGCAGGACCTCTCAGAAAGAGGTACCCCAGCCCCCCAGTGTGCAGACCACTAGGACAGGTAAGGGTTCATGACAAAATATAGAAAGGTGTAAGGGCTCTGAACTCAGAGCAGCGCCTCAGTCGATCTAAAAAATGGTGTTTATGTCAAAAAAGGTCGGGAGTCAGGGGTCCGCACAACATCGTTGGCTTGATGCTTGGTTTTATAAGTCAAAATGCTTTGTCACCCCTTTTTGGTTAGGCAAATACTAAGATAGAAATGTTGTGTGCCTCTAGGCATCTCTAACACAACTAAAGCTTACTGCTAGGCATGGAAATACACTTTTTCCTTCTCAATCTGCGCTGCCTACTCATGGTCTTCATACTCTTCCCCCCTTCCCCTACCCTTTGGTCGATCCTGGCTTTTCTTGGCGCTCGCTTGCCTCCTTTTCCCCGTTCCCGTTGCTTCTTGCGGTGGCCTAGTGTATGATATTGTTCTTTTTTTCTTTTACTCCATCCTCTCCTTATAATTTTCTTACATGCTTCCCAAGTCCCTTCGCGCGGTCAAGTCTCTCTTGACTACCACATACGGACTTTGCAATGTTTTGTAGCACACACTCAAGGCCCTGTCTCCTATGCCTGCACTTGTTCTACGCTCTTCTTGGGCGCCCGCTCACTCGCTCAATTAGTCTATGCTCGCCTGTTTATTTGGTCTTATTCGAGCACGCACTCAAGCCCCTCTCACCTACATACGCACTTTGCTATGTTTTGGGGCACGCACACACGCTCCTATCACCTATATTTGCACTTCCATATGTGTCCAGGCACTCACACAAGTTTCCTCCTCCTTTGCATGTGCTTTGCATTGTCTGGTTGCCCATTTCCTTCTCCATTTTTCGAACCGTGGCATCTTTTGCTTTTGCACGCATGTTGTTTTGTTTGGTGCAGCATGCACCCAAGCTCCTACTGCCTACGCTTGTATTTTGCTATGTCTCGGGGCACTCACCTACGTTTGTCCTTATCACATTTATTCGCTCATTGCTTTGTGTCT
>OZ038379.1:82588561-82910091 GCA_964036045.1 Eutreptiella sp. 'Long Island Sound 2002' | reverse complement strand
GGAAAAGCCCCATGGTGCCCGCCGTCCCTGACCAGTCTGGCGGCGACGGAGAGGGCTTTCTGTCCCAACCTGTCTGGCTATGCATCATTGCGGCGGCTCTCCTCTTCGTCTCAACACCAGTGTCTACAGACTGGGTGGCGTATGGCTGGCGGGTCATGGGGTGTTTTAGTTTCTTTTCTCGCCCCTTTAGCCTATGCTCTCTCCTTTCTTTGTCTTGTGGGTTGTGCTCCCTCGCTCATGTCACCTATCTATGCACTTTGCTTTGTTTTGGGGCACCCACACAAGCTCCTATTACCTATCAATGCAGTTTGCTACGTTTTGGAATGCGGACGCAACCCGTCTTGCCTTTGCCCATTGCATTGGCCCTTGAGCCTTTGGTTGTGGGGCCGCCCAGGAGTAAGCGCTTGGTTTTACTTGGCCGCGTTTCTTTGGTTCCTTCCCCTACTCTTTGGTTTTAGCGGAGCCTAAGAGTAAGATCTTCGTGTGTCTCTCTGCGTGGCTCCAAGTATATCTCCCCTTTACTTGTTGGTGTTGTCAGAGCCCAAGAGTAAGAGCCCACTTGGATTCATTTGGCCGCAACTCTTTTGTTTCTTCCCTTACTGTTCGCTTTTAGCGGGGCCTAAGAGTAAGCCCTTGGTTTCTGGTTCCGTGTAACTCCTTGCTATTTTCCCCTCTCACTCCTCCTTCTTGTTGGCGCCCAAGAGGAAATGCTTGTTGAGCCTTTTTGGCCTGCTGCTTCTTCGTTTCATCCTTCGTCCTTGTAGCCCTTCCTTGCACTTCCTTTTTTTTTTTTGAAAAACAAAGTCGTTGGCATCACACCACTTGTCCATAGGAGGGCCAGCCCATCATACATTTGGTGACCCTCATCTACGGGTCATCGGTTAGATGGGGCAGCAGTCAGGGACAGCGGGCGAGTGACAATGAGTGATTTGAGTAAGTAAAACAGAGGTGGCTTCACGCTTTGATCGCCCTGAGCCCCATGCCCAGGGGCAATGGCGGCTGGATAGGGGCACGATGCGTGCGGGCAGGGGCAAGAGGAAAGACCCTACATGGTGACTGGGGGATAAAGGGGGGGGCAGGATATCCACCTGCAAATGGTCGGCGTCGGAGTGTGTGTCATGTGCACGGGCCAGCGTTCAACGGCTGGGTAAGAAATACCAAGGCAGGGGTGCAAGGCGCAAGGGTCATCGCGTGAGCAGCGAAAGATCACAGAGGAACGTGATTCAGGATGAACATGAACACGAGCAGGATTCCGGTCTCCAACAGTCTGAGGGCCTGCTGTATGTAGACAGCCCTGATGGCAGAAGTGGACTTAGTTTATAAAGGCGAGTCACTCTCGGAGGATCTTGGACGTCCTGCGAAGGGCAGTGGGCGAGTCATGGCTCAGGGGGGGCTGTGGTCGGAGCACTGTGGGGTGCGGAACATACAGGACAACACGTGTGCCGTCGAGGGTGGATGCAAAGACAACACGCGTCGTGAGCCTGAGAAAAGAGGAAGAAGTACTCAGAAGAGGGGAAGCGGCAAGTGCCAGTCCTGCTGGCGGAAAACCGACGGTCGGCGTGAGGAGGGGCGCATGGCTGAGGCGAGGGCGGCAGTTACCCTGTCAACCACGCGGTCCTGATACTGAGAGACCACTTGTCGTGCAGCCCTGGAGCCGCCCTGGTGGGAGCGGAGCAATCTGTAAAGTGAAAGTGGGACGCCCAGGCGTCCCACCATTCGTAGCTCCCGTCTGTGCGCCGTGGAGCGCCAGCTGGATACAAGAGCAGGGCACAGCCAAGATGAAACCCGAGCGGCAACCAGCGGATGGTCGTGGTCTTCTTTGCACTTCCTTATACGCACTTTGCGTTGTGTTGCAGCATGCACAAGCAATTTCTCCTCGTTCTCTCTCGGAGTGCACGCCGTATTGCTGTGTATGTTGAATGTTTGTGGAACTTGCCGAACAGCGGCGCCAAAATCGTGGGGAGGTTTCTGAGGTCGGAAAAACCATTTTTTCATTCTTTTACTCTTTTTTCTGCGTTTTTTTCCTTTTCAATCTGCTGGCGCGCGCGGGCCTCCAACGCGCTTGAACTAACCTACGACACGTTCGTGAACGTAACTTGACCAAGCGTCACCGCCTGAGGCATCCTGCACGTTTTCAGGAAGGAGACATGGTTGCCCTCGTGGCCCGGCAAACCGTTTGCAGGCTTCTTTCTTTGGGGTCTATCGTATGATAAAAATAAATGGATCTAGGATCCATGTCAGAGTACATGTGCCCCTAAACAGTTGAGGTACTACAACTTTCCTGACAACCTGTCCTGGTCTGAGTGTTCTGTAACTGACAAGAAGGTGGAATGGGTTGACCTAGAGAACAATGCCACCCCTGAGGAGGCAGACGAACTCGAAGAGATGACTGTCGATGAGATGGCACTGGATGGCTACTGCGTGTTTACAGGCATTGCACGTGTCGAGTATAAACAGGGCTGTATAAGTCCTGACCCTGTTGGATGGCTATGGTCAGTTTGAGGCGACTTGAGACCCCATCTCCACCATTATACAGCCGGGTGGGACTATGAATCACATCCCCTTTTCCCATCTCGTCGGGAACAACGAGAGTCAGCTACTAACCCGCGCTGAGACCCTGCCGCAGCGTAGGAAGAAAAACAGATCTCCGTGTGCCAACGTATTTGTTGTTCCTAACCGAACTCAGGAGGTTGCAAGCTTCAAGAGGCGGTGGATCTACCGGGACATTTGTTCCTCCCGTTGGGAGTATCCTTCAGGCCACGCGTGCATGCGTAATGCCTCCTCCTGGAGGTACCCTCCCTGCCATCAAGGGGAGCAACACTCCCCAAAGAGGGCCGTTGTTAGTTAGCGCAGTCAAGCTTGAGCTCTACATAAGTCCTGAACCTGTCATGGCACATCTCAATCAAGCATAGTCGTCAGCACTATGGGTGGTCAGTTGTTAGGACCGAGGGGGTTTCGAGTTAAGGGCCTCCACTGTGAGTTCCGAAGGGGCGGAATCCTTTCACGTAGGCAACCGTGTTCAGGTGACCCACAGTTGGGCTGGTCATTTGCAAGTGGGATCCTAGGACTACACCGACCCAAGGAGTGTCTAGTCCCGCGCGTGGTACGACTCCGTGCATGATGATAGCACGGTTGGGGTCTGGGGTAGAAGGAGTCACCGACAACTTTGCCGCAATCCAGAATAACCGGCCATTTGATATTCCAAAGACCCCCAATTTACGTCACACGTCCGCATCTGCTGCTTTTGGAGCCACAGCCGCATGGAGGCGCTCTGTAATCGTGACATACACAGGTGGGCCAATAGGGCCTTGACATGCCAAATGTGGCCAGACGCGCCAGACAGGATCATCCGGGACTGGTCAGCAGAACGCACCATGTGCGCAGGAAAAGGGGACGGGATAGGAGCGGCCCATGGGAGGCGCACAAAACGGTCCCCGAATGGATGAGGATCAAGTGAGCCCGTGCCACTGGGTCGCTGGCGGCCCGATGGGGTATAAAGACGGGATGAGGGATGGATGAGTGGACGGGGTCAGGGAAGGGGTGCGGCAAGGGCCGCACACCAGCCCCTTGGGACTGGGAAACCACAGGACGCGGGGACTGGGCCGGTTACTGGATGTGGCTAAGGGGAACGGGACGTCGCGGGGTTGCGAACAAAGCAGAGAAGAGGAAGATGGGAGCCAGTAAGCGCCACGCAACAGCCCTGTTTGATCGGGAAACCAGTTGCCATGGAGAGGTGAACCATGAACCAACCATGGGGAACCTGACCACGGGAAGTCGGGAAAATGCCCTGTAATCTGGGACCACCGTAAGGTGTCTGCAGGGCCGAGGGTTGACCCTGAATGCCCTGGGTCAATGGCCTGAGTACACGTTGGTTGACGCGTGATCGGGACCTGGGGGAACATGGAAAAGGTCGCCACCTGGCCTCCGGCCGCGGATGGACAACAAGCAATTGCATCCGGGAGCCGAATGGGTACTCCAGCTCGTGAGTGCTGGAATCTGGTACAGAGGAATGCTGCGCTGTGGGTGACGGCTATTCACAGGAAACCCGCCTGCAGGCACCCTGAAGGCTGTGCTAGGGGGGGAAGGCCGGAGGATCCTTCGACGGGTGACCGGATGGAGCTGAGAACGTGAGGGCAGCAACTGAAGGAAGCCTACCGCCGGTCATTCCCCAAGGGAACCTGGTTGAAGATCTCGGTTGTGAGGTGAGACAGAGGGTTGCCAGGGGAACTGATGGTGGAGAGCTCTCCTTCCCGCCAGAGGCGGCCAGCATGTAAAACAAGCAAGGGGATGACAGATGAGGCTGCGGTCGCAGCCGCCCTTACTTACTTACTTCCTTACTGTTATTGGAGCCCCACCCCTGTCTTGGTGGTGACCTGGCCTCCCATGCTTTTGGTTACCAGCGTGTTCAAAATGGTCGCCCATCACGTTTGCAGTCAGCCAGTTAGTGAGTGCCTTGTTGACTGCGTGTTGCAAGGGTATATACCCTAGGGTGATAAACCTTCGGCAGCAAGCTACGAGCAATGACTTCCTATACCATGGTGGAAGGACAACCAAGGTGATATGGGACAAGGTGTGTCAAACCTCCTCGGGGACAAGGGTGTCCACAGCCAGGACCCCTAAGTGGTCTAGACCCATGGGGTTCTACCCTGCTACACCTTGCCTCAGAAGCTACCATACCCCTGGGTGTGCTACGTATGTCTGTATGTGTCTCACTTCAATACGAAAAAGTCAGTGCCTTGTCTTTCTTGGGGTACTTGATCAAGGCCAAGCCCCCCATTAACCTTGACATGATGTTGAGACTAACACTTAATCATTTTTATAACTCTTTCGAAGCTTGAAGTACACTTTCTCAAAGTAACTGGGGTTATAACCCTAGCCCCCCATGACGTTCACCCCTACCACTCAACTGAGCGGAGGTATCTTCCTTCATGGAGCTAATACGGAAAGAATGTAGGCACGTCTTGCCTCAGGCCTTGTAGGTTAAGCCTAGTTGTCCCCCACCTCAGGACCCGTATACTCAATTGTTTCTACCACTTATTGTGGGTCTACGTTTTAGCTGATTCTGAATTCAGTTCCTTGGCCATGCTGGCCAAGCCATATCCTGTGTCTGGCCCAAGTCCTTTGTCTGAGATTCCTAACCAACTCCATTGTATCCAAAAGAGTGCATCTGAAGTGGTTGGCACTATCTTGGGGACCTGAGTCATGCCGGTTTTCACATAAAATTATCTATTTTGCTTATAAACCATTGGACTGTTGTATTTAAATCTACATTTGTCTATCCGCAGCCCCTCTTTGCTACACATGCTTTGATTGTGGAAGGACTTATCCTGATTTGATTGATCCAGTGCCTGGACGTGCTCTACTTCATCTTTTTGCTGACTTCATTTTGACTTCGGGAAAATCAGCAAGGTTTTTCTAAAACAAATACAAGGAACAAGCACAAGTTTGAGCAAACCAGAAACCTTTTCTGGTAGCAGAGGAACGCCCTAGAAAGCTATAGCAGCACAAGAAGAACACCATGAAAAACTTGTTTCCTGAACTGTGAAGATGTCTGCCACGCTCAGCGCCAAAACAGTGCCGATCACGTGCACCAGGTCAAAGACTAATGATGTGAGATCTGGACCTTCAGCTACAAGTGGTGTAGCCCGTGATACTGGTCCTGTAGGAGACCATGCGGAATCAGAAGGGGCAGAAGAAGTTACAGAGATATATACAGAAGGAGTCGGCCCGAGCGCAAGCCCTGAAGCGCCCGGCTTAATGCGGTGACCCTCAGGTGCCACGAAGGCAGGGACCCTGTGCCAGCCGCCGTAGCTTCGTTTTTTCTCCTCAATGGCCCCATCCAAAACTATGCCTACTCCAGGGATCGAAGTGGCCAATGCGAAGGTCAAGGCCTGGAGAAGAGCAGCGAGGAAAGAAAAGGGGAAGGATGCACCTTTGGGAACAATGTTGGGAGCTACTTGGGGCGAGGAGACATTCGACATACCTCACGGCAAAATGGACTGGTCAGCATCAGTCCAATCATCCGAGTGGGAGCCCGACTGGGTATCTGAAGAACTTACGCCTCCGGAAGAGCTGAAGGAACATGAATGCCTGAAGCCTGGCCCCAGTCCTAGGGCATGGGCACTCGAACCTACGTGTGTGGATCAGGGTTTGCCCCCACACATGGCAGCCCCGGAGCTGGGTCTCGATGAGACCATGGACCTGCTTTCCCGGGTCATGGGTGCAGGCGATGGAGATCCTGATCTGACTGCATTGTCAGCAGCACTCAAGACTAAATTCGGGCTCTCCGATGTAGGGAAGCCCCGACCGGCCACGTCCCCTGGTCTGGAACTGTTAACCTGGGATGTGAAGAGCTGCCGAGGCATCTGCAGCTCCCGGTGAAGAGCTGCAGAGGCATCTGCAGCTCCCAAATGGACACCTGTCCTAGCCCTTTCCAGCCTCGTGTGAGAACTGTGCCTGTCTGCAGTGTACGTGACACCACAGGGGCTGAGATGAAGGGCTATGGCCTGGCAGCACTGGCGCCATTAGCCACAGTGTACCCCTCAGCCCCTTCAGGTGGAGCAGGTGACCCAGGTGTACCCCGTAGGGGAACGAAGGCCATCGCTATGACGAACCTTCAGATCGAAATCCCTGAATTCGATCCCAAAAACCTGCCCGAGTGGGCTGAGGAGTTTTCCGAGTTTTTGCTCCTCACGGGTCAGCAGCATGCTGATGTCCAGACCAAATGCACGCTCATCAAAAAGGCATGCAAAAAGAAATTCCTTCCGCAGCAAGTTAAGACCGCTATGAGGAAGAGCTCCAACTGGGGTGACTTCCTGAAAAGACTGGAGCAAATGTATCCCGTCTATGAAACAGACCTGAGTGTCCGAACAGAGATTGAGGAGTAGCCTCATCTCCCCGAATTCCCCACAGCCCGCATCTCCGAATATGTAGCGCCGCTTGGAGAGCTCATGGGGCGTTAAACCCCTCTTCCTATGGGCCTACTGAGCCTCATCTGTGGCTTGTGGGGAAGATTGCTACCAGGACATGGGAGAACTGCAGAGAGACATCCGAGAGGAAATCTCGGACGCACTCTTACGATGATCTCGTCGATTGGCCATGGAGAGGGAGAATGACTCCCACATGGACAAATATCTGCGCAAGCATCTGCGAAGGGAGAAGCCTGCTGAGAAGAGTGCTGCAGGGAGGTCGCCTCAACCCCACTCTAACCCTGGGAAGGGCTGTGGTGGGCAGCTGAAGCACATTATCGAGAACCCCACCTCCAAAGGTAAAGGAGCCCCTAATCATTTCTACTGTCGTCCTACAGACGAGAAAGTTGGACCCTGCCACGCGCCCGACTGTGATGGACAGAGTGCGCGCATGCTTCAACTGAAGTGTGCGCAGAAAACCAAAGATGGTCCGGAGGTAAAGCACCAAGACCATTTCCGCTGCACCATAATGTGCGGATACTGAGGCAAAAGGAGGCATTATGAAGATGAATGCCACAAGAGGAACGGCGTAAGAATGCCGTTAAGGGGGGTACACCTGAAAGGGGGGGGGCCTAACCCTGGAGGTTTTAAGAGTAAGGGTAAGCCTTGTGGACAACGAAGGTCCTCAGCCCCATCCAATGGTGGAAGAGGAGCACCCAACCCCACACCTTAAGGTGAGCCGCCAGGTGAAAAACGCCCAGCGCTGGTGGCACCAACAAGAGCAGCGAGAACGCCAAGAAGCTGGCGTTGAAGTTAAGTTCCCCGAAGAGGGATAGAGGGGCGGCTCCGAGGATGAGGATTTGGTTTTCTGGATCACCATGAAAATTCGTGATCATGTTTACAGGGCTGTCTTGGACACAGGCGCTACGCTTTCAATCGTGGCCCGCAGACTGCTGAAGCAAGCAAAGATTCGAAAAACCAAAACCGTGGCTATAAGGTCAGATCATCCATTCCTTGGGGGGGATCGATGTCACCGTTTGTCTAGGCAATGAGCAGGTGACCCAGCACTGCAAAGTGCTCAACACCGACGCCTTTGAAATTGACATAGGCACAGATTTTCTGCGCCTTAACCCCCCGGGTGAAACTGTTGTCTTTGCCCTTCACTGCGTCTTTGGCAGTGGCCTTTTCTCTGTCCCTCCGGATCTGTCAGGACGAAAAGAATCCGGTCTACGCTACGTTGACAGGTCTTATTGAACTGAAAGCTATCAGTTGGTGCGGCTCGCCTTGGAAAATGGACTGGCCGCCCTGCAGGTAGACCTGAAAGAAGTTCAGATGGAAATTGTTCGCGAGTAATGAGCAGCATATGATGCAGCTCTATTACTCGCGGCATCTCAAAAACGCCTATCGCTTCCATTGAAGGCAGATGGGGTTTTGCTATGTGAACTACGCATTCTCTCAACTCGCTAAGGTGCTTAGCCAAATCGCCCTTGAAAGAGCGAGAGTGATCCTGTGTACCCCCCACTGGGGTACCACAGGGAACCACGCCTATTGGTGACGACTGTTGGCCCTTATGACAGTGGGAAATTCTGAACTCTCCAATGGTTCAATCTACGTCCCTGAGGACTCCCAGGAGACCATGCGGGCCCCTGAATGGGGCAGTTTGTTGTCCATCGTAGACGGCTCTCTAAACCCCGTACCAGTGAGTGACCTCGACCAGGTGGTACTCAAGGAGGTGATGGCCAAAAACAGAGGCTTTACCCTCCTGGATCTACAGAAAAATCTAATTACTATTCGGTCACTACTACGAGTGGTGGGTGCTCTGATGAGCAGGGGACTCCAGCAGTCTCCACACCTTTGGCTGATGCTGACGACCGCTTAAGCGGCATCGCCAGTGCTATACCCCCAGTCGACCCGGAGGTGCTGAAATTGAAGCACAGGGCTTTCGTAGCGCAGCTGCTTATGGATGAGGTGGCTTCTTGTGAGTCCACTCATGGCGGGTCCCATGACCACGCTGTTTTCTCCATGCTGGCCACAGATGGCCCTACAGGTCAGGTACCTGTCGCTGAACCCTCAACCAACAACATGCCTGTCTCTTGGTACGATGTACAGGATCTCCAGCAGGTTCTTTGGGCTAGGGGTGAGGGTATCGAGCGACAGGTTCGCCTGAACCTCCTCAACAGGACCTAGAAAAGGTCCATATGGTCCGAGGAGGATGATGAAGAGATGACTCTTCCCGATCCTGAGGTACCTCTGGTATACTCCCTTCACTATGCGCAGCAGGCACGCCAGGACTGGGAGGAACAACTACCCCCTGAAACAATGGGGCGTATGAAGAAACAGGAAAAAGGGAAGAGCAACCTCCATGCTGTGGAGGATTTGGTTGAGAAACTGGAGAGCATGAACCTAGACCCCCGTCTCAGTAAGCTGATCCTGAAACACCAGGAGGTTTTTGGATCGTTGCACCCACCCTCGTCTTGCAAAAAACTGGTCCAGATGGACGTCAAACTCAAAGCCGAGGTTGAAGGCTGTGTGGTGAGACGGCGTCCATACCCCACCACACAAGACCAGATCTACGAGATCGGACGCCAGATTCAGGAATGCATAGATGCTGGCCTCGTGGAGGAAAAAAAACAACAGGACATTCCCCACCATTGTAGCCCTCGATTTCTAGTGGCTAAACCTGGCCCCACTGCCATGCGCTTGGTCGTTGAGTACGGAGAGATCAACAAAAAGACCCAGAACCACTAAGGGGGTATCCCCAACATGGAGAACACCCTCGAGAGAATCGCTAAATGCCGATTGAAAACTAAGATGGATAAGCGCACTGGTTTCTGGCAGGTAGACCTAACCCGAGCAACCCAGGATCTGCTCGCCTTTGTAACCCCTAAGGGTCGTGTCCGCCGCTGTCCTGGTGCCGCGCTGCCGCGGTGTCGCGAATGCCCCTGCTCTCTTTCAGGAGCTGATGAATAAAATCCTATATATCCTCAGGCGCAGACCCCTTGTTCAGGACCTGATTTTCTGTGGGGCTGAGATGGAGGCACACGTCGATGACATGAGCCTGGATACTAATACCCCGGAGGATCATATCCTCCTCCTACAAGAACGTTTCACGGTTTGTCAGGAAAATCATCTCCGCATCAAACTCGAGAAATGTGAGTTCATGCGGAAGGAGATGGAGCCTCTAGGTTATGACGTTGGGTATGGCTGGTGGAAACGAGCCGCTTCTAGGGTGCAACCCCCGCAAGACATGCAGATACGTGACGACCCTGAGAAGGGTCTGCACGACGTTCAGAGTTTCATCGGCGCCTGCAATTTTTACCGGCGCGATATCCACAACTTTACGTATTCATCAGCCCCCCTGATTAACCTAATGAAAAAGACCAAACCTTGGTGATGGACCGACAAGGAAGAGGCCTGTTTCCAGGGGTTGAAGAAGAACGTTTTCTCTACCTACTGCGCTGGGTTACCCCACCCTAAGGGCGAAATAATACTCGTCGCAGATGCTTGTAATGTAGGGGGGGCTGGTACCCTATACCAGTGGCAGGAGCTTAACCCCGTTGAGTTGTCTCACTGCCAATTTCAAACTTCAGGTCTGAACCGCGATGGTACCCTGAAGCATGACTACCCTGCCAATGAGTGGCGTCTAGTGCCTCTTGGGCACTGGAACTGAAAGTGGAATCAAGCACGATGCAACTGCAGTACGTACGACCGGAAACTCCTGGCTGGGATGCTCTTGCTTTTTTCCCAGTCCCGTCTACTTGGCACTAAGCCTATCATCTGGCTCTGTGACCAAGAGCCTGTGGAAACATTTCAGAATGGTAACCCTCCTGAAACAGGGAAACTAAAGCGATGGTTGACCTACCTCAGTCAGTTCAAGCTGACTGTCCACCATATACAAGGTATAACGAAGGAGATGGCTGACTACATATCTCGTAACAACTTCGACGCCCTCTTAGGTGAGAGCTCGGAGTCGTTGGCCAAAGAGGCGTTCCAGCGCGTGAACGTCGAGCTGGACCTATCCATGGGCACTGCAGGTTTACTCGAGTGCTGGAGTCTGAGAGACTACCATGCTGAGTACAAATGCGTAATCAGCTACCTCAGTGATGGCCTAGAGGCACGCCTGATAGACGGCGACCGTTGGTATAAATATAACCAATATCTGTATTATGTATACCGTATAGTCGTGCCTGAGGCACGACTGGATAGTTGCTTACAGTGGGCCCATCTCAGTTCTGGGCACACAGCGTGCAACTGGTCTGTTGACGTTTTCAGGCAGCGTTTCTACTCCCGACTAAGCTGTGATGGGATACGTGCTCGTATGCATTCCGGAATGGACTACGTGGCTGTCAATCCAGCAAACAGAGCAACTCAGGTGACCGGGGACTGTGCTTATTCTCTGTTGTACGTGGATTTACTCCACGGTCTGCCTAAGTTTGGTCGTTATGACAGTTGTCGTTTTTCAACTGTGGCCTGACCCGTTTCAGCCGTGCGTTCCCCCGCAACAAAAAGATCACAGGAGAACAGACTCTGAAAGCTTTGGTTGAACAATGGTTCGAACACTATGGGGCACCTAAGGAAGTGCACTCTGACGAGGACGTACGTATCCAGAGTGACACCGGATGGTACAAGCGGGTACTGGACGCCCTGAACGTCCATGTAACCACAACTGTGCCCTACACTCACACTTCTAGCCCTCTGTGTGAGGGACAGAACCCTGTGTTGGAGCAGAACCTGAGGATGCTGATGAACCAGGAGCGTACCACAGATGGGGTACGCCTGTTACCCTGGGCTGTCCTAATCATGAACTCTCAGGAGAATTCTTCAACTGGCTATACCCCCCACGAACTGTCCGATGCGGGGCGTCCTGGTTGATTCTTCAAAACCCCTTTTCCAGAGGACTACAAGAGGCCCTTAGGGGACTGGTTGGAACATAGGCAGGACCTGGCTGACCTGGCTAAAGGTAACCTGAAACACTAGGCGTAACCACACGAGACGTCCTGCCACATTCAAGGTAGGGGACCTTGTGCTGGTCCACCACTCGCGATTCCCCACGTGGCCCCGCAAATGTCTGCAGGACCTTTACTTTGAGCCTTACCGCATTATAAAGATAGATGCATCCAGGATCCATTTGAGGTGCAGTCCACGCCTAGGTGGAGAGCTGCTTTGTGCACCAAAACGGCTGAGACATTACCACTCGCCTGATGAACTGTCCTGGGAAGAGTGGCGTCTGTCTGACAGAGAGGTCAAGCGTATCGACACAGAGAACGCTACCAACCCCGAGGAGGCAGACGAACTCGAAAAAATGTTTGCTGATGAGGTGGCAGTCGACGGCTACTGCGTGGTTGCAGGTATTGCACGCCAGGAGTATAACGGGGGCTGGAGATTCCTTACCCTGTGGGACGGATATGGGCTATCTGAGGCAACCTGGGAGCCCATGTCCGCCTTTATACAGCCAGATGGGAGTATCAACCCCACCTTTTGTGCGTACCTCTTTGAGAAGAACGAGGGACAGCTACTAACCCGTTCTGAGACTCTGTCCCAGCCTAAGAAGAAAAAATAAGCTCCTTTTGCCTATCTATTTATTGTGCCGAACCAAACTGAGGAGGTTGCAAGCTTCAGGAGGCGGTGGTATAACCCAGACATCCCCTCCTCCCGTTGGGAGTCTGCTTCGGGCGACTCCTGCAGGAGTATTGGCTTCCGCTGGAGGTACACTTCCTCCGCACCAAGGGAGAAGCAACACTGAGGATCGTCGAAACACCACAAGGCCGCTTATCTTGTTTGCAGCCCCATTGTCGGTGCGTCCTATTGCCCCAGCCTCCCACCACACATTCTCCGCGCAGTGTAGTACCAAGCACGCGCCCACGCGCTGGACTAGGTACCGGTGGGGGCGGGTCAGTCCCGGGTGCCCACCTCCATACGACCACCTCAACTGCGGGTCACCTGAACACTCCGGCCTACGTGACCAGGTCCCTCCAAGATTGGGACTCACAGTTAAGGCCCTTTACTCGCGACCCCCTCCGTTATCTAACCTCCCGAGGGCGGCGAGCACTGTTGTGCTGACATCTAAACCTAAGCAGTGTGTACCAGGACAGGCTCAGGATCCGGTAGAGCTCCATTTTCGGTGATTGTACTAAGACCCTCCCCCGGTCAGAATCGGTTTTCCAAACACCTGCAAATCCGCTGCTTTTGGAGTTCAGCCCCTGCCCAGGTTGTGTCCTGCAGTCCCATGCCTGTGGTTACCAGCGTGAACCAGGTGGCCGCTTATCAGGTTTGCAGCCACCCAGCAAGTGTGTGCCTCGTTGACCACGTGTTGCATGGGATATGCCCCGAGTTTATGACCTTGGGGAGCCAACAAAGAGCGGTGGATTTCTAGTCCAGGGGGGGATGACAAGCAAGGTGCTGTGAAGCAAGGTGTGTCCACCCTCTTTGAGGACAAGCGTGCCGACAGTTCGGACCCCTAACTGGTCCAGACCCGTGGGGGTCTACACTTCTTGGAGGTGTTACCATACCCCTAAGTGTGCTACGTATGTCTGTGTGTGTCTGACTTCAATCGCCAGCGTGGCTCCCTCTCAGGCTTCGCTGATGTAGGACCAAAGGTCCTAGTCAGGTACTATTACCACTCCTATGGCGCCCAATTTCTGTGCTGGCGCCTATCCTTTGGGGAAGACGGCAAAAGCCGAACCTACTAGAGGGGAGGGGTGGCCAAGTGTGCTAAGGGCATACAAAACGCGCATTTTTATATTTGCCAAAAAAAAACACACTCCCCTGCCACGAGGAAAAGCACGCGGAGCAGGAGACACCACTACACTACACTCACTAATGCCAGCACCAGCCTTCGAAGGCAGGATGAGCACAGCCGCACTCAGTGCCTGCCAGGCTTGCTGACCCTAACCCCTACACATGCTACTGGGTGGCCATGGCAAGTAAGTCAAGAGCCCCATTGGCCCCCCAGTGAAACTGCAAGCAAAAACAGCGCAGCTGGGCAACTGTGGCCTGCCAGGGACGCCCTCGCGCGTTCCCCTAACAGGGCTTGGAGGGAAGGAGTGCTCTATCAGCGTAAACAGCAAGGATGATGATGAAGTCAGACTGTCCCTGTCACTCCTGGCTGAGGCACAGTTTCTTGTTTGTGTGATCTGCGCCCTTTTTGGAATGGGCGAAAAATGGGAAGTCGCTGAAGGCAACTGCTGCTCCACAACTTCACCCTGTTCCCTTTCCCAACCTGAGAAAAAAGGTGAATGAAGGACGGTTATCGGCTGAGGAACCTAATCGACCTCGCTGTATTATACAGGTCTTAGGTTGGAAAATAATACGCTGTCCTCTAACCGTCATGCAAGCAAGTAAGCTTAAGGACTCCGCCCGTTCTCTTATAGAACGTAGGGCAGAACCCTGAGTAGCGGAAACAAGTGTTATACTGTGTGCACAGCGGATGGCCTACAGCCCTTTAATGCATCATATGTATGCAGGGAAGGGAGGCGAGCAACAGCTTTTTTTCTCCTAACATTAACCCAACTTTTTCAATCACCACGAAACTCAACCAGGAGGTGAGCTTCTCCTGGGCTTACTTACCTTATTCACCACGCATCATGTGTATGCCGAAGGACATCGAACCCAAGGGCAGCCCTAAGCGCTTAAACAGCCCTACAGCGAATTATAAACCACCCTAAGCGATTAATGCATCGTGCGTATCATGCATTCACTTCTCACCTTGCTTCCTACAGGAGAAAGAGAGGGAATGCTGAGCAACTGCACAGGGTAAAACGAAGCCGAAGCGTTTTACACGACCATATATTAACGCTACGGCAAGGCAACCACGAGCAAGTACTTTCTTTGTTTGACCTGTGAAGAAAAGGGAAGGGTGGATCGATGACAGCGAAAGCGCCACGACGTGTGGATGTCTGGATTCGGCACATGCATCGCAAGCACAGCGAAAAATCTACCCCTACGGGCGCGCTGTGTGCTCCTTTCGTCTAACATACCTTTCATTCCTGTTTTGACCTGTGCAGAGCAAGAAGAGTGAACGCCCAACCCCCAATGAACGCAGCGATGACAACCTTCGCGTTTTAACGAAACTAACAATGCATGCATGTGGAATGGCACTAACATACCTGAGAGGCGGGTTATCCACCTGCTCTGCTATGTGGTTGTCTGTTAAATACTTTTTCATAACGTTTATAAAGTTTTTGGTGCAACTATGCAAAAATTGAAAGCTTTAGAAAGCACGGCCCATACCTTCTTATCTAAGAGCTGTTTACGCTTCCGCACCTCTTTTGGGTACCAGTTGGTCCCTCAAATAGGTGCACATTTGTACGAAATTGCACTACACGTTATGCATGAAAACAAAATGAACCTCACCCATGGGGGTGTCTAATGAACCTTGTGCTCCTGCGACGTTCTTTGCTATCTAGCTCAACACGTACATAGCAGATTTTGGCAAGAACGCAAACCCTTTTTAGGTCCTAAAATAACTCCGCTCCTGCAAATAGAACACTTTGTACGGAAATTCGTTTTTTGACAGATTTTTGGACTGGTTGACTACTCCAGCAATGGTCACTGCAATGTCGTGTGCTTTCGATGCAGTTATCACTCACTGAAATCATATTCTTGCAACTGTGCATCATTGTGATTCCGAAAATGTTTTTTGCCACAGAATTCCGAAACACATGCATAAAGGTTTGAGCACGGCTAAAAGGCGGAATACATCCACAGTTGATGTGCGAAGCGGAAATCCATAGTGCATGAACTGTTCGACTCGTTGAAATGCCAGTGGCAAAAACTGTGACGAGCTGCAAAAGAAAAGTATATCAACACAAACGAAGAGGACAAAGACATCAAAACTGCATGCAAACTGTAACAGGCTGTTGCACATCAGACCATTTCTTCAGTGGGGGCCACTGCTTGCATTCCTTCTGGTATTGCATGATCAATGGTCGATTGCCAGATTCTCCCGGAGAGCTGTGTGGCTCCCACGTTTCATGTGCAGGCCCATAGCCCGCCCGAAGCACACGGTAGCAAAAGCGTTTACCGCGTGTGCAGCTGTACACTATCTTGGCTGGAAAAAACAGTTCCTCGCTCTGTTCACTTTCAGATTGTTCAACATCTGACTGCTGACCTGCAGATACAACAGAGCTTTCACTGCCGCTGTCAGAATGACTGTCACTGACTGCAGAAATGGACTGGGGTAGGGGAACGCTGTCAGCGCTACCCTCTAACTGAAGTCCCTCTACCTGTTCAAGCAGTCCAGGCTTTGTTTTGGCACATTGTAGGCCACGGGCAATCAGCAGTGCCGACAACAGCTTGCAGCTTAACTGTGAAAGTCGCGTGCCCTGCTGCAACAGTGAAAGGACACGACCGTTTTCTTGCAGTGCCTGCTCCCTCCTTGCAGAAGACACCCCCTCCCCTTTCCTTTTTCTGTCCTGATTCCCCTGTTCCTTCCGTTTTCTTGCAACAACAATTTCCTTGATCTTATTATACACGACTGTTTCTGTCACTGGTCCCCGGTTCCAGAACATTCCAGAGTGCAGGCAAATAGAGCTGCCTTCAGCCTGTGCAAGGGAGTCACCAACAGGCTGGGCAGAAAACATGGCACTGACCAGAGATTCTTGATGATCCTGCACAGAGGGGTGCACCAGCAGATCGCCTGCAACAGCCCTGTCCTTAACCTCTGCCAGCAGCCTTTTTTCAATGCTCTGCGTGAAAGGCAACAGACCGGTAGCGCGCCAACCGGCAGCATTGACCTGCCGGTCAAAGGCCGCCTCCCAGGGCTTCTTCAGGCAGGACATGGCGTCAGCAGGTGGAATATGCGCAGTTACACCCCAATTACCACTAACAGCTCTGTGGGACAGCAGACCAAATTTTTCCTTCCGCCACAGCACCTTAAGTTTGGCAAAATTGTGCGTGTCCTCAGGTTGTCCGATGCGTGTCGTGTGCGGAGGTCTCAGAATTATAATCATATGGTGCTCTCTGCAGAAGTCCAGCAGAGGTACACTCATGTGGGAGATTGTTGGCATTCAGTCGCCCCATGAAATGCAAAACCTCATCTTCCAGATCCTGGGGCAGAATGCACTGTCGTCCCTTTTTCTTTGGACTGTGGCCCTTGCGCTGTGCTGCTCTACGTACAGTACTCTTACTCAAAGTCAAACCAAACTTCTGTTGGAGGCGCTGTTGCACGGTGCCGACAGAGGCAGACTTGCGACCGTACATTTCGCCTGCCAACTTGTAGGCCTGTTTGTATGCTTCCTTGTATGCTGCACTAACCGGTTTTGGAGAAGGTGGGACAGCGGGCACAGAGACCTGCTCTGCCTTGGCAGGAGGGGGTGGTGGTGTTGCTTCGGTGGGTCCTTCAGCCATTGGACAGATGCACATCAATCTGTACTGTGCCACCCAATAGGCGACAGTGGACTTCTTCACTGAATGTTGCCCTGCAGCTGATCCCATTGAAGGGTACTCTCCTTTCATGTAGTTCAATGCTGCTGTCCTTGCTCTGCTATGCGGTGGCTGCTGAAATTTATTCACTTACCTCTGCAAAAAGGCAACACATCAATGGAGCTTCTCTTTGACCCAGGGTGGCTCACAACCGCGGCAAAACGAAACAGCAAACATGGCATCGGAACATCAGACATGCTAAGCAGGAAGCAGTTATGTTGCCCCGAAAGAAGCCCATGTTTTTGCAAAACATAATTTTGGCGTACTTTTGGTTTGAAGACCAGATGAATAAAACCGTATTTTCACACTCCAACTTGCTTGCCCTAACTGTCAATGAGCCTGCAGCCTGCACTGAATTTGCCCTTGAGGTTGCAAAAGGCAAAAGAAGAGGAAACCAAAACCTGCTGCATTGTTGCTGGCAGTGCCTGAGACTTACAGACTCGCAGAAAGCCAGAAACCAAAACTACGTCCATCGTTGCTACCTGCAACTTACAGACTCGCTGTGGTCTGCCAACAGCTTCTGCTTCTTGATCATCACTGAGCTCCATGAGCGCAGGCACGAGGTCTGAACTGTTCTGTGAACTCTCCTGTGGCACGCAGGGGAGCATATACATGACTGATCATGGAATTTCCTGTCTGCAGCTCACCTTGCGCATCATGTCATACCAGTGTGGGCATGAATGTACTTGGCTGAGGCGCTTCTGGTGAGGCTCCACTTCCTTCTTGCAGCGCTTCTCCTCTGTGTTGCTGAGAGAAACATACAGGAGGCAGAGGTACGGGAGGCAGTCCTTGCAAATGCAACATCGCTGGTGCAGCAGCCCTGCTGCGTCCAAACCTGTTGCGCGTCGCGTGTCTCTGGTGCTTCCTCGCCTGTGTCATCGCACATATCTGGCGCTTCCTCATTCCTGTCGTCGCGTGACTTTGGCGATTTCTCACTCCTGTTGTCGCGTGCCTTTGGAGCTTCCTCATTCCTGTCGTCGTGTGTCTTTTGCGCTCTCGCACTCCTGTCGTCCCGTGACCTTGGCGCTTCCTCACTCCTGTGCTCCTTTGCCTTTGGCGCTTCCTCACTCCTGTCGTCACGTGACTTCGGCGCCTCCTCATTCATGTCGTCGCCTGACTTCAGCGCTTCCTCCATCGTGGCGTCGCCTCCTGTTTGCTGTGCAACACACAAACAAAAGTGATTATGTGGACACAGGCAAGTGGAAGCGTTCGCGCTCTTCTGATCACAGCTTCATAAGATTGTTGCCACGCTTCAGGACCGCTCCAGCGGCCTCTCCGCACACCACCATCCTTGAAAGCAGGCAAGAGGCAAGGCGTTCAACAAATAGTCATGGGCGGCGTCTAATTGGAGGACACTGCAATTTCACCATGTCACGTGCTGTGCGTCATGATTCCTTGTTTAGCTGACGAGAACGTACCTTCGGCAAACTGCGACACATAGTAAGATTACTTGGCAGCCGGAGAAACCGTCACTGAGCGGAAATTTTGTACGACCAGCGGGAAGCACACTAACTATAACAGCGGTGATTTTTTGGGTATTTTCATTGATTTAGATGATTGAAATCTTGATTTTCCTTTCGGAACAGCAACAGGACACATTTTCCTTTACAACCCTTGCGGCAGCCCTTCTGTGCATCTGCGATGCGGGCGCCAGGGCCTGTTCTGTACGATTGCGTCAATTTGCGGTGCGGCATCAGATTGCGGGACCTTCCGTTGCGCTTGTCTGCGACCTAAGGTTTTGGAGTAAAAATGACGATTTTCAACGTCTTTTAATCAATTTTTAACGATTTGAATTCTTAAATCGCTACCCCTTTTGCTAAACCACAGGATTCACTCCCTGTGGGTTCTATTTTCCATTTTTTTCAGCTCCTCGAGTTTTGTGCCCTCCATTGGGAGTATTGCTCCGCCCTGGCCCTTGGTCAGGACGTTTACTAAAACGCTGTTTATACAGCGATCGATAAGGAATGCCCCATCGAGGGGACATCATTCACGGTACATTACACTGTTTTTCAGGGATACCTGCAGTGTGGTGAGCTTCCTTGAGCTGATGGCAGTCTTACTGGCTGGTTCGATGCACTTTCCGGCGTATTTCGGGGAAATTTGAGCCTTTTTCCTTGGTCCTACTAGCTTGATCAATTAGTACTCCAGGGGGGAGTAAGAAAAGATCATTGCCTTGTTTTTCTTAGGGTACTTCATGCAAGCCAAGCCCCCCCTGAACATTGAGATGATGTTGACACTAACACTTGCTCATTTTTTCACCCTCTTTATACCTGAAGTACACTTTGTGAACATAACTAGGGTTATAACCCTAGCCCCCCATGACGTTCGGTCCTGCCACTCAACTGAGCAGAGGTATCTTCCTTCATGGAGGTAATACCGAACAAAATGTAGGCACTTCTTGCCTAGGGCCTTGTAGGTTGCGCCTAGTTGCCCCCCACCTCAAGACCCCTATACTCAATCGTTTCTACCACTTATTGTGGGTCCAGCTTTTAACTGATTCCCTGTTCAGTTGCTTGGCCATGCTGGCCAAGCCATATCCTGTGTCTGGCCCAACTCCTTTGTCCCAGATTCCTAACCAACTCCATTGTATCCAAAAGAGTGCACATGAAGTGTCTGGTACTATCTTGGGGACCTGAGTCATGCCAGGTTTCACATAAAATTATCTATTTTGCTTATGAACCATTGGAGTATTGTATTTAGATCTACATTTGTCTCTCTGCAGCCCCTCTTTGTTATACATGTTTTGATCGTGGGAGGACTTCTCCTCATTTGATTGATCCCGTGCCTGGACTGCCTCTACTTTATCCTTGTGTTGACTTTATTTTGACTTGGGGAAAATCAGCAAGTTTTTTCTAAAACAAATACAAGGAACTAGCACAGGTTTGAGCAAACCAGAAACCCTTTCTACTTCTTTCCTCGGCTCGCCTGCACACTGCCTTCACTGATGTCGGACCAAACGTCCTATACCTACGCAGGTACCTAGGTAGTTACTTCGGCTTCTCCTATGGCGCCCGATTTCTGTGCTAGCACCTATGTAAGGGGGAGACCGCAAAAGCCCTACCTACTAAAGAGGTGGCCACGTGTGCTATGGGCATAGCAAAACGCCCGTTTTTCTAGTGGCCAAGAACTAACAGACGCCTCTGCCCGCAAGGAGACACAGGCTGAGCAGGGGACGCCACTGCACTACACACACTAATGGCAGCTTGAGCCCTCGAAGGCAGAGTCAACACGACCGTGGGCAGCCGTGCTAGGCTTGGAACGTCTAACACTTACACACGCTGATGGGTGGCATTGGCAATGAAGAAAGAGACCCTAGCGGCCCACTTATGAAAAGACAAAGGAAAACAGCACTATTAAGCAGCTATGGCCTAACAGGGACCCCCCGTGTTTCCTTGCTAGGGCTTGGAGGGAAGTGAGTGCACTGAACGTGTGCACAACCTGCCTTTAGTAAATCATTTTTCATTGCTCGTGAATTATCAAACAACTCTTTGTTAAACTGCCAATCTATTCTGTGATCAGCGCCTCCACTTTCGGCTCGAGGACGTTCTGCCGCAATCACCCTTACCTGCCCACGTTATCAAAAGAGATACACATGCAAGAGCAGTTTGGGACAAGACCCTAACCATGCTCGCCCCATTATACGTGTGTTAACGTGGGTAAAAACAGAGGTCCCAAAAAGTCGGTATGAAGCAAGCAAACTTAAAGATTCCGCCTGTTCCCTTATATAACATAGGGTTACCGCATGCAATGCGCCTGGCCTAAAACCCCTCTGCTGCACCGCATGTATGCATGCAACCACAGCGTCGCTGGGGCCCGGTACACAACCAACTCAACTAGGAGGTGGGCTCCTCCTGGGCTTACCTACACCATGCGGAGCGTGTCAATGCCCTTCACAGGAGCGCAAGAACAACCCTACGAGCTCTGACAAACCTACGGCGTTTTAGCACAACCATAAATGATTAATGCATCGTGTGTATGCATCCTGTATAACGCTTGCACCTACGGGATAGAGACGTTGGTGATCAGCAAAAACACAACCCAAAACGAAGCCTAACGGTTTAAAAAACCCTACTTGAACGAGACGGCGTACAAAGGCACGGGCAAGCATTTCTTTCGTAACTTGTGGAGAGAGAAAAAAGGTTGATTCCAAGCGCAGGGTCAGGCAAAAAAACAGGTAACTGCGTGATTTAAGCACATGCATCGCCAGCATAGCAGGGCTTTTAACCCTACCTGCGGGCAGCGCGCTCTATTTGTTTTTCATACCTTCCATTTTGCTGTTAACCTGCGCAAACCCGGAGAGGAAGTGGTCCAAGCCCCGGAACGAACAACAGGGGCACAATGTACAGATGTGTAATGGCAGGGAGATACCTCAATAGCAGGTTTATCCGCCTGCGCTGTTCTGTTCCGTCTTTTTCTTGTGCATTTCCTGAAGTTATTAGAATTTTCGAGGTAACTGACTAAGCATGTTGTGTAAAAGCCTTCAAAAACACGGGTCAATACAGTGTTTTGGTGTGCCGTCATGATTCCGCGGTCTCTATGGGCAGCCGCTGATCTGTTGCGCTTGTGTGCGACTGTTGTTTTGTTGAAATGATTTGACAATTTCTAGCGTCTTGACGCCAAACTTTAGCGATTTGACTTTCTAAATAGCTAACCCTTCTGCTAAACTGCAGGATTCACACGATGTCAGTGTTGTTTCCTGTTTTTTTTTTCAGCTCCTGCAAGTTTATGTCCTTCATTGGGAGTATTGCTGTGCCCTCACCGTTGGGCACGATGGTTGCTAAAAAGCTGTTTTTACGGCGATGACCCTTCACTTTAGAGCGATCAACCATACCCTAGTGTTTTACCAGGTTGCTCTGGGCAACAGGTCCTGGGTTTCAACCCCACCATCCACAAAACTTTTACCAGATGCTTTTGCTCAACTGCGGCAACCTTTGGGGAATGCCCCTCGTATTTGGTCATCATGCACGGTACATTACGCTATTTTCTAAGGTACCAGCAGTGGAAAATTTGTCTATGAGCTAATGAGAGTGTCAATTACTGTTTTAAACGGGTTTCCGTGTTTGAAGTCAGCAATGTTGTGTTTGCCTCACCATTTGGATTTGCCATTGCATGCATGTTGAAATTAGATTGGACAGATTAGTTGGGACAGAGTTGGGGGATTCTGGACCCTCTAGCTATAGGGGCCTGATATCTAGCTTGAGGACATTCCTGAGGACTATATGAAGCACCAAAGAGTTCTTGGAGTGGCCCCTTTTCTTTGTTGTTACCTATTTTGGGTGGTGGACCATCTTTTGAGACTACATGAAGTCTGAAAAGTGATCCACTGGGGACATTTTTTTTGAGGCTTCTCCACAATGATTGCATTTGACCAGTGTTTGAGCATATATTTGATTTCAGCATGAAATTCGGGTCATTTTGACTATAATATGTATTGCACCAATTCTTGCTCTAGGATGGTGTTTTTTGGGTGGGTGAGCGCGTGACCAGCCTGAGCGCACGCGTGACCAGCCCTGACCTGGGTATGGGCAGTGTCTACCGAGTGCTCAGTCAACAAATGTTAATGACAGAAAATATAGAAAAATTATTTGGAGTGATTCTTGATGTTTTTCTACTCCTTTTTAGTTGGGGAATCCATCTGTGATATTTGCTTTCTCCCAAGTTGCATTATTTCAAAGATATGCATTTCTCCTATTTTGTACAGAGCAGCTGAAGTCCTGCAGAGCAATACACTCAGACGCAGACAAAGCAACACATAGGTAAACAAGTGTACAGGTGACCCAGACCAGCATGAGGGGGGCATGAACGCTGTGCATGCAAATAGAGTGATTAAGCTCTGTTTTTGCTACTGCAGCCCCTTCAGTCTTATGTCAACATGATTTATATTCCTCTTGCTGCACTTTGGATCGCTCGTGGTTGAGTTCCGGATTTTCTGGATCTTCTGGATTAAAACCTGGAAGAGAAGAAACATTGGATTTTGGGAAAGTATTTCAAGGGGCAGAGGGAAGAATTCACAATGGTAGCAGACGCAGGAGTACATCGCGCTCAGTTGCATCTATCTATCACGTATGAACGATCGAGGAAAAAGCACCAGTACAGCGGGAGATGACGATTGGGCGGAAAAGGAGGAGACAACACACGGATCGCCGGTCGAAGTTCTGGAAGAACCAGTCTACCCTGACGAAGAAGCTACGTCGCCGTCCACAGCGAAGATTGATGATGAATTATCCAAAGCTAAGTCCACCGAACGCACAAAGGAAGTCCAAGGATCAAGCGCAAGCGAGGGTGAGGAACGTATCACTGAACCAGATTTACCAAACGTTTTTTCCTCCACTGCGGCAACGTTCGAGGAATGCCCCTCGATTAGGTCATCAGACATGGTACATTATGCTATTTTCTGAGATACCAGCAGTGTAGGATGTGTCTAAGAACTAATGGAGGTGTCAAATACCGGTTTGAACTATTTTTCGGCAATGTACCTTTTGTCTTTCATTTGTTCTATTTGCACTACCATTTTAATTTGCCATTGCATGCATGTTTCAATTAGATTTGACAGAGTAGTTGGGACAGAGTTGGGGGATTCGCGACCCTTTGACTATATGGACCTGATATCTAGCTTGAAGGCATCCCTAATGATTATATGAAGCACAAAAGAGTTGTTGGAGTGGCCCCTTTTCTTTGTTGTTAGCTATATTGGTTGGTGGAACAACCATTCAGTTGTTGTTATATGATGAGACTACATGAAGTACTGATGATCCACAGCAGACAGCATTTTTGAGTTTTCCCAAAAATAGTTGCGTTTGACCGGTCTCTAAGCACATATTTGACTTCAGCATGAAATTCCGGTCATTTTGACTATACTATTGTATTTTACCAATTTTTGCCCTAAAATGGTGTTTTTGGGTGTGTGAGCGCTTGACCAGCCTGAGCGCGCGCGTGACCAGCCTTGACCTGGTTATGGGCAGTGCCTACCGAGTGCTGAGTCACCAAATGTCAATGACAGAAAATACAGGAAGTTTTTTTGGAGTCATTCTTGATGTCTTTCTACTCATTTTTTTGATGGGGAATCCATTCGTGATATTTGTTTTCTTCCAAGTTGCATTATTTCAAGGATCTGCATTTCTCCTATTTTGTCCAGAGCAGCTGAAGTCCTGCAGAGCAATACACAAGACGCAGGCAAAGGATCACATAGGTAAACAAGTGCACAGGTGACCCAGAGCAGCATGAAGTGTGCATGAACGCTGTGCATTTAGATAGAGTGATTCAGCTCTATTTTTGTTACTGCAGCCGCATCAGTCTTATGTCAACATGATTCATATTCCTCTTGCTGCACTTTGGATCGCTCGTCGTTGAGTTCTGGATTTCGCAGGTATTCTGGTTTGAAACCTGCAGGAGAAGAAACATTGGATTTTGGGAAAGTGTTTCCAGGTGCAAAGGCAAGACGACACAATGCTAGCAGACGCAGGAGTACATCGCGCTCAGCCGCATCTATCTATCAAGTATGAGCGATCGCCGAAAAAGCACCAGTACAGCGACAGATGAGGATGGGGCGGAAAAGGAGAAGTCAACACACGGATCGCTGGTCGAAGTTCTGGAAGAACCAGTGGAACCTGACGAAGAAGCTACGTCGCCGTGGACGGCGAAGACCGATGACCAATTATCCAAAGGTAAGTCAACGGAACGCACAATGGAAGTCCAAGCGTCAAGCGCAAGCGAGGTTGAGGAACGTATCACTGAACCAGATTTACAAAATGTTTTTGATCGACTGCGGCAACGTTTGAGGAATGCCCCTCAATTGGGTCTTCATGCACGGTACATTATGCTATTTTCTAAGATACCAGCGTTGCAAAATGTGTCTATGAGCTAATGAGAGTGTCAATTACTGGTTTAAAGTATTTTCCGTGATTGAAGTCAGCAATGTAGCTTTGATGTTTCATTTGTTGTGTTTACAATACCATTTTGATTTGCCATTGCCTGCGTGTTTAAATAAGATTGGACAGATTAGTTAGGACAGAGTTGGGGGATTCCTTAGGGGACTGATAGCTAGCTTGAAGGTATCTCTAAGGATTATATGAAGCACCCATTAGTTGTTGGAGTGGCCTGTTTTCTTTGTTGTTAGCTATATTGGTTGGTGGAACAATTATTCAGTTTTTGTTATATATTGAGACTACATGACGTCTGACAAATGATCCAGAGCAGACAGTGTTTTCGGTTTTCTCCAAAATGGTTGCCGTTCACCTGTTTTGAAGCACATATTTCAATCTAGCATGACATTCCGGTCATTTTGACTATAATATTGTATTTTACCAATTTTTGCCCTAAAATGGTGTTTTTAGGTGTGTTAGCGCGTGACCAGCCTGAACGCGCGCGTGACCAGCCTTGACCTGGGTATGGGTAGTACCTACCGAGTGCTGAGTCACCAAATGTCAAAATCAGAAAATACAGAAAAATTATGTGGAGTGATTCTTGATTTTTTTCTGCCAATTTTTCTTGATGGGGAATCCATCTGTGATATTTGTTTTTCTCCAAGTTGCATTATTTCAAAGTTTTGCATGTCTCCTACCTTGTACAGAGCCGCTGAAGTCCTGCAGAGCAATACACTGAGACGCAGGCAAAGCAACACATAGGTAAAAAAGTGTACATGTGACCCAGACCAGCATGAAGTGTGCATGAACGCTGTGCATATAAATGGAGCTATCAAGCGCCGTTTTTGTTACGGCAGCCCCATCAGTCTTATGTCAACAAGATTCATATTCCTCTTGCTGCACTTTGGATCGCTCGTGGTTGAGTTCCGAATTTTTTGGATATTCTTGTTTAAAACCTGCAGGAGAACAAATATTGGCTTTCGGGAAAGTATTTGAAGGTGCCAAGGCAAGAAATGACGATGGTGCCAGACGCAGGAGTACATCGCTCTCAGTGGCATCTATCTATCCAGTATGAACGATCCAAGAAAAAGCACCATTACAGAGACAGATGACGATGGGGCAGAGAAGGAGAAGACACCACACGGATTGCCGGTCAAAGTTCTCGAAGAACCAGTTGAACCTGACGAAGAAGCTGCGTCGCCTTCAACAGGGAAGACCCATGACGAATCATCGAAAGGTCATTCGACCGAACCCACAATGGTAGTCAAAGGGTCAAGCGCAAGCGAGGTTGAGGAACGTATCACGGAACCATTTCCTCACGACGATGAACGAGCAGGAGCAGAGACCGTGTTGAAAGCCATCAGAGGATATATGTTTGGTCGGAAGCGAGCGCTGACAGCTGCTGAAAAGGCCTAGTATGATCAATTAAGCACTCTCGTACCACCTGCAGAGCCTTTCAGCAAAGGAGATTTTTGGAGTGCTTCTGCAACACCTGATCCATGGGGGAGTTCAGAGGATCACACCTCTCTTGACGAACGAAGTTGTGGTGGTGTTGGAGATCGCGCTACCTTTGAGGAACGAAGTCATGGTGGCGCTGACAATCCGCGAGACAGGTATGACGCCACTGATTCTTGTCCCAGTTTTCCTGAACGCAAAGAAAGCATTGATTGTCGTGACGGGAGCGTCGGAGTGGAATGTGGCACTTCTTTCGATGGCAAGCCCTATGTACCGGAACACGAAAGTACCAGCAAGGACAAATATCATACTGCGTGTGACGATATAGAAGACTTGACTAAGAGTGAGCTTGGAGAGATCAATTTGTTAATGACCGAATACATGGAAGGTGCTTTCGTGGAGTGCGTGAAGCAAAAGGTGGAGGAGATCAAGGGGAAGCGGTTGCGCAAAACCAAAAGTAAGTTGAAAGTGTCTTTCGGTAAGACCGTTTTTGAAACTGAAGCGGAAGCATCCTCGAGTGATTTATCTACCTCTGAGTCCAAACTGGTCCTGGACAAGATGGCTGAGCTGCAGGAGGAGATCAAACACACCAAGATGGAGCTGAACAGGCTTGGCGGCAAGATGGTCGCTACAAAGCCATTTGGGAGTCGTTTCGTGACCCGCGAGAGCTCCTCCTTCAATCGGTTGATAGAGGTATGTGAGGGTGCGCCTGCTCACACTTGGGCCGATGATCACAAAGATGATGACACGAACGGGATCATAATGAAAATCCCTTCCTTCGACGGCCGGAATGTGGAGGCCTTCGCGGAAAGATTAGGTCGGTATTCGGTCCTGTTGGGAAGGACGTAGGCGAAGTCACGGGTGAAGGTGATTCTAATTGTGCAGGATATCCAGGACAAAGATCTGCAGTACCGAGTTTGTAAATTCTTGAAAACCTCAAAGAGTCTGGAAGATTTTCTTGGGCGTCTGCACAAGCCGTACCCTCACGTCGAGACGGATCTGAGCGTGATTGGAGAAATTCACAAGGTACAGCACCTGCCATATGATCCAAAGCCAGAAGCCGTCGCCAAGCTCCTTCACAATCTCGATCCGAACTTGAATAAGCTCAGTCCTGGGGCCCTGAGTGAACAAGTTGTTGCATCTGCCATCTAAGATCAATGACAAACAATTCGCTGAGTGGACCAAGGACCAAGATCTCTTCAAGCGAATGCATACGTATCAGGAGTTGGCTGATCTCACGGTCGAGCGTGCGGAGTTATCAGTGGAACTCAAGCACCTCGCTATAAACTGAGGTATTGCTACGGGCAAAGCGAGCACAAACGGGTACCATGCCAAGAACAAGGATTTGGAAGGCACGTCATCCACAAAAGGCGCCTCCAAATTGTCCCAGGCCTCCAGCTCCAAGGCTTCAAGGACCTTGCAACATATTTGAATGCGCTGGAGAATATTGTCGCAGCGCTGCGGGTATCTGAAACAGGAGAAAAGGGCAAAAGAAGAGGCAAGGGCGGCAAAGGCCCTGGCAAATGCTCGGGTGGTGGCCGTAGTACTGTGAATCGATTACTGGACTTAGGCGGCTCAAGTTGCATGGTCAAAATGCGCCCAAAACTGCCTTACCACGGCATCCCGAAAAAATAGTCCTTTTGGGGGGGACGTAAAACGCAAGAACCAAGAATCCCGTGAAAAGCAATTAACTGGTCCATTTTCCTTTATTTTCAACAAAACCGACTGCCCGGGAAAATGATTTATTTCAGCCAAAATGAACTTCTTTTTTGGGAAAACCACGACTTTTTGTTTCCTCTACCATTTATGCTTTGCAATAAAAACACCCGTGGGCTTTCAATCTTTTGGAAAACCAGTTTTCGAAAACCATGTTGCACGCAGCACCACAAGAAGCATTTTTTGGCACCACTTCTCCGCGCGAGGCCTCGCGCAAACACCAACACAACAGCGCAATAAAATGCATCACAGAGAAAAATGTGCCGCACAAGGTGACAGCATAAAGGTTGTCGAAGAGGAATGCATAGCGCGAGCCCTCGCGCATTATATATCAGAACAAGCGAAGAAATTACTTTTTCTTCGGAACAGTTTGCATCTTAGAACCCATAGCCTTAGCAACAGACGTGTTACCCTTAGGAGGTGGCTTTGCGGGCGTGCTTCTTGGTTGGGACTGACGGGCTGGCTGCTTGAATGGAGCTCGGGCCCCAGTTTCCTCGAACCTCGGCTTCGCTGCCACTTTCTTCGCTGCCTTGCCCTGGGAGACCTGCGCTTCCTCCTCCTCTTCTTCCTCGCTCTCCTCCTCTTCATCCCCATCGCTCTCGTCGGATTCTGCACCGGTAACCGACTTCGCTGCCAGAGGCTTGGAGGCAGTCTTCTTCTTCTTGGGGGCTGGTTCCCCACCAGTAGACTTCCGCTTTGCAGGGGCCAGTGCTTCTGCAGCTTGACCTTTCTCAACAGTCTCTTCCTCCTTCAGCGACAACGCCTCATAACCCACCTTGTCATCGCAAGCCCAAAGGGGAATACCACGGTTTGCCCAGCTGGCTTGCTGGTCCCAATCACCAGACCGGTGCAGTTTCGACTCTTGTGTCAATACATGGTTCAACTGAGTCTGCACTCTGTTGACCCAATCGGAGAGATTGTCGGAGGTAACACCAAGAACGTACATGCGAGAATCCAGCTCGACGGACGCGATCTTGCACACCAGATCCAGCTGATGATCAATGAACACAAACGCAGGCTTGAAGGTCTTATCATGCTTCAGATGAAAGAGGTGAGTGTCGAAATACCACATAACCGTCGTTATCGGAAGGTGACCGCCAAATTCAACAGGATCCATCTCCTCTACTTGAGGAGGTCCAAACGTTAGATGATTCGGAATCTGCAATGAAGGAGAGGTTATTGCGCGAGGCCTCGCGCAAAGAGCGGACGTAATGAGGGAATTATACCTTTCTCGACCAGCTATCCGGTGACGCAATCAGCAACCAGCGAACGTCAAACGTTGTAAGATCCCCTGCAGGCTTCGGTTTGACTGGCCAACTGAGAATGGGAATAAGCAACATGTGGCCAATGCGCGGCGCGTTGAAATCATCGTTGAGACGCCTCTCTGTTTCCGTTTCCAGCACGTTGAACATGTTGTCAACAACAGTTTTGGAGCCGCAGATAAGGGTATCGGCACGCGCCATCTCTTCATACAGCCAGGCTGGGACCATCGTCTCAGGAGCAAGATGTTCAAATATGGCGCCGTTGATGATAATCAGGTTTTGTCAATCTCCATTAACCGCTTCGGGGGTTCCTGGTTCAACGCTGCAATTCGGGTCGCCTTAACTGTGATAGTTTGACTGGACAATGATGGATCCTGCTGTTCCACTGTCTTGAAGTCACCAGTAACGCCAGCATGTGGGGGGACCACACAGCTCTTGGTAGGCTCTTGACCCAGGAGTTTTTGGACGTTGAGGACTTTCAGGGGGGCGGGTTTGCCTTTCTCTGCCACCTGCCACGGTGGTGCGCGAATCATGGATTTCCATGCCGGCCATGGACCGCGACATTTGCCTTCAGACTCACGCCAATAGCCCCATGTACCAAGAGTCACCTTCAGGGCAGGCCTTCCAAGTGCAGCAACCTCTTTGCGGGTCCGCATGTCTTTGGCTAAAGAACAGAAATGGAGAAAGTGCGGCGCACTGATGCAGAAATGGAACCCACGTTGCGTCGATTGTACACACCTTTCTCAGGTCGAACGTACTGGCCGTTGTGCGGGTGGTCCAGATGCATTGAGACCCACTGCTCAAGGATGATGTTGTCAAACGAATTCTGCAAGGATTTAAGGGTTGTTTTTTCTTCCTGCATCACTTCTGCCACTTTGTTGTAGAACTCTGGCAACAGGATCCCGTCTAGTTTCTTCAGCACGTTCTTCGTCACTTTCTCCCCTTTGTCGTGGAACTTCTGCAGACCTTTCACAGATTCCAGACCAGCATAGTAGGCAAACGTCATAAAATCTTTGCACAATTTATACGTTTTGTCCTGAAAGTGACAACGTTATGCGCGAGGCCTCGCGCAACGAAGAGCGCCGAAACAACGATTAATCAACATACGAATTGACCAGGTTGCTTCAGTTCAGCGGTTGGACCCAGGGCACTCATCTGCACAGCATCCACAATGGCGACCTTGAGATTGCTGTACGTGTCAGGTAGGCCTCGCCGCCGCTGATCTTCAACACCTTGAATGAGGTTATCTGCTGCCTCATAGAGCGGAATTGGCTCAAAATCTTGTGCGCTTCCTTGTGCTTGTCCCGCCAGCTTTGCACGGAAGGCCCACGGTGTCGTAGGCTTTGGAATATCGGCGATGCATGTAGTATGCCACTGCTGCAGATCCAGACACGCGGTGCGTCCCTTCTCCCGAATCTTCGCAACGGCTTCCACGCTGTGCTGTCCAGATACACACCAATAATCGCCATCCGCAAATATGAGACACGTCTTTGCGCGAGGGCTTCCGCAATGAGAAGAGCAAAAAGTCGGTTGGCAACATACTATTATCTTCCCAGAGAACGACGTGTAATGGGCCTGTTGGCGGTGCTGCTTAGAGTGACTCAATACGCTTCTGCAGTAACTTCGCATCTCTCCGTCTGATCTCCCCCTTTGTCCTCTCCTGGTCGATTCTCACGTTGTCCAGCTCAACCTCCACCTGCCTCCCGTCTGGCTTCAGGTGGTCCTCGATGTCAGTACCCAAGGTTAAGCCAGGATCTGGTGTTTCCTTCTTCTTACGCCCCTTCTTTGGTGTTCCAGCCTCCGATCCCGAGGTCCCAGGGTCATAGTCGGTATCTTCCCGTCCTCCGGCTGTTTTTTGGGCGGGGCTTGCCATTCTGCGATAAGAAGAAATCCTGTATTGAAGGAGACATAACATTAAAAATGGGTAAAATTGTCGTCGATAATGCATATGTGGGGTGCTTTTAGCGAATACGAGTACAGTATGGTTGAGAATGCAAAACTGAAGGGGCACGTCACTGTTTTTGACTGACAACCTTGCACGAGGCCTCGCGCAAGAGAGGGGGTGTACTAACCTGTTGTTTCATGCTGTTTGCGCGAGGCCTCGCGCATCACTGCATGTTCTCCAATCTTCTTCGAACCTTGCGCAGCGTGTCGGCCTCTCTCTGTTCCTCCAACACACTGCGTTGGGGGATCAACTCCGACAGTTTTCGCTTGAAACCAGCCTTAAGTGGCCCCTGCTGCGTTAGCACCAACAACACAGACACAAGGACTTGTTTGTAGTGGTTAGAACCCTTTGGAATTAGAAGAGACGGTGGAAAGTTAGGTACACCCCTGCGCGGCCAATGCGCCTGAATTGCACAAGTAGGCTCAGCACACCACCTAACCCAAGGCACATATACACGCTCTGCGTTCAAGTAAGCAGTTAACCGCTGACGCACGGAATTGACAAAGGAATTGGGGATTTTACAGACGTTCACCCTGTGACCTTCTTTGCGGATAGTGATGAGCTGATACAGATCGTCAACATCTTCATTGGTTACTGCACCTCTGTTCTGGCCCTTCTTTGTCGCAAGGCTGGAAAGCAGACTTTCACAAAATTCCTCGGCAAAAGCCTGTCCAGGCATGGCTGTGTGCCATGCAGTGTGGCACAATAGCGCAGTTGCAACAGTGCGTTCGTATTTTAAAAGTGTGTCCCCCATGTTCAAACGGTCTAACAGACACATAACAATCTGCAATCCCTCAGAAGCAAAAACACCCGTGTTGGCCGTCTCCCCAGCCCAATTGCACTGCCTAACGAGGTGTCCTAGGTACAGTAACTTGGGACAGTATTGTGTTAACAGAACCTGCATGGCCTTACACACAGCGTAACGAAGGCGACTTCGCCAATTTCCAGGACGTGCCAGCTCAAGTGAACGACATTTTCGGTTAAGGCGCCGTATGTGGGGGCCCATACCCAACAGCAGTGCACCAACAGTTATCTCCATTGTGATCAGCTTGGGAAAACAGGGGACTGTGTCACCGCTGCGCAACAAACCCTTACGGAAGAAAGTCACAATCGGCCAAAATGAGCGAAACGTTTGTGTAACGCAAAATTTGTACGCGTGCCAGAAACCATATAATATAGGGTGTGAACGCAAAAAAAGCCGGACGTTCCAACCCGTTGTTTTTTCACCGTACATCATCTTACAAACGCGGTAATGGATACTCTCATCACATAAGACAGGGACAACTGGTCGGCTATGCTGCGCCAAGTCCCTAGTAAATTGCAGTAGGTTAAGAAGCGATAGGTTGCCGCTTACCTTTTGTTTGCTTAGACGAAGGGGTCGCCAATGTGGTCTCTGGGCAGGTACAGGGCGAATAATGTCAAGCGGTGCCCTAATGTTTCGCACAACAGGTCGCGTGCTTGCAAATCCTAGATCGTGCAGGATACGTGCAAACGTTCCCTCGGTGTTTCCCAGCATGTGTGCAACAATAGGAACACGCCGTTCAAGGTCTTCCAGGCTAGGATGACCATGCCAGTAGGGCGGTGCATCCTTGAGTAGCAACACAGCCAACGCTGTTGCGTTCAGGCTTTTGTCGTTCTTGTCAGGATTTGTGGTAAACTGTTTGTTGTACCAGTTGTCCATCCACAACACAACCCACTGTTGGTAAATTTTGTCCCATGTAGTCTGTAGCCTGACTGCGGCCTTCTCCTTCAGCGAAGGTGCGCTGTATCGCGCCAGACCTGACCTTGCTAAAATGCGACGCTGCGCCCTACTTCCCTCTACCGCAACAACTGACTTTGGTTTTCCCTGGTATGGAACTGCGCGGTGGCGCATCAGCAAAAGAAGGCACCAGGCCTCCTCTATCAAAACACCAACCCATCTCTTCCCTTCTGCCGCAATCGCCTCTTCAACGCTGCAACGCGTCCTTTCATTTTTGCGCAGACGCAGAAAAAACACAAACAACAATCGCGCGCCCTCGTCCCCCTGTTTTAGCCCTTCCCAGAGTTCTTCTGCCGTGTGGTACGGCGGTTCCTCTGAGCAGACATCGCGGAAAACTCCGGATGCTGCGGCCACTGTCTTCTCAAGGTCGACCTCTTTTCGCAGGGGCATTGTTGCTGTAAAGAATAATTGCGTAACTGTATCTGCGTAAAAATCGCTGTTTGAAAAACTTTCTTGATTTCAAACATCAACCTGTCACTCAGTTTTCGCGCGACCAATTATTCTGTGATTCGCTTGTCGCATGCACCATTTTCGGTTACCTGTAACTGTCTGGTGATCCCACATTTCACTAGTTAATCTTGATTGTGGTACCCAGTTGCGGCGCGCTTCTATCGCTGTTTGGGCAGTGAAGTCAGCGGTGACCACAGTATGAAAACCGGAGATGCCGGCGGGACCTGTATGGGCGCCCATGCAGCAGCGCCGCATCAAGGGAACGTACATGCTGTGTAGTTGGTGGATCTGTCCAATTTTGGTTTTTATGAACGCTTGTGACCTCCATTGCGCGAGGCCTCGCGCAATGATCACCGAAACTTAAATGTTTTTCATGCGCCGTTCCATGCGCGAGGCCTCGCGCTTGAAACTGCAGTTTCTTCCGGAACATTCATACTTTTCAAGATTCTTGGGTACACCATTGTTGCAGTTTATTCGTTAATAGATCTACCTCTATCACGCAATCCTGATAATGGTACTAAGTTACGTGTATAAATACGACAGCGTTCCATTTTTCGACAACCTGCCTAATGTGTCGTGCTGTATCACATTAATTTGACGCAAATGAACGTCTTTGCGCGAGGCCTCGCGCAGAGAATAGTCACCAAACAATACTTTTCCCTGTCTCGCCCATGGGACACATCATTCTTTTAGAAATATTTAATCCGCCATACTTGTTTGCGACGCTTTTAAAATATCCAGCAAAACAACTATTTTTCCATGCCTTTGGAAACCTGTCATTTTCCTACCTTTTCCTTCGCTTTTGACCATGCAACTTGAGCCGCCTAAGCTGGATGCAGAGACGTTGATTGCTGCGTTCAAGGCGAGGCCTCAATGCAAGCATTGCGGGAAAACGAGTCACTATTCTAACTACTGCTTCAAGTATCAGAAGCAGCAGCGATTTGAGAGACTCAAAGCGTTTTGGCAGCAGCAAGAATTCTCAGAAGAAGATCCAATGAAGGTCTTGTCCCAGATGAAGAACATTCCTGTGTTCGCGAACAAAAAACCTGGTAAACCCGAAGCAAAGCCCAAGCCAGCAGCCAAGCCAGCTCCGGTCAGCACGGAGGAAGGTAAGGACCCTGCAGCAAAGAAGAGGAAGCAAGTGCTGCAGTTTGCAGAGGTGGACAAGATCGTGGAACTGCTGACATGTGCGGCGAAGGAGGGGCTCACACTCTGACTAACGGTCGACGTTGAGGGGACCAATCATGGGGTCCTCCATACTGGAGCGACCCACTCTATCGCTGCTTTAAAGATTGTGTGTAATCCGAGAAGGAAACATTTTTGTGTTGTTAAGATTGGCGATGGGAATTATACTTACAGCGAAGGTGAGAGGAAAGTCAAGGGCGTTCTGCATCATCATGGACACGACTGCCTTTGATGTATGCCTTGGGATGAATTTTATTTGAGAAAACCCTGACGTTATGGTGGGAATACTGTTTACACCATCGCAACTGATCGTGAGGAACTCGGAGACCAAGCAAGGGGACCTGGTACCGCTTGAAGACTTTCGGAGGAAAGCCTCATGATCATGGATTGTCCAGTCGAAGGCAACGCTCACTTGGTTATGGGAAGCGGGAGTCCTACCGTTTGCTGTCAGAATTCAAGGCACAAGTACATACAGAGATGGTAGGCCTGGTATGCACCCTGGATCTGTATGCGAATCAGAGAAACAACACCGAAGCTTTGTATTGCACACCACTCAGTTCCTGTTACAGGAATCATTGGTCACACCTCGGACTCTGCTGGGGGAATCCACCGTGGTCTCATATCATGAAGATGCTCACCAAAGCCGTTCTGGATCCTGCTAAGGTGGTTATCACACCTGATTTGGGGCAGACTGGAGAACCAGGGAAGTGGCGATGTCTGCTGCACAGACTGTCAAAAATCAGGGAACCTCTACCGGATATGCCTTTGTATGTTGCCGATGGGGCCAAGACCCCCTTGCCAGCTCCAGGTTGGGGGTCTATTGCGTCCTACATACATGCTTCTGATTAATAAATACCATTGAGTGATTTGTACTCACATATTTGCAAGTGGTTACACAGAGTGAATCGAGGACAATATCTGAGTGACTTGGAAAAAAGACAAGGAGTGCATGCAACTCATATGGCCGTCTCACCAACTCCGGCCAAAGATCACGAAGACGAACCCTTCACGCTGAGGAAGTTCCAGAAGCTTCAGAACCAGATGAAGAAGTAGGCGAACTTCAAACCTGTGAAGTGGAAGGTCCAGCCGTCTGGCACGACCGAACCCCAGTTAAAGGCAGTGGACGAGACACTGAATTGGGAGTGGAAGCTCAAGTTGCTGAAAAGGCACCAGACCTCAAAGCGGGGTATGAAGCAGACATCCACCGCCATGAAGTGGGGGCACGTCAACCTCTCCCCGAGCCACAACCCTGTGAGAGACATAAGCAAGCGTTGGAACTGGAGATATTCAATGAGTGCTTGCACGACGTCCACAGTTGTATTTTTGAGGCTGCACCACTGAACGCCGAGTGCTGGACGTTCGAGGCAATTGCAAAATACAAATTGGACGTCTCTACGGAGGCAGAAGCGAAGAGAAAAGCAACTCCGTTTACGGTGGCCATGCTCAATATTAGCACGTCACAAAGTACGAGCTTTGGTGCACCAACGTAAACATAACGTCTCTGAGCAAGAGAGAAGAAAGGTTGCAAACAGTCGTTGGAGAAACCACTACAATCACAGCCTTTCTCAGGGAACACTGGCATAGGACGACGCTGTGTACGACCCAGTGCTGGACCTGTTGGAGGACGAGAGTTTTTTTGGTGGAGGGTGGAGACGTTTATGTGGATGTCACCGCTCTTATCTCTTCTTGCAAGTCTGCACAGAGAGACAAGTAAGGGAAGTCAAACCTTGCGGCTGAGGAGGATTTCGAACAATCACTGGAACTGCACGACAACAGGGTCAGAGAGTTGCTGAGACGTTGGAAGGATGTCTTTGGACCGTTGCTCCCGACCGCCACCGTAGAGAAGCTGGTGTCTATCGACCTGGAGCTTCTCAATGACCACCAGAACGCCTCTGTGAGATCACAACCGTTTCCTGCAAATGCAGAAGATACGAAGGAGATCATGAGGCAGATTTTTGAGTGCATCTCACTGGACCTTGCGGAGGAGTATACCAAGACGGACTATTCGAAGCACTGCTCACCTTGTTTCCTCATCGCTAAACCCGGAAATTGTGCGAAGCGGTTGGTGGTTCATTATGGTAAGCGTAACAAGCTGACCAAGAGGTACTCAGGAACTCTTCCCAGCCTCGAAAGGGCACTGGAGAGGGCTTCAGCGTGTCAGTACAAGAGCCAACTGGATAAGCCAAGCGGGTTCTGGCAAGTCAAGCTGACGAAAAGGGCCGAGGACTTGTCGGCGTTTGTCGCCCCAAACGGCCAAGGTTTCAAATGGAAGGTTAAGCCCTTTGGCCTGGCAAATGCCCCCGCCATGTTCCAGGAGCTCATGAACCACGGTCTGCACCGCATGAAGAGAAAGGCAACCGTGCAAGACCTGCTTAAACGTGGAGCCGTCATTGAAGCTTACATTGACGATGTTCTTCTCGGTGCAGACACGGTTGCGGATCACTTGAATCTCGGGGAGGAATCCCAGCGCACCTGTGATGGGTTTCATACGAACGTCAAAATCAGCAAGTGCGCGTTAATGAAGGAGTCCCTGGAGTATTTTCGCTTTGAACCCGGTTGGCATTATGGAGGCTCGTAAAGGACAATGTTGTGCCGATACTATAAGCCACGATCCGGGACGACATGACACCAGGAATCAAAGATATCCGCTCTTTCCTTGGTGCGTGCAAGTTTTACAGGAGGCACGTACCCAATTTTACATATTCCAGCCACTTGCTCACAGACCTGACGAAAAAGGACAAGAAGTGCCACTGGGGAGAAGAAGAGGCGAAGCAGTTCCAGGAGTTGAAGGAGAAGTTGGGGAATATCGGCATGCTTGGGACCCCTAACTCCGAAGGGGAGTTCATGGTTTTCCACCGACGCTTCACTGGTTAGTGGTGGTGGTACTCTTTTTCAATGGCAGAAACTCCCTGAGTTGCTGGCCTGTACTGTCACTGAACAACTGCAGAAGACGCTCGGAATCAACCGTGACGGCACACTCAAGCACAACTATCACCCAAGTTGCTGGCACCTGGTCCCTATTGGACACTGGAACTGGATGTGGAACTCAACGCGTGCTAATCACAGTACGCACGAGAGAAAGGTGCTTTCAGGCATTCTCCTATGGTCAGAGCAAGGGCGCCTGCTTGACACCAATCCACTGGTCTGTTTTTGCGATCAGGAGTCTACCGAATATTTCCTGAAGGGGGACCGCCTGAGAACCGGAAGTTGAGGCGTGTGGGCGGCAGCTCTCGGGGCTGCCCAGCCGTATGGAGTATCTCGGACCACAGGAGATATTGCTCCCGCGAGTCTACGGTACGACCGCCTCACCCCTGTGGCTTGAGTTGCGGGGCCCCGCTGCTTGGCAGGCGACCCCCTCCTGGACTGTGTGCTGGCACGCCTGTCATCAGTCGCTTCCATAGCGCTTGTTGACGTTTACCATGGTCCCAAATGCAGCCTGGCCGGGCTCGGACCAGCGGCCTTGGAGTACCGCTCCTGCCACTGGCCCGGTGGGTCGGCTAGGTCGCCCCAGCGCGTCCGACCATGGGGGTGTAGGCCGTGGTGCCCTGTCGCTTTGCCGCCCGCTGTGCATGTGCGTGTGCGGTGTCCTGGCCCACGTGGCACCTGTCCACCGGTTTGCGCTCTATGTGCGGTCTGTGTGTTCTGTTGGTGGTTTTGTCCCCCTGTCCTCCCCCCCCAAATTTTTTTCCTTTTTTTTCTCTGTGTTTGTTTTGTTTTGTCGTGCCTTTTTGGTTTTTCTTTTTAAATGGAAAAAAGGGCGCGAACACACTGCAGGCACAGGCATGGGCAACTGGTGCCGCGGTGCAATAGTGTTGTGGTCTTTGGTGTGTGTCGTCGGTGCTTTGGTGGCGGCCGCGCCCCAGAGGTGCGGCGCGCGTGTCTTGATGTACCCGGGGACGGGTCAGGGTGGGTTTGGTTAGTTGACTCTTTGCTTTTGGTGCTGGCTGGTCAGGCGGCTGTGTGGGTTGTGGGTGCTGGTTGTGGCTAGGTTGATCCCTCGGCGGGCTTAGTTAGGAATCAAGGGTTAGAGATCACGGGGTGCGGCTCGGGTTCGACTTCTGCTGCGGCTTCCGCTGGGTTAGGCGGTTTCGACAGCTGCGGGCTTGGGTTCGGTACCGGTTGGCGTAGCGGTGCCCGTTGGCGTGCGTGTTGGCGTCCTTCGTCTTGTGGTTCGCTTGGGGTCTTCTGGACGGGGCTCGGCGTGGCGCCCAGCGGCGGTGACTGGCTGGGTATCGGGGATAGGTGGTGGCTTCGCTGGCTTCGGGTTGAGGCGTGTCGTGCTGTGTAGGGCGCAGGGCTCCTGGGGTGCTGAGGGTGCTGCCTGAGTCGGTGCCTCGACACTTGTGGGGTGGCGAGGGTGTGTGTGTGCGCGGGGTTGGGCTTGGCCTGATGTCCCACAGGCGTCTGCCTTCTCGTCGCGTCTCCTGGAGGGCCTCCTGCAGGCGCCTGAGGACATACGGGTGGTCCTGGGGCGCGGGGAGGTTGCGGGGATGGACTCCCTGGGGTTGGAGCGCATAGGCCAGCATGGCTTCCGATGCGGCTTGTGGCATCCACCCCCCCCTCCGGCTGGAGGCGGCGGTTCTCCGCCGACCCCTTTGCCGGGCCGGTGGACCAGGCCCTCGAGGGCGGGCTCTGCCAAGGCCCACTTCGTAGCTCCCAGCACTGCGTGTGGGTCCACATCCGCCACCACTGTCCCTGGGTGGGGCCGTGGCTTCAAGCGGGAGACCGGGCGTGGGTGGGTGTGATGGGGTCCTTGGGACTGGTGGCGGTGGCGGGCCTGGGGGATTCCTTGTAGTCCTGCGTCGTGGGGGTGGGGGCACGGGCGGATGTGGACTCGCGGTTACGCGTGCAAGGTCTCCGCGTCGGATTCGGTTGGGACTCACGCTGGCGGCAATAGCGGGGCATTTGCTGTATGTGGGCTGACATCGAGGGTTGGTAGGGGGGCGGGGGCGCTGCTGGTGCACCCTGGCGCTGTTCTGGTCTTGTCAGGGGCGGTCTGTGGGCCTGGGGTTTGGGCCTTGAGGGGTGGCGGGACGAAGCGCGTCGCGCCTCGGCCGCGGCGCCCTCCGCCATGAAGGTGTTGGGGGGGGCGTCCTGACGGTCGGGGGGCACCGTGTTCGGCGCTGCTGCTGCCGGGCCTGGGATGGCTGGGGCCGGATCTCGTAGAGGACGTCCTCGGGGGGTCGGGGTCGTGCTGCCGTCGTGGCGCCGGGCTAGGGCTTGGGCTTGAGTTTGGCTGCAGGTTGGGGTCGTGCTGCGCTGACGGTTTGGGTGGTTGCTTGGCGGCGGTCTTGAGTTTCAGGCGGGCTGCGGGCGCGGGCTTCATTGGGGGGTGGGCCTTGGCGGCGGCGGGGTTGCTCGCGGTGGGGACGGGTTTTAGGGGCCTGTTTGGGAGGTTTTGCCCGCGGCTTGGGGGCTGGAGTGCTGGACGAGGACGTGCTGGTGGTGGTGGATGAGGAGGTTGTGGTGGTGGAGGTGGTGGTGTTTGAGGCAGAGGAGAGGGCTGTGGGGGACGGCGGGGGGCCCTGGGCAGCGCGGGCAGGCAACGGATGCTGGGTCCTCTGAGTAATGAGCACGAAGGTGCGGGTTAGGGCACCAGGCGTGTGCGCGCGCTTTCCCTGGTGACCTGTGCGTGCAGGTGCGGCCGTAGGTGTATGTGGCGGTGACGCAGCGTTTTCTCGGCTGTGCGGGCACGTGGGTTATCCGGGCGGTGTCCACATCAGCTCCAGCACCTGTGGGTGCGTTTGCTTAAAGTAGTCGAGGGTGCTGAAGGAGCATCGCTGGATGCCGGGCATGTCCTCCTCCGTGAGGTGGGGGTAGTTTTGGGTGGGGGTGTCTGGGCCCGGCCACAGCAGCGCCATGAGGCGGGCTGCCACCATGTACGGGCAGAGCTGTAGGGTGGTGGGGCGCGGGGAGGTGGGTCCCTTGCAGTTTGGGGGGGCATCCCTCTGCTGGGGGCGCAGCGTGACCTTCCACAGCCACCGGTCTGCGGGGATCTTCCAGGTCTGTTGGGTCCACTTGGCAATGCAATAGATCGCCCTACCAAGGCCCTGCTTGCCGCTGCGGATGGAGAGCAGCGTGTCCAGCGACTTGCGTTCCCACGTGCCCCAGATGTGGGTGTCGTCCGGCTCGTCCTCCCTGATGTACGTGTCGGGGCCTGGGTTGTGTGGGGGGGGGGGCGTAGTGGGCGGAGAGGAACGAATCGGTGCTGTGTACCATCCAGTGGCCAGTTGGTGCGTGGTAGTAGGTGGTGGCGAGGGTGTAGTATATGTTGTACTTGAGGGTCATGTACGAGGGGGCTGGCTGCTTGTTGTCGGGGCCGGGGACGTCTTCCGGGACCTGGTGCCTGAAGTTGCTCAGAGAGGCCATGTCTCCCTTTCCCAATCCTTGGTGTCGCTGGGGATGGCGCTGGGTGGGGGTTGGGCCATGTCGGGCTCGTGGTAGCGGGTGCAGCCTCCCATGTCCAGCTGCCGCGGCACGGGGTGTCCGACTAGGTGTCGCCCCCAGTCGATGGGGGCCACCAAGATCCAGCTCCCCGTAGGGGGCGGGCTCTCGCCGTCAGGGTTGGCGACTGGGGGGCGGTCTAGTCGGGCGACGTGGAGGAAGGAGTCGAAGAGCAAGCCTCGGAGGCCCTCCCACAGGGAGGCCGCCTGGACCAGGGTGGATGCCCGGATGCGCTGAGTGGTGCCAGCGGTGTGGAGGCGCAGCACCTCCTGGCCTCCGAGCCCCCGAAGGTGCTGCCGTACCGCTGCGGGGTTGTGTAGGGCGTAGGGTTCGGCCGGTGCGGCGGCTGGTGGTGCGGGGTGTGCTCGGGATGGTGGTGTTGGTTGGTGGGGCTGGTCGTCGTTGTTGCGCGCAGGGTCTGGTGATGGGCTTTCTCTTGGTGGCCGCGGGAGGGGGGACTCGCGGTGGTGCGTGTCGGCAGGGGTATCGCAATCAATCGGTTGGTGGTGGCCTCCGCGTGATGCGTCTGTGGCCTGGTCCCGGAGGGGGGCGGGGGGGGATGGTGTGGGGGTGGCACTGCTGGGGCTGGGGGGGGCGGGGGTGCGTACTGTGCTGATTGGGAGTCTGGGCGTCCCGCTGGGTCGTGTTGGTGTTGCGTGTGCGTGCGGTGCGGTCCTTGCGGTCCCTGGCTGGCTGCGACGCCGAGGTATGGGTGGGAGGCGGCCGCCGGGGCATCCGGGCGGGGCTGTGGTCCATAGGTAGTGGGTAGCTGCCAGTGGATGGTGCTTGCTGGCATGGGGTGTGGGTGAGGGGGCTGCTGGTGGTGGTGGGGTGCTTCTTCTAGGCCCTGTTGCTGCTGGTGCGCGTGCGCGGCCCCCCGCGGGTCCATGGGGGTGTACGGAGGTCCGTATGTCGTGACTCCGTGTATTCGGGGCGGTAAGTGGGCTGGATCGTGTGGTGGTGGTGTTGAGGGTGTGTTGGTTGTGTGTGGTACCACGGCGCTGGTGGGTGCGGTGGTAGGGGATGATGATCGTGGTACACGTCATGGTGTGGTGCGGTGTGGTGTGCCGTGTAGAGTGGGTGGCACGTGGGGGCCGGCTGCGCTGGCGCCTGGTGGTGTTGCAGTTGTTGGGGGTCGCTGTAGTATTGGGGCATCGGGGGGTAGGGGTCGGGGGGGACGGGGGCGTGGTGGTGGTGATGGTCGTGCTCTGTCCCCTGGCTCTGCGTGAATGGTGGTCCTGGCATGGTGTGGACGTGTGTGGGCGGTAATCGCTGGCTGGGCTGCCGGGTTAGGGTGCTGTGGTACGGTGGTGGTGGTGGGCGCTGGTGGGGGTGGTGCTGTTGGTGTGCCCGGGGGTCTGGGCGTGGGGTCGTGCAGCGTGGCTGGACCCGGGTCCTGGTCGGTGCGCTGCGCCCTGCTGGCGGGCGCGCTGGCGGGCCCCCTGACCTGTCTTCGTCTTCCTGGCCTGGTTGGTGTCGGGGGCGGGTGAACCCTCTTGTCACCGTGGGGGCGACGGGGAGCGGGCGTGCCAGCGATACGCCTCTCTGAGGCGCGCCTCGAGGCCTCTGACGTAGGCGCGCTGGTCCGCGGGGTCCATCCTTGCGGCGGTGGTCTCGTCGAGGGCGGCCAGGTGGGCGTCCCGAAAGGACACCCTGCCCTCCGGGTGCTTCAGCTGCGTGGGGTGGGGGGGTGCGCCGGGTAGAGGGGTGCGCTGAGGGGTAAGGTGTTCCTTTCCCCCAGCCGAGGGCGGTGTTGAACCGGCGGCAAGTGATTCGGAGATAGGCTGCTATCTCCTCTGGTGCCGTGTCCGCCCACGCTTCTGGCGTGGGGGCTGCTGCTTCCGGAGCCGGGAGCTGTGCGTCTGGGCGGTGGAGGTCAAGGTGTTGGAGGTATAGGGCGAGAAGGATGTGGCGGGCCGCCACGCTCAAGCCGTCACCGCTGTGGTGCAGGGGCGGGCTGTGGAGGGGCAGGGGTGTGCTGGCCGTGGCCATGGCTATGGTCCACGCGTGGTCCGCTGCGTCCGCCACGTAGTATCCTCCCAGGTGGTCTCGGAGGGCTTAGGTGAGTGGCCAGAAGAAGCTGGGGTGGCTGGCGGGGGGGGCTGCGGCTGGGGCTGCGGGCCTCGCGCGGTGGTGAGGGTTGAGGTCCCCGCAGTGGCAGCAGTGGGTGAGGCGGTATGCGGCTCCTAGGCAGACCCAGTGGTCTGGGTTGCAGGGTAGGGCCGTCTGTGGTAGCCGTTGGCGCACGCAGAGGGGGCATGCGCAGGATGGCGGTTGGCGGTCCCTGTGGACGGACGGTGGCGTCGGGAAAGGGGGGCTTGTGGCGCGCGCATACTGGTGGATGCGTGTGCAGTGCCTGTGGTTCTCGTGCGTGCCGTGCCGGTGTTGTGCCTGGTGGCTGGTGTGTAGGTGTGGTGGGGCATCCCGTGTTGGTGGTATGTCGTGGGGCGGGTTCTCACGGTTCGTAGAACAGGAGTTTGAGGAGGTGGGCTTGGTCTGTTCGGGGCAGGGTGGATGCATGCTGCAGGTATTTGTGGGTGCGGTGTGAGCTGCTTCGCTGTCTTGGCAACAGCCGTCCGTTGCATGTGCGCTGCTGTGGCCTGGGAGTCTTCCGCGTGGGCACGTAGCAAGGTGTAGACGGCAGTCGGGACGAGTCCCCTGCAGACCGCCTCGAGTACCTCCCTCTGCTTGAGGATGGTGGCGAGTTGTTGGGTTGCCGGGGACCGTGTCGGCCATCTGGCGTGCTGTGCAATGGTGTTGGTTGGGTTCCAGTTTCTGAGGGTGTCAGGTCCTCGGTACAGGGGGCACATCTTGAAATCGTCCGGGGGTTTCTTCTTCCGCGTGGCCAGAGATGCATTTGGTGTATCCTGCCGGGACGTTCATTGAGCGGCGTGCGTACCATCGGTGGTATCGGGTGAGGAGGGGAAGCTGTTCGAGGGCGAGCTGGAATCGACTTTTGTGTAGGTGTGCTGGAAGGCTATCCAGGCGTACAGCTGAGTAGTAGAGGGGTTACAGACGGAGTCTTTGAGGCGTCGTAGGAGCTCGGTGTTCACTGGGTTGCCCAGCGTGGTGGCCAGCTGATGGATGGGTGTGGGGTAGTGGTACTGCTTGTCTCGATCCGTGTACGGCGTGTCCTCGGGTATCCATTGGGGGAGCTGTATTGCCGAGGGTATCGGGGGTAGGTGCTGCAGCTGGCTGTGGTGTGGGGTGTCTAGTCGCACGTGTTCGATTTGTGGGGTATGGTTTGTGCTCTGGTGTTTGGGATGCCCGTCTGCGCGTCAATTGCCTTACGTGTAGCGGTTGGACTCCTGTTTGACAATGTGTAGAGCGTATCGGGGACGCATGCCCCTGAATGCCATCCATAGCCCCAGTGCTTGTGTGGTGAGGCCGGATTCGAGTGCCCTGTGGAGGGGCACGTCCGCGAGGTGCCTGGTGAGGTGGATGTTGACCGTGGCGTCTGCGACTACCCAGATGATGCGGGGCCAGATCGTTGCGGGTGGTGGTGTGGCGGTGATGGCTTCCGCCAGGGTTTGTAGTTCGCCGTGGGAGGACGCCCCAAAGATGGTGGCCCCGGTGTGGTGTTCCACGTGGAGGCCGTCCGCGCGCCAGTTGATGCCCACGGAGGCACAACCGACCGTGGGGGTGCGTTGCTGGGTGCCGGATGCGTCAGTGAAGTAGATGATGTCGGTGTCCCTGGGTACGGGTAGGCGGGCAATTGCTGTGGGGTGATAGACGTAGTCGGGGTTCCCTCGGGCGGTTCTGGTGGTGATTTGCGTGGGTTGCAGTAGCGGCGTCGCATAGACGCCTATCCCCTGGCCAATGATGGCCTGAGCTCGTGGGGTGAGGCGGAGGAGGCCTCTGTCGGGGCGCCCCTGGGTGAATTACGCGTACATCAGGTGGAAGAGGTATCCCGTATTGCGGTGGAACTTCTGGCACGTAATGGTCTGTCGCCGTTCCTTGTCCTCTTTCTCGCCGCGGAGGGCGGGGCATTTGTGCTGTAGGGGGCGCATGGGTGCCTCCTGCAGTCCTGCGCGGTGTGGCTCGCAGCAGTCGTACTCTATGGCCATGCTTTCTGGGTCTGCCCGCTCGTTGGTGAATGTCCATGTCGCCGTGGGTGTTCGAGTGCAGGCTACGTGTGCTGGGTGGCCTGGGGGTTCCGTGTGAGACCAGGCGGAGAGTCATGCCTACTGGTCGGCGGTGGCGGCGGCGGTGGGGTTGAGGTAGTGGGTGGAGATGAGGTGCAGCAGGGGCCACGGAGTGTCGAGGGCTGCCGGGCCGCAGTGCCAGCACGTGCGTGGTATGCCCTGGTCATTGTGTCTGACTGGTGGTACATCGGTATCAGGGGCGTTGTGTTTGGGGATGGACCAGGGGGCATGGTGTCGCTGGACAGTGCTGGTAGCGTGTTTGTGGCTGTTTGGTGCTAGCCTCAGGATGGTGGGTGGTGTCCAGCCTTTGGTTGAGGGGGTGGGATCCTCCTGCTTTGTGCTGCCGTCGTTGGGGGTCTCGTGCTCGCTCGAGGAGGCCGGCGGTGCAGGTGTGGGAAAGTCTTGTACGCCGTGTTGATGTCCTTGGGCCTCGGCATCTTGCGCCCTGCCTTGGTAGCACATGCGCGGAGGTATGCTTGGAAGACGCGGCGTGCTGGCCATTGCGGGTCGGAGTGAAACGGGGCGTGGTGGGCGCCGCACTGGGCCATGACCCTCACCTGCGTTGGGGTGATGTATACGATGGTGATGGTGGCCCCCACGAGGCGTAGGGTGTCCACCTTGCCTGCCGGGAGTCGGTGTGCGTGGCAAGGAGTGGCCCCTGCTGATCGCAGTAGTGGTTCGTCAGGATGGCGTGCGTGTGGTGCGGCAGGAGGAGCTGCAGCTGGGCCCAGATGCCGGTGTCCACGGAGGTGGGGACACCGTGTTGTGCCAGTATCCACCGGGGGCAGGTGTTGGGGGCCATTTGCGCTTCTCTTATGTGTATGGCTGCCACTTCGCGAACCTCGGGTTGGTGGTTGTGTGTCAACCTGTATAGGAGGTGCGCTGCGTGTTTGGCATACGCCGTGTTGACTAGGGCGCCTATATTGTCCCCGTAGTAGCAACAGTGGTCCATCACGGCCTCCTTGGGGAATGACGTGGGTCAGCCTCCGTCTTGCGCCCATGCCTTTGTCACTTGCTCGCGGGCGTGGCGTTGGGCGTCTTGGGGGTGCGGGAGGTGCAGAGCTTGGTACCCGATGGCTGCGTTGAGCACCGCTTCCATGAAGTATGCCAGGCCCTGCGTAGACAGGAGGTCCCCCCTGGCAAGTTGGAGTAGCCGGGCGAGGCGCCCTTCCAGCTTGCTTGGGAGTGTGATGCGGTGGTGCCCTGTGGCCGGTGTGACTCCCAGGTGGGTTGTGGTGTCCTCCAAGTGTACGGGTTCGCCTTTCCGGATGTGGGGGGCGGGGGTCCTGATGTCGGCTAGCCCGACCGATTTGCGGGGGTGCACCAGGAGTTGGTCGGCGTCCAGGTAGAACCAGAAATTGAGACCTCGGTGGACTTACTTGGCATAGTTGCGCCTGAACATCGACAGAGTCCCTGGGCTTAAGAACGAGCTCTGCGACTGACTTTCCAGAGAGAGTTTCGATGACAAGATTTCGGCAAGTTCTGAGCAATTATCCCGAGAGGTGTTCGCCAAAATGGACGTACACTGGGACTTGGGGATGTCAACGGTGGCTTTGTAGGACTCGGTACGTCGTAAGGACTATGAGGAGGAGTACCCGACTGTCATGAGGGCTCTGGCAGACCGGGAGTGGGCTATCGTTGACGGGACAATGTGGTCCATCTCTACCTGTGGGTTATTGAGGAAGGAGGCGCAAACCTGTCTGCTGAAGGGTGCGGTGCGTGGTTCTTTACAATAGATACATGAGGTCAAGGGGCGGCCGTCACCAGAGTAATGGTTGAACAGTTTCAAGAAGACCTTCGACACACAAGTTCCTGAGAAGAGTTTGAAGAAAATCATTCAGGCCTTGTATAACACATGCCGGGTGTGTTTGACGAGCAAGAAGAACCTCCCTGCAAACTGAGGACTCATAGGAGCGCTGCCTATTCCACGCATTGTGAATATGTTGGTCTATGTGGACTTCATTGACCGACCCCACTGCGAGACCTAGGACTATGCCTTGATGATTGAGGATGGGCTGAGTTTGTTTTGTCAAGTAGTGCCGTGCCGGAAAACGATTGACGGAGAGGGGATGCTGAAGGCCATACTGAGGCACTAGATACGCTTTTTCCAACCGAAAGTGAAGATTCACTCCGACCGAGACATCAGGTTCACAGAAGAACAAGGCCCGTACCTCAACGCGTTCATAGCGATGGGTGTTGAAGCGAGGTTTGGCGCACCGTACCAAGCTCAAAGCAACGGACTCTGCGAGCGTATGAACAGTGAGTATGAGGAAACGTTGAGGATCCTGGGGTAATCAAGACATCGAATTGGGTTCAATGATTCATCGCAACAGATTCCAAAGCAGGCCAGTTCCTAAAGGAGGTGCGAAGGATGGACTCTGGTGTGGGCCCTACTTGTTCGTTGGGACAACTGGCAGCGGGATTGCGGCGCGTTGCAGTCCTACACTTGGCGGCGAAGTACCTGTAGCGCATGAGTATCTTAAGCGCTATCCATAGTTGGTTGATGATCAAGATCTTGATGCGGTAGACGTTGAGATGGAGCAGCGCTAGAAGACGAGGCTGACATAGTGCAGAGCAAAGCTGACGTACTGCTTTACAACACGCGTGAGATGAAGTCACAAGGCAACTACATCGCAGAGCGGCTCCTCACGTCGGAGTATTGTCAAGGCTGGAGGTTCCAGACGAGGTGGGCAGGGTACCGTGTCTCTGACGATACTTATGAGCCCGTGAAGGTGTTTGTTCATGCTGACGGAAAACTCAACGAGCTTTTTGTGGAGTTCTGTTTGGCTGGAGCTGCGAGGTAAGACAGTGCTATGCGAGCTGCCTGAAGACTAGGTCAAAAATATAAAAAACAGGAGGAAGTTGAAGAAAACACCTCTGCAAGGCCACAGCAGGAAAATGCTTCCTCTGAGACTTCTTCTTCATTACGCGGAATGCCAGACCTTGAGCGAGAATCTGCAGTCGCGCCCGCAGCGCCAGCGTTTCAGCATCCCAAGGATCAAGAAAGAACTTCAAGAAAGCGATGAAGGAAAGGTACAAACTTCATGGGAGTTGAAAGAGGAATGATTTCCCCACGCAACGACCCCCTTGGTTTCCTGTTTGACAGTTAAGGAGAGGAGTTCACTTCTGAGGGCAATGTGACCACAAGCAACGAGAAGGAGTTTTAGGCAAGTACTCTAAGACTTGCTATGTCCTGAGGTTGTGCTTTTGTATCGGTATCAAGGAGGACAAGCAGTACTGGGTGACAAAAAGGTTGACACTTGGATGCCAAGTTGAAGTAAAAGCAAGTGTGGTGCCTTGGTTCAAAGGTAACCCCCTTGCTGGACCAGACCAACAGAGATATCAAGGATCCATGCGTTCAAAGGTTCCAGCTGTAGACGTCCGGGCAAGGTGGCAGGAGCGTCAATGAGCATTTAGGGTTCATTCAGCTCCAATCTCACCCTAATTTCCTTCCACATGGTGCCAATTCTACGGGATTGAGTACTTGCACAAGTGAATAGGGACGCATTCTGTGCTGGAGACGAGCTGCATGAAGGAAGAGACTAAGAAGGAAGTCCCCTGCAGCGGCGAGGAACCAGCCAAGACAACCGGAGAGTTCAAAGGCCCGGAACTATGCAGGTGATCTGGACAAGAGTCCCATATTGTAGTAAGATTGAAGCCAAATTGGGGTGCATGGGACCTGGACATCGAAGGATTGGAACCAACCCAGCTACGCTGACAAAGAGAGCCTACCAACACTACGTGTTTCCAATGTAGGGGGGATGTTGGAACTCAGGTAGGTAGGTAGGTCATCTCAAGACTGGGTTTGCCCCGCGGGGGGGTCTTACAAAGGGGCTTTTGCTCACTGACCCACAGCCCTACTGCACGTGCCCCCACAAAGCGGCTCTGCCACATGGGGGAAGGGCGAGGTCGCCTCGAGCAGTACCCTACTGCTTGTTCTGCCCAGAGAGGTAGTCAATGTTCGACCGAAGTCTCACATTCCTCTCCTTCGGGCGGATGATACACGGGAAAGGGTCCCATGGCACATCCTCATCAACCTCCGGATTCTGGGGCCCAGGGGCCTGGAGACAGGCAAAAGGCCCTGTCCTGCAGGCACCCCCGCCTGGATTGGTTTTCAGTAGGCATGAGGCGACTTGAAGAAGCACGTGCTACGGGACTCGCATGCCGTGGCGCACACTCAGGCCTCCTGACTCGGTCGGGCTTGCGCTCTGCCAGGGGGCGGGGGGTTCGAAGTAGGTCTTTGTGGTTGGTTGGTCGGTTGTTTAGTGGTAGAATCTCGGCATTGTGGTGCAATCGTGCGCATGGTCGCCGGCAGGGGTTGGCGCATCGTGTTGTCGCCAACCCATGGGACGTCGTTCCCGTTTCGACCCTTGCATGCCTGGCAGGTTTCGTGTTGGCCAGCTTGTGTGGGGTCTGTTTATTGTCGGGTTGTTTTTTCTGCAGCAGTTTGGTTGGTACCCGGTTGTGTCAGCCGTCTTATGGTCGGCTTGTGCGTCCTGGGGTCAATTGCGCTGCAGCCCGCGCCAGTGTAGCCGGATGTTATCTTTGGTGTGGTCCCGGTAGTTCACAGGTTTTTGATGGCGGGCCAGTTCGATGTGGGGGTTGTGTTGCGACCGGGGTGTGCCCGGCGCGTTGTGTTGGTTCGCTGTCGTCGTGGCGGCCAGTGGTCCGCTCGTCCAGGGTCGTGCAGTGGCCTGTATGGGCCTGGTCGGCCGCGTTTGGTCGCTGTAGGCTGTCCCTTACGTCATTTGGTTCCCATCAGGTGTGTTTTCTTGTGGTTAGCCTGGTTGCGGCGTGTCCGCGCGTGAGGTTGTTGTGTTGTTGCCAGCACTTTGTTGGGTTTGCCGTCGTCGTCGCCCCCCAATGGTCGGCTTGTCCTGCCGCCGCATGCGCTGTGCCGTGGTGGCCGTGTAGGGTCGGTTCCGGTTGTTCCAGTTGCGTTGGGCCAGCATGGTACGTTTTGACGTTACGTCGCCGCCTCACGGTGGGATGTGTCCTCAGGGGGAGAAAGTAGCCACAATTGGTACGACTGCTGAGAAAAGTGTTGAAATTCGGTATGACATGCCCTGTCCCGCCCTGGAGGCAGTGTTACACGCACAACCAATCATCTGGCATTTCGCAGTGCCCTTCGGCTGTCCTTTCAGCTTCGCTTGTGCCGATCATATGTACACCCCTGTTGGTGGCAGGGCCCCTTCGGTCCTCCTGGGTGCATCCCCGTGCTCCCCATGGGAGCTCCAGGGTGCTGCGCCTCCTCGGTGGTGCCCTGCCAGTGCTTGTGTCCGCCGGCCTGTTGGCTCGGCCCGCTGGGTGTCGGGCGTGCCATGCGCCGTATCGTGCCGTGCCTTGCGGGTCCGGTATTGTGCGCCTCGGTGCCTCAAGGCGGCTTCCGGAGGTTAAGGTGGCCTGGCTTGTGCTCTGGTGCCGGGGTGTCCCAGAGGGCGCGGCGGGCTGGGCCCGGCGTAACACTGCCGTGTTTGCCGGCAGGAGCCGGCGGGCTCGTGGGTTCCGTGCGGTGAGCCCTTGGCCCATTGTGTGTTCTGGGGAGGAGTTAGGAGGAAGAAAAGGAATACGGGTCAGTGTTGAGACCCCCTCTCGCTCCTTGCCGCTGATAGCTTTCGGGGCTGCGGGGAACGTGTCCCTCGCAACATTCTCGCAGGTTACATGTCCCAACGTCGCCCCGGTGTTGCCGCTGTGGGTGCCCTGTGATCTGGTGCCTTGGTGTTTAACATTCTCGGAGGATGTGCACGTCGGCTCCAGTGGCGCACGTATCCCTTGACCCCCCAACCCTCAAAAATCCCCACCACCAGCCTGCAAGAACACGCGAACCAACTTCGAGGTATGCACGTACCCTGTGAGGGACAAGGACCGACATACAGCATCTTTCACAACCGCAACGCGCCAAAGCCAGCTTCCAAGCCAGCGCCAGAACAAGCCCGGCCGAGGCCGAGGCCTCGTCCTGAAGGGGCGAGCATCCCAGCCCGCCGCGCCAAACGACCCAAGCCGGAACCGAAAGCAGCCCCAGTGCCGCCGCCGCGCGAACCACAGCCGAAGCCAAAGCCCCAGGCGTGCCCATTCTTCACGGTGGCGGGGTGAAACGCCATGCACCCCGAATGGCCAGATGGCGCGGACGCACAAGGAGTGTTCGGGCCAACGCTCAAAGGACAATCAAAGCGATTTGTATGGTTCCGGGGCAAGATACAGAGCAGACTAGCCACGCCAGGCCAACACGGCAAAGTGCAGCTGAAGATCAAATGGCAAGCACTCCCAGAGTGGGGCGAGAAAGGTGAAACCTGGAACCTGCAACTCTGGGACGACAGGCAGTTCCCGGAGTTCCCGGTACAGCTCCGCACACCTGCCAACCAAGTACCACCGGACACCGTCTGGACAGGTGAAGTGCCACAGGCATGGCTGGAGGAGCCGAATATACCCGAGGAGCAACAGGTGGCGACAGCGATCAACCTCAAACTGCGCCTGGGACAATGACTACTACCGCGCCGCGCAGGGGGCCCGCCAGGGGCCACCAGGGCGCAAACCCACGAAGTCACCAATGCGCTCGTGACTCTCATGTTCCTCAATGAACCAGGCGCCCTGTACGTCGCAGCCAAAGCTCCAGACCTGCAAGACGTGCTTGTCATGGCGAGGTGCGACCCAGACGCCATGTTGTGGCAGGGACAAGCCCTCAAAGCCCAAGCAGCCCACCCCAGCCTAACCCCTATCCTCGCCAGGACAGGACACCAATACCGCACCACATGGGTCAAGGGAGTGCCCATATCGCACAAACGTGAGGTCCAAGTACATGTCCACCACCACCTGGGCGTAGAAGGCCGCCTGGCAGCATATGTACTGTTCGGCCCAACGTGGCAGCTGAATGTCATCAACGTACATGTCCCCTTTGGGGACGCCACAGAGACATTCCTCGAACACCTCATGGAGGCCTACTGGCAACTCGCCATGATGGGGCCGACTGTCATCATAGGAGACTTCAACGAGGCCAGATCAGCGGACGATCGCGGGGGGTGGCAAACGCCCGAGGACACAGCGGTGCAAAAGGCCATGCAACACATGGACCTACAAGACCTCACAGCCTCCCTACGAGGCCAGCCCTCACACCAACCACCGCAAGCTGGCTAAGCAGATTCTCGCATCGACCTCTGCTACCCAGACTCGGCACACATCGAGGCAGCACGGGCGCAATACCACGACCTGCCGTCCTAGATCACCGGACATCGGCCCCTGGAGGTAGAAATCAAGGTACTGCACCTACCCCCGGCCTCCACGGAAGACATGGGCCATGACAAACAACCACCCATTAGACCACCAGACGAGGACAACACACACAGATGGATGGCGTATTACCGCACCCTGCAGCGCATCCTGGGCCAACAAGACGAGACGGACCTGAACCTTGCCATGCGACAAGCAGCCACGGCGTGCGGCCTCCACGGAGGACAACGGTGCACACAAGACGACGCCACCCCGCATCAGGACCTACGATCCATGGTTACCGCCATATGGCGCGACAAACCGGCGCTACATACAGCGGTACACTCCCATGACCCGCAAGCCCAGCATAACGCCCAGGACATTGCCGCACGGCTGGACACCACACGCCGGCAACTCAGGGAGTGGCACGTCCACCGGGCAAAGGAACTGGCACAAGAACAGCAACGCTACTTTCAGAACCCCCAGCCCTACAAGTCCTCAAAGCACGTGGACAAAGTCCTGGGGGAAACTGGCCACCGAGGCATAAAGGCGGTACGCCTGCAAGACAGCACAGTGAGCAACGATCCCAAAGTGGTCCTGGAGGAAGTCCTCAACAGCTTCCAACGCCAACACAACACCGAGCACGAGTAGTTATCCGCGTACACGGAGAAATTGATATCATATGTGCCAAAACTCTACAACCGGACACAGCGACGAGACATGCACCGCACTGGATGAACTGGATGAAGTGCTGTACAAACTACAACCGGGAAAAACTCCGGAGCTGGACGGATTCCCGGCGCACCTCTACGGCAGGCTTGCACCGAACCTAAAGAGACACGTGGCCGCGCGCCTGTAGGACATCGCCATTCAGAAAACGGACGTACCACCCGATTGGGCAAACCTGGTACGCCCGCTGTATAAGAAAGGCAACTGGGCGAACGCAGACAACTGGAGGCCCATAGTTTGCGCTGCCACGGAAGCCAAACTCATATGGATGCTCATCCTCAAACGGGTTGCCCCAACAGTATACCGCGCTATACCGCCAACAATGTGGGGAGCCATACCGGGTAGGTCGCCGCTGGAGGCCATATTTATGCAAGACGCCGTGGTAGACATGGACTTGATCAGCCTCATCATCACGTCCCTGGATGTCAAGGGGGCCTTCCCTGACACCGCGCACCGCCTCCTACGGGCTGTCTGGAAACACATGGGACTCCCCTTCCAGGGATTCCTACAAGCATACCTAGCCACCTGCACGTATGCAGTGAAAACCAACGTGGGCACCACCCCATGGGTCCCCCCCGCCAGTGGGGTCCCGCAAGGGGGTGCGGAAGGCCCATTCCTCTTCCTTCTCGTCACCCTCCCGCTGGCCTTTTACATACGGCGCACATACCCGGACGTGGCACCATACACCCTACGGACCACGCTCGTAGTGAAGCGGTACCCAGAACCTATGGCCCATGGCCCGGAGGCCTGTGAACCGTCACTCCCGTGCGCAAGCCGTTGACACCAGCTGTCAGCGGGATATCCCTGTTCTCTAACCCGCGAGATCTGGAACCCGATTTCTAACCATTAAATCAATGTAGATTTACCATAACTTTATTTTCTTAGGCGAGTCTCGGTCGGAAATTGGTGAATCCCCCGATTTCTACCGCGATTTCCAATTGTCGTGAAATCGCCGCAGTCGCGCCGCCTGTCGTCGCCTGTTCCGTGGACTGCATTAGATTATTCTGTAATACGATTTCTCTTGAAGTTAAGACTGAAACGGTCTTCGAGTGATCCGCAATTTTCTCCTTGATATAACGGATCGCGTCCCAGATTTTTCCGAGAAAATCTGGGCGACCGAAGGCGCTTTGAACCCCTAAGTGGAATAACAAGGGTTACGAGCGTTCAAGCGCCCAAGGACGAACTAACGTGCCTCATAGGCACTGTGTATGAGGTTTTGGCCCGCATAGGCATAGGACGAGGCCAAAGGATCCCAACTCAATAGGCCCAAAGGGTTATTTATTTTGAGGGTTCTCCAAGAAGTGCACTTTTTCACGTACTTGGCGTCCAAGTACGTGTAGAAGTATGTTGAGTTGGCGTTTGTCCCACCCTTGCTTGCCTCTACATCCGGGGCATATCACTTGTCTTCCCCGGATAGTGCATATATGATCTCCATATACATATTGGCAATATATTTTGCGTGCATGCTAAAATTTGGCTTTCCGAAAGGAGGGCGATTTTCGACCAAAGCACTTGCATGCGTGTTAAGGGACCAAAGTTACATTAGAATATAGGCATACGTTGGTTCTAGGCCACTAGGTTGGGTGTAGAAGGCTTGGGTAGGGTTGTATGCCATATTTGGTGTCATATCGCGTGCCCATTTGGCGGGTGCACCATTCCAAGACTAACCCGCCAATGGACCCCATATCGCACGAGGCCCTTCATTGTACTCCCAGCCAACACTCGCAAGCCTAACCTTCGTGAAGGGACGCTTGTGGAGCGCTCCAGAAGCGATGCGTTTCGAGCAAGGTGTGTTTTTTGGAATATTCCATTTTTGCATGTGCCCACTTCGGAGGCAGCGCGCGCGACCTTCCAAAGCGCCCCAAGTGGAGCACATATGTGGAATCGGAGGTCATTGGTGTCAAGTCATTGTGTTTAGAAGGATTGGTCGATTACTCAATCCAAGCCGAAGATATCATAATATATTTGTGCGCCTCTCAAGGCACTTTTCGGTGTTTTTTCGCCAGTATTGCTGTTTTTTGCCCGTCATGATGTCAAGTGGCGACCGTGTATCTCAACGTTGCGCTCAATTGACATTATGACCCAAGTATGTCTTGTAGGTACATACTTCGGTGCCCAACATATCTTGAACCCGGCGAATAACTACTCTTGGGCTTGGCATATCGTGGCCGCCACGTTGGCGATTTGGGACTATCCCAAATCATGGGCTCACTTGGCGACCCTGCCATTCCCAAAACCGGAGGAGTTGGGCGACCCCCAAAAGATATGTTGGACACATATGACTGGATACCAATCCTATGGCACACTCCGGTCCAAGTCGGGCACGTGCCTCATTTGCCCCAACCATGAGTGTGCGCATTTTCGGCCATTTTGAGCAATTTTCCACATTTTCTGCCCGCCGTGCACCATGTTCAGCCACCTCGTGCACGCCGGACTCATGGACCAATGGACCATATATGACATGGGTGTTATGGACATTGGTCCCCATGGTTCACACACCACGTGGGCGAAGCGGAGCAACCTTCGTTAGGGTGCTAGCCCAAAGTGGGTGTGGATGATTTTGCCATTTTGGCAGTTATGGACCCAATTGGGACTTTCACCACGCTGAGTGGCATGTAGATCTTTGAGAGCCAAGTGCATGGGAGTCTCTGTTGGACTCCCTGGTTGATCGCATATGGAATGGCAGATCTGATCTTCAAGCCGGCGTGGAGATATACTATAGGGAGCACCCCCAAATTTTGGCTCATTTTGAGTAGCCAAAATGACCCCCTTTTGGGACCCCAATTCCCCCCCCCCCCCCGTGTGGTCAATTGGCGGCCCCATATCTCTATGCCCATAAGGAGCCCGGACCCAATTTCAAGTTGTACACGCAGATATGAGTCCTTGGTCCTGCCTCCTATCCTGTGTACCATTGGCCTTGCCCTGGCCGGGAGACCCACGCGTGAGAATGATGCCAATTTGGTGATTTTGGCATCATGACCCCACTTGACGAACCCGTGGTGCCCTGATTCTGGGACTTCAGAGAGAACCAGGTTGGGTGAGGGCTCCAGTAAGTTCATACTCGAAGGGCATAGGGTCAGCTGTCTCGTCCCCACCTCTGGCAGGTCCGAACGAGGGGTCAATTCTGGAGATTTTTGAGCTAATATCAGTTTGGGCTGAAACAGCCCATTTTCAGCTACCAACTCCTAGGGGATAATGGCGGGGCCATATCTCTGGCTCAGACAGAAGTTGGGACCTGTTGTTAAGGGAGCATGGGGAGCTATCGTGGGTCGGCCTTGGAGCACCTTGGTTCCCAGGAACTCGCCTGTGGCTGGGCGGGACACCCCCCCTATTGGCAGGGGTTCAGGGTCCGGACTGAGCAGGGCATGGGTTGTGTTTGAGCCCCCGCCCCCACCAGCCACTGAGAGGGTCGGCCCTGGGATTGGGATATGAGTTGGGACTGAGTGTCTTTTGTCCTGTGATGCCCTTACCCCAGTCCAGTCTTAACCCCATGTGGACATATCCTGATGTGTTGCTGTACATACTTTTGTTCCTTCGTTGCAGAGTGGCAAGGATCCTGAAACGCTTTGTCAAATGACACGAGCGTAATGATGCCCTTGTGAGCGTAGTGCATTGCCTGCCTGCTCACCTGTGCGTGTCCATCGCAGCGTCCCGTGGCCAGGCCCCCCACGGGAACGCGTCAAAAGCGTTTCACCGCCGCGGGGTTACCCATCCCTCGCTTGCCACTCGGGGCCACCAACCCCGAGCAGCGCGGCGCAGCAGCTCGCAGCTCGCAGCTCGCAGCGCAGCGCAGCGGTCCGCAGCGCTGCCCAGAGCATCGCCCTGAGCGACCACGGAAGCGCCGCGACCGTGAAGGAGGTGGACTGACCAGGACTCCCTCATCAGCGAGTCCTATCGGCCGACCAGCAAGGCCGCACACCCAGTCGCGTCAACCACTTCCACAACCACCGGCCGACCAGCACCGGCCGCACTCCCAGTCCAGTGCTACATCACCCACCTCAACAACCACCCCAGGACCACTCCATCGAGAGCACCGATGGTGAACTGGGACGAGGCGGGCAAGACCTGGCCGCAACCCCACCCCCATGCGGCGCGCCTACTGCGCGGGTTGCTGTGGGGGCAGCAGTACCGCCACAGCAATCCCCAGTGCGAAGGCGGCATGCCCAGGAGCTTCGAGCTCCGCGAGGACATGGGCGAGGACCGCCTGGTGGCAGTGGAGGAATGGCTGCGGGCGGAGGGGTATGAGTACCGCTTCTGCCGCAAGCGCTGGAGGACCTGGACCCGCCCGGACAGACCCGGCGAAGGGCTGCGCCCCGACGGGATTGAGGAGGACGATAAGCCCAACGAGTACCCGTCAGGCACCTCGATCAACGTCTCCATGTGGGACATGATCGAGAAGGAGTTCCCGGCGCTGGGGAACGAGCGCAGGCTGCAGGGCAGCAGCAGCGCGTCTCCTGGGAAGGAGAAGCGTTCCGCCGGGGACAGGAGGCGGGACAGGAAGTGGCGGGAGTACCAGGAGTCCCTGGCCGCCGAAGCCGCCCAAGGCGCCAGGGGCGGAACCCCAGCCCACAGCCCCCAACGGGCCAATGGCGGTCACCACCCCGGCCACACCACCCTTGGCGACTTCCTGCAAGTCGCCAAGCATGCCAAGGCCCAGCCCCGTCAGCTGCACCTGAAGAAGTCAGGCCCCAGCAGCGACGTGGAGTCGGCCCACCGCGGGAGCATGCCGGCCGACCAGGCCAGCTCCAGCGGCAGCGTCGCTCCCGACCAAAGGGAGGTGGCGCGCGCCTGTGAGCGTGTCTGTGGGGTGCCCTGCAACCTTCGGGTTGCCCGGCAACGGGCCATGCAGCACAACGCTGCCATGGAGGGCGCCGTTGGCATCGCCCAGCTGGAGGCTGCGGAGTGGGCGCATGGCATTGCCATCCATGCCTCGACCGTGGCGGCCATTGCGGCTGGACTCACGGCCGCAGCCGCCCATGAGGCAGCGATTGCCCAGGTCAAGGGTGAGGTGGCGGCAGCCGACGTGGAAACCCGCCAGACGCAGGAGGCCATCGCCTGCAAGGAGGCTGAGGTGAAGGCGCTGGAACACGCACTTGCCCAAGAGAGGGCAAAGAAGGAGGCGGAGGAAAGGGCCCATGCCGAGGCAACGGCTAAGGCCCAGGCGGACGCCGCCAAGAAGGACGCCATCGAGGCCGCGCGACTGAAGGTCGCTGAGGAGAGGGCCAAGACGGAGGCGGAGCTGGCGGCCTTAGAAGCGGAGAAGGCTCGGCTGCAGCAGGCCCGGGAAGACGAAGCGGCTCGTGCTCGGGGGGAAGCCGAAGGGCGAGCTGCTGCAGCCACGGCCGCCGCAATGGAGGAGGCAGAGGCCAAACTCCGCCGCGAGACTCCCCCGGGAGGATCACGAGTGGAGACCCTTCGAAAGCTTTTCGAAGGGGACGCCTCCTCCAAGATGACGCTGGACGAGGCCGACACGGGCAGCAGTGGGAGCAGTGGCCCCACTGCCTACCGACGGAGGAAGGGTAAGGGGAAGACCCCCGAGAGGCCACGGAGGCCAGCGGGCGGACACCCCAACGACAGCGACCCCTTCTTCACCGCCAGCGACGGGGATGAACGAGGCCGCCGACATCGCCGAGGAGTAGCTGGCGGAGGAGGCGGAGACGTCCCCATGGAGCCGGAAGGTGAGGATGAGGATCGCCCTCCTCCCTACCGGAGCTCGGAGTCTTCTGAGACCGAGACGCCCAGGTGGGGCGACATGGACGAGGATGATGACATGGACTTCGACATCACGAAGAAGCGCCCATCCTCGGACCCACCGAGGCGACCCGGCGGAGACCCACCAGAACCCCCTGGCGGAGGACCATCAGGACCCCCTGGAGGACGCCCACCAAGTGGATCCCCTGGAGGCGGACCACCGGGCAGCGGAGGACCCCCTGGACCGGGCGGACCCGGCGGAGGCCCTCCTGGAGGACCCCCTGGGGACCCCGACGACCCACCAGGGGACGGCGACCCAGATGCCACCCGGCGGTGGATTCTCTACCTCCGCAGGAAGGTCCAGTCCCTCGAGCGCGAGGAAGACACGGGCAAGGGCGAGATGACTCGCATAGCCAGAGTCGTTGCGCGCGCTCAGAGGGGGCTGGACATCGCCAAGATCGAGATGGTCAAGAGCGCGCAGGTTGCCACCGCCACCCAGAAGCTGTTAGACATCGCCAGGGGCGAGACCAGGTCGCTGAGCAAGGTCATCAGCGGCCTGCAGCGGAGGCTGGACACGCTGGAAGCCCGTGGGAGCATCGGCAGCGACCACCCACCCCTGGAGTCTGGCTCGTCGGACGACAGCTGGGGACCCGGACCAGGTCCGGGCACACCCCATGCCCCCGGCAGAGCCCCCAGCAGTCGCCCCAGCGCCAGTGCCCCCTCTCTCACCGCCCCCTCTCACCACAGCACGGGCCGCCGCAACAAGCGCGTGCCGCCCGGCAGTGGCAGTGAGGATTGGCGCGATGAGTGGCTCAGTTCGGACTACCACAACCGCCGTGCTCCACCGCGGACACCGGTACGCCCCCGACGCCCCGCACCAGCCCCGGAGCCAATGCCAATGCCTGCCGGACGTTATGGTGGACTCAGGGATGAGGTCCCCGGAAGAGACGTGGGGTGGGATGTTGGAATGTTGGCGGAGGAAGACCTGGAGGAGTTCGACATTAGCCCGCTGCGTGGTGTACGACGGGAGGCCGCTGAACGCAGCCGCCGGCGCCGTGATGAGGAGGCATACATGGAAGGGGTACGGCGTGAACATCTGGGTTCAGCGTACATGCAGAAACCGCGGCGTAGCCACAGGGATTCCATGGAGGAGATGGACGTGGCGGCCGTGGGAGTCCGTGGGCGAGCCCGATGGGAACCTCCGTCGACCTCGCGGCCGGCGTTCATGGTCTCTAAGACCGCGGATGCCGCCGTGTGGGAAGACTTGAAGGACATGAAGCCCCCGATGGAAGATGGCAACCCCCTCAACCTCGACCGCTTCTTGGAGAAGCTGGACGATTTGGGGGTGACCTTCACTGAAGACATGGATCCCGCGGATGCGGAGTAATATGTCTTCAGACGTTTCAGGTACCGCCTGCCGGAAGTGCTCCAAGAGCTGTACTTCGTGGCGACCAAGGAGGGGAAAATCAAGACACTCAAGGAAGCTAAGAAGTGGCTCAACGAGCAGGAGCGGGTGGACGCTCCGCAGGTGGCTGCCAAGCGGTGGAAGTCCATCAAGCTTCAGCATGATGGACGGGAGATCCGCCTACGGGACTGGCGTGACTTCCGAGGGCAATACACTCTCTTCCGCCGCAACGTGGAGGACTGGAACGAGGGTGACGAGCAGGCTCGCCTGCTCTCCATGCTGCCGGAAGCATGCATCAGGAGGGTCACCAAGGAGGAGGCCAAGAGGGCCAAGTCCAACCACACGGTCAAGACGATGCTCCCCAAAGAGTATCATACGAACGTGGTGGCCTGGACGAGGAGGAACGTGGCCCGGGATGTCAAACGGCACTCCCTGCGGAACGCTCTCCTCATCACCGTCTCGGGCGATCGCGAGAAGACCGCGATGTGGCGCCTTGACGAGTGTGACGTGAGCGGCCAGACCATCCGTCTGCAGGCCATCCCGGCGCGGATGAGCTGCGACGAGATTCTGGAGTGGGTTGGAGAGGAGGTGCTCAAGGAGTACCGGAACCTCCACCACACCCGCGGCTTGAGGCCCGGCGACCGTGACGTCAACTACGTTGGCGAGGAGCCTGGCGGGGAAGCTGCCATGGACCCAGCGGGAGCCGACGGCGATCAGACTCTCGTCGACGATGACGACGACGATGAGCTCGCCGAGATGGCCCTTTTGTGCCTTCGTGGCTCACAACGGCGCGGGGAACAACCGGGGAAGCTGGAAGCCCCTGCAGCCGGGTTGGAAGAAGAAGGAGAAGAGGGACCCTCGCCGCATTGGCGACCCTCCGCTGTCCTTAGGGGAGTTCATACGAGCTCACCCTCAGGGCTGTTTCGTGTGTTATGGGAGGAAGAAAGGCTTCAACCATGACCACCGAACATGCCCCACCCACCAGGCCGACACGGAGGCCTACAAGAAGGCGCACGGGTCGAAGAAGCGTGCACCCGCGGGTATCTGGGAAGCCGAAGTGGAGGCGGACAAGAACGAGCTCTCCAGACTGATGTCAGTGGGGACCGAGTTGGCCAAGGAGATCCAGGAGATCAAGAGGAACTGGGTCCCCAGGTCGGACAACAAGAACAAGGAGAACAACGAGAACGACAAGAACAAGGACAAGGACAAGAAGCCTAGGAATAGGCAGAAGAAGGGTGTCAACGATGTTGACGCGGAGGAGAACACCCCTACTTCCACAACCGACGCCCCCTAGCGGAGCCCCTGCAGCCAAGGGCCCCAGCTAGGGCGGTCGCAGGATGGTGTCGTGGGAAGCGCCACTGCATCCCAATCGGGAGTCGGTAAGCACAAAGGGATTGCCGCGGGCGGAAGGCCTGGTCCGGCACCCAGTCGCGGTGGCCGGGTGAGGGCAAGTGAAGGCACGAACCCTTGCGCCCGTCCATCCTTCGCGACCAAGAATGTGTTTGATGTACTTCAGGATCTATCCGAGAGTATCGGAGGATCACCCGGACCGCAGCTGGACGCTGCAGATGGGCAGCCTGAGCCCATTGTCCACGACCTGCACCAGTCGCTCGTTGAGCTTCTGGAACGGCCGGAGATCCTGAGCTTGCACGCCGAGCGCCGAGTTGGGCGCGAGCGGCAGTTGCACCTTAAGGTCCGTGCCTTATGCGGGGAAGTGGAAAAGGTTTTCGACGTGTTGGTTGACACGGGAGCTCAAGTCAGCTTGGTCAAGGCTGGCCTACTTCCGCCAGAGTTTTTGACCGACAGTCGGAAACCTGTCAGGCTGAAGGTGGCGAACGGCCAGTACATGGTGGGAGGCACGAAGGAAGCCGCCATTGGGCTGCAGTTCTTGAACCATCATGAACTGAGCCGCCCAGACCTCGGAAAGGAAATCCTCCTGCAAGGTCGCTTCTACGAGGCCGAGATGGACTGGGACATGATCGTTGGGTACGACTTCATGATGGAGACGAACTCCGGCGTGCCCCCGGCCCAGGCCTCCATGACCCTGTACCAGGACGACCAGCTCTCGTGGCTTTCGTCACCTGAGCACCATGTGGAATGCCAATGGATCCACCCCGAACGCAATCAGCTCGAAGTGGCCGCGCTGGACACTGAGCCAACTGGGCCAGCAAACCAGGAGTACGGCGTAATGCCGGAGGTGGCGAGCAGAGTGGTCGCGGACCTGGGAGCTTCGGATCTGGCCCTGGATGCGTCCTCTTCAGGAACCTCCGCCCATCTGCGGGTTTGTGAGAAGTACTGAAGCGCACAGGACTCCGCGTGGAAAAAGCACTGGGGTCCGCATCAGGGATTGATGTGGATCCATTGCCCCCGTTGGGACATTCCAAGAGCGATAGCGAAGATTCGCAAGGACCGCTCCAAGGCAGTGCTGGTTGTTCCTATGGGATGCACCGAGGAGGAAAGTACCTGACATTGGGTAGTCTCATTGACCAACATGACCTTAAACAAGGTCGTCCTACCGGCTGGAGAGAGTGTCTATCAGGACGCTAAGGGACAGCCCATGGCACCGCAGAGATGGCCAACGGAATTCCACTATGTGGATGGGGGCCTTGATCAGGCCGACACCACGGACTTCGTGTTTGTCAACCGCATCGTAGCGGAGCCCTGGCGGCAATGCTTCGCGGCTCCCCCTGTTGACATCGGAGAATCGGAAGACCCCCTCACTGAAGAGGAGTTGGATCTGGTTCAGGGGTATATGGATCAGCCCTTTCACAACTGGGGAAACCAGCGTGAGGGCAAGGGCCAGGACAAAGCCTGGTGGGAAGTGGACTCGATCGTCTCTGGTTCCTATGATGGAGATACCTTCTTAAGGAGGGTACTGGACCACATGTCCAGCCAGGACGGGCCAATCGGGGGTAAGCCACCCACCTACGGCGACCTATTCCGTGGCAAGACCAGAGATGGCCCTTTGGGCCACCTGGGAAGACCACCTGAGCCGAAGCCGAGCGGGGTCGCTACCCCTCAAGTAAGCTCAGTGGTCCAGGTGCCCGGAAAAGCCAAGGCGGATTCCGATGATTGCCCGAAAGTCCGGGCGTTGAGGGCCAGGCTGAAGCAGAAGTATGGTGATACCTTCTTCAGCGGCAAGCCTGTGTTTCCCCCACCGGTGCGTGGACCGTATGGCGAGGCCAAGATAGGACTGAAGCAGGACCCCCGTGTGTATCGGCACCGGGAGTTTGCCCTGAGCGGCGAGAGGAAGGAGGCCATGGAGAAGATCCTCCGTGACTTCATCCGGAGAGGCCGGCTCGAGCCGTGCCACTCCGAATGGGCCTCTCCGTGCTTCGTCGTCCCCAAGAAGGTGGCCGGTGAGTGGCGGCTCGTGGTCGACTACCGCAGCCTGAACGCCCAAACGCAGCACGACAGCTATATGCTGCCCCTCATTGAGGACATGCTGCAAAAACAACACCGGTGGAGGATCTTCACGGTGATTGACCTGAAACATGGTTATCATCAGATGCCTCTCGCCGAGGAGTCCCGTGCCTGCACAGCCATGAGCACTCCATTTGGACCTCTCCAGTGGAAGCTGATGCCCATGGGCGTTACCAACGGCAATGCGGCTCTTCAGCAGATGCTGGAGAACCTGCTTGAGCCGCTGCGTGACTGTGCGGACCCCTTCGTGGACGACGTGATCATCGCGTCCGGGGACCCCAGTATGAGCTACGAGGAGCTCCTGGAGGCACATGAAAGGGACGTCACTCGAGTGCTGGACCTTCTGGTTCGGCACAAACTCACGGGCAGCAGTGACAAGGCCACCAGTGCGGTAAGCGAGGTGGTCTTCGCTGGCCACGTAGTCGGGAACGGGCAGCGAAAGCCCATACCTGGCAAGGTGGCTGCGATCGAGCACTGGGAAAAGCCCAAAACGGTCTCTGAGCTACGGGCGTACTTGGGGTTCTGCAAACACTACTCGGGGTATATCAAGATGTATGCCGAGTATGCAGCCCCCATGACGACCATGCTCAAGGGCAACCGTGAGGAGACCAAGAAGGGGTCCAAGAAGGCGCTGGTCTGGACTGCTGAGTCGGACCGTGCCTTTGAGGGGATGAAGCAGGCGCTGCTATCCGCAGTGGGTCTGCACCTCGTGGATCCTGACCGAGGGTTCGTCCTGCGCACCGACGCTTCCAACTACGCAGTTGGCGCTGTCTTGGAGCAAGTGCTTGACGATGGGAGGCACGTGCCCTCGGCCTTCTGGAGCCGAGTCCTGGCGGAAGGCCAGAGACGGACGTGGAGGCCCCGCGGAAAGGAGGCGTATGCCATCGTCATGGCTCTCAGGAAATGGGCTGGATACATAGCCCTCCATCCCGTCACCATCTGCACCGACCATCAGAGTCTGCAGTCGTGGCACAAGGAGCACGTGGACACACCCTCTGGTCCCGCCTCCCGACGGGCAAGATGGCATGAGACCTTGGCCAAGTTCCACTTTACGGTTGTTTATATTCCTGGAAAGGACAACACCGTGGCGGACTGTCTCAGCAGGTGGGCCTATCCCGCCAGCAAGGGCAGGACAGATATATCTGCCCATGGCGATGAGGCTGAGACCGCTGAAGCCAAGAGGATTATTGAAATGGAGCGCCTGATGGAGGAGGAGGGTGTCAAATGCTTCGTCGTTATGGCTGCGGATGCCCCCCTCGGAACGAGGATGGGCAGAGCAGTCAGAGTACTCGCCCCTGATGGAGCTGAGTCCGACAAGCACCTCTTCCCTGAGTCTTGCCTCCAGGACGACTGGACCGACGACTACGCCAAGTCTGAGGCGTTTGCGGATGAGTATAGGGCTTTGACCGACCCTGATGACGGGCAGAAGTGGCCAAAGGGGCTGACTGAGGAAGATGGCAAGCTCTACCGGAACGCTAAGCTGCTAGTACCAGAGTCCCGAGTGCTCGAGCTATGTGAAGCTTGGCACCACCACATGCTGCACCCAAGGGTCAAGAAGCAAGCCCTTAACATGCAGCGCCGGTTCGAGATCGACCAGATTGGTCTCTACACCGCCATCAAGAAGGTCAGGAAGGGTTGCTCGGTCTGTCAGGCCTGCAATCCCGATAACCGGAACGTCAAGGGGGAAGCCCAATGGACCCCGGTTCCTGACCAGCCCATGGAGGACGTGGCCATGGACGTCTTCTCCATGCCCGAAGTGGACATTGGCAAGGAGACCTTTGACTGTGTGGTTCTTTGTGTGGATCGCCACAGTGGCTACGTAGTAGCCGTTCCGGCACGCAAAAAGGGGTTGCTTGCCAAGGAAGTGGCAGTCATGATGATTCGTCATTGGCTGACCGTCTTTGATATCCCCCGCACCATTTGCAGTGACCGAGGGCCCCAGTTTACTGGTGGCTGGTTCAAGGCCATGTGTTCCCTATTGGGAATACGTCACGCCAAGAGCGTCGCCTATCTCAGCCGGTCTAACGGCCGAGCTGAAGTAGCTGGACGGCAGCTGTTTGAGAAGCTGCGCAAGATTCACATCACCAATCGGCGTCGGAACTGGTTTGAGGAGATGTGGCCTGCTCTGAAGGCCCATCATGACACCCCCACCCCAGGTGGTTTGTCCCCTCACCAGATTCTGCTCGGCAGGGACCCCCTGGGTCGGGGACTTTCCTTGTCTGGTGATGGCATGGCTATGGACGCCAAGGAATTCTTCGCGCGGCAAGAGCAAACGGCGCGGGACATCCGCCAGCAGCTCGAGAAGGAGCATGCTGAGCGTCAGAATTCCGCACCGAGCTCGACAGCGCAGAAGTTCAGGGTGGGAGACGCGGTAGGGGTGATCAGAGCCCGCCCTATGGGCACCCACCGCACCAAAACCTGGTTCACACCCGGAGAGGTGGTCCGCAGAATTGGTGAGGACACCTACCACATCAAGGTGGGTCACGGACAATTCCGGGAGCGCCACGAGAGTCAACTCCGTGTGCGGGGACCCGACCTCCGTGGCCAACATGTGTCCCTCAGCTATGCCGCACATGAGGCTGATTCGGACGATGACTATGCTGAGCAGGACGACTATACAGTCGAGAAGATCCTGGCCCAGCGTCCGAACGCCTCGGCACCCGGAGGTCTGGAGTTCAAGGTTCGTTGGCGAGGCTATGGGCCGTCCCACGACACCTGGGAACCCGTCTCCTCGTTCGTGCCGCGGGTTAACACTCCCTTCATGGAGTACATCCGCAAGCACAAGACCAAGATCCACGTCTCGGACTTGGCAGCACTCACCCGGGCGATTGCAGCCAGGGGTGCCTGATCAGCGCCCTGAGCTCTCCCCTGATGCATTTGAGCGCTTGTGTGGTCGACGGATCGTCCCTCACTTGCTTGCTCTCTTCCATCTTCCGGTGACCTGCCATCAGAGTGGCCATGTACCCCCCCCTGCTGTATCCAGAGGAGGATGGCCCCTCTCTTCAACTTCTATTCGTCACTCCCCCCCTGCTGAATCCTTGGGAAACCAGGTGGGCGACTGACCATTTTCTGAGCTCTTAGGGCCTTGAAGCCCATACGACGTTGCGCAACGGATGCCGCTGTCATCGGCATTGCGATTTTCGGTGTGTGGTCTGGTCCCATGGCACTTGCGGGATCCAGACCAGTCTACGTGTGTCGCGACTATATATGGCCTGAACTCAGGCGTTTTCCTGTCCACCCTCCTGCATATGCCTTATCCTAACCGGGGCGTGGTTTGGCACTCTGTCTAGAGTGTGTTTACACGCCTATTTACCTGATTATTGCCTACTTTTTCTGTTCCCCAGGATATGTGCATTTGTATGTTAAGTGTTGTCAGCCCATCATCGAGACATGGACTGTTTTTCACCACGAATCGGATTACAAAGGCGCCTTGAGTCGCCATTCACATGCTCTTGCGTAAGGTCCAGCCTGGACCAGTACCTAAGTACAGATTCTTCTGTTTGAGTGCCCGTAATACCGTGTGCCCTATTTGCTGTGATGTGGAGATCCTGATGGCGCCAGGCGGGAAGCCCAGTTGCCTGACTACACTCCCAGCGGTCCACCACTGTCAGTCCCAGTGTGAGCCTACCGACTCGCAGACGCACTTGCAGTCGGGTGGCGGCCTCCGGTGCTCCTGACCTCAGTCAGTCTGCCTGGGAAACTGGTGGTTTGAGGAGTCGACGCCTCCGCCCACACTGCATGAGGACTCCCTCATGTATGGCCTTCGTGGTAATAGGGCGAGGGAAAAGACGGCCTTGATGCCCGATCCCTTGAGGAGGAGCTCGTTCGGCTGTACCACTCTGGACTCGCGTCGTGGATATGGACATGGTGCGCCCGAGGAAGGACCCTGTGGGGACTCTCCCCCAGCCGGCGGGCCTTGGGAAGCTTGGGGTAGCCTGATGGATCTTTGTGGTCGCTTTCGACCTGTGGGACCACCTCCGTCGTCGTGTGACACCTATGTTGGCCGTGTATGCCACTGCCACTGTGGTAGTGACCGTAGCAGCCGGCACCCGGTGCGCCTGGTATGGGTTAACGGGTCCTTTGGATGCCGAACAATCGCCGCCAGGACCCGGGACTTGATACTTGATACTATACTTGCAGGTACTAACAGCTACAGGACTGTACCTGTCTTACTGTGGGATTTGGGCAGCCTAACCTGCGAATCAGCCTGAAGTGAGGATGTGACACCCCCCCCCTTCAGGAAATGGTCCTGGGTACCCGCTGCCATGCTTGAGTATTATCGAGCCCCCCCCAGGGTTTGCTCTAAGGAGGGGGGAGAAGCGGTACCCAGACTCTATGGCCCATGGCCCGGAGGCCTGTGAGCCGTCACTCCCGTGCGGAAGCCATTGACACCGGCTGTCAGCAGGATATCCCTGTTCTCTAACCCGCGAGATCTGGAACCCGATTTCTAACCATTAAATCAATGTAGATTTACCATAACTTTATTTTCTTAGGCGATTCTCGGTCGGAAATCGGTGAATCACCCGATTTCTACCGCGATTTCCAATTGTCGTGAAATCGCCGCAATCGCGCCGCCTGTCGTCGCCTGTTCCGTGGACTGCATTAGATTATTCTGTAATACGATTTCTCTTGAAGTTAAGACTGAAACGGTCTTCGAGTGATCCGCAATTTTTTCCTTGATATAACGGATCGCGTCCCAGATTTTTCCCAGAAAATCTCGGCGACCGAAGGCGCTTTGGACCCCCAAGTGGAATAACAAGGGTTACGAGCGTTCAAGCGCCCAAGGACGAACTAACGTGCCTCATAGGCACTGTGTATGAGGTTTTGCCCCCCATAGGCATAGGACGAGGCCAAAGGATCCCAACTCAATAGGCCCAAAGGGTTATTTGTTTTTAGGGTTCTCCAAGAAGTGCACTTTTTCACGTACTTGGCGTCCAAGTACGTGTAGAAGTATGTTGAGTTGGCGTTTGTCCCACCCTTGCTTGCCTCTACATCCGGGGCATATCACTTGTCTTCCCCGGATAGTGCATATATGATCTCCATATACATATTGGCAATATATTTTGCGTGCATGCTAAGATTCGGCTTTCCGAAAGGAGGTCGATTTTCGACCAAAGCACTTGCATGCGTGTTAAGGGACCAAGGTTACATTAGAATATAGGCATACTTTGGTTCTAGGCCACTAGGTTGGGTGTAGAAGGCTTGGGTAGGGTTGTATGCCATATTTGGTGTCATATCGCGTGCCCATCTGGCGGGTGCACCATTCCAAGACTAACCCGCCAATGGACCCCATATCGCACGAGGCCCTTCATTGTACTCCCAACCAACACTCGCAAGCCTAACCTTCGTGAAGGGACGCTTGTGGAGCGCTCCGGAAGCGATGCGTTGCGAGCAAGGTGTGTTTTTTGCAATATTCCATTTTTGCATGTGCCCACTTGGGAGGCAGCGCGCGCGACCTTCCAAAGCGCCCCAAGTGGAGCACATATGTGGAATCAGAGGTCGTGGTGTCAAGTCATTGTGTTTAGAAGGATTGGTCGATTACTCAAATCAAGCCGAAGATATTATAACATATTTGTGCGCCTCTCGAGGCACTTTTGGGTGTTTTTTCGCCAATATTGCTGTTTTTTGCCCGTCATGATCTCACGTGGCGACCGTGTATCTCAACGTTGCGCTCAATTGACATCATGACCCAAGTATGTCTTGAGGGTACATACTTCCGTGCCCAACATATCTTGGACCCGGCGAATAACTCCTCTTGGGCTTGGCATACCGTGGCCGCCACGTTGGCGATTTGGGACTATCCCAAATCATGGGCTCACTTGGCGACCCTGCCATTCCCAAAATCGAAGGAGTTTGGCGACGCCCAAAAGATATGTTGGACACATATGACTGGATACCAATCCTATGGCACACTCCGGTCCAAGTCGGGCACGTGCCTCATTTGCCCCAACCATGAGTGTGCGCATTTTCGGCCATTTTGAGCAATTTTCCACATTTTCTGCCCGCCGTGCACCATGTTCAGCGACCTCGTGCACGCCGGACTCATGGACCAATGGACCATATATGACATGGGTGTTATGGACATTGGTCCCCATGGTTCACACACCACGTGGGCGAAGCGGAGCAACCTTCGTTAGGGTGCTAGCCCAAAGTGAGTGTGGATGATTTTGCCATTTTGGCAGTTATGGACCCAATTGGGATTTTCACCACGCTGAGTGGCATGAAGATCTTTGAGAGCCAGTTGCATGGGAGTCTCTGTTGGACTCCCTGTGGAGCGCATATGGAATGGCGGATCCAATCTCCAAGCCGGCGTGGATATATACTATTGGAAGCACCCCCGAATTTTGGCTCATTTTGAGTAGCCAAAATGACCCCCTTTTGGGACCCCAATTTCACCCCCCCCCCGTGTGGTCGATTGGCGGCCCCATTTCTCTTTGCCCATAGAAAGCCCGGACTAAATTTCAAGTTTTACACTCAGATATAAGTCCTAGGTCCTGCCTCCTATCCTGTGAGCCATTGGCCTTGCCCTGGCCGAGAGAGCCACGCGTGAGAATGATGCCAATTTTGGTGATTTTGGGATCATGACCCCATTTGACGAACCCCTGGTGCCCTGAGGCCGGGACCTCAGAGGGAACAAGGTTGGGTGAGGTCTCCAAGGAGTTCATACTCAAAGGGCATAGGGTCAGCTGACTCGTCCCTACCTCTGGCGGGTCCAGACGAGGGGTCAATTCTGGCGATTTTTGAGCTAATATCAGTTTGGGCTGAAACAGCCCATTTTCAGCTACCAACTCCTAGGGGATAATGGCGGGGCCATATCTCTGGCTCAGACAGGAGTTGGGACCTGTTGTTAAGGGAGCACGGGAAGCCATTGTGGGTTGGCCTTGGAGCTCCTTGGTTCCGAGGAACTCGCCTGTGGCTGGGCGGGATACACCCCCTATTCGCAGGGCTTCAGGGTCCGGACTGAGCAGGGCATGGGTTGTGTTTGAGCCCCCGCCCCCACCAGCCACTGGGAGCATCGGACCTGGGATTGGGATATGAGTTGGGACTGAGTGTCTATTGTCCTGTGATGCACTTACCCCAGTCCAGTCTTAACCCCATGTGTACATATCCTGATGTGTTGCTGTACATACTTTTGTTCCTTCGTTGCAGAGTGGCAAGGATCCTGAAACGCTTTGTCACATGACACGAGCGTAATGATGCCCTTGTGAGCGTAGTGCTGTGCCTGCCTGCTCACCTGTGCGTGTCCACCGCAGCGTCCCGTGGCCAGCCCCCCACGGGAACGCGTCAGTAGCATCGGCGGACGACATGGCGGTGGTGACTGCCACCGCCCGTCAACCCCTGCCAACCACCCCGGACACCACTAGGGCCACCAAAGTACTCCATGATGTCACCAACTATTGTACACTATCTGGAGGGCAGCCAGCTACTGATGCACAACATCAGATCTGCCACGATGGTACACAACGCACCACCACCACCCCTCCGCCCCGGAGACCCGCCCATGAACCCAGTGAGCACGGCCACCTCCCTGGGGGTCCAACAAGCGGCCACCGCCAACGAAGTCACCCTGCCACCAAACCTGATACGGCAGCTGACACGCACACTAGTCATAGCGCGCATCGTGACACTCTTTACCCAGGCCCTTGCATACTTCCTACAAGCCGCGCTCAACGCAGCTATAGGCTTCCAGGCCCTGCACCTAACGTGAGGCCACTACCACGGTACGGCGAGCTTGGACCATCCACGACCATCCACTGCCACTGTGGTAGTGACCGTAGCAGCCGGCACCCGGTGCGCCTGGTATGGGTTAACGGGTCCTTTGGATGCCGAACAATCGCCGCCAGGACCCGGGACTTGATACTTGATACTATACTTGCAGTTACTAACAGCTACAGGACTGTACCTGTCTTACTGTGGGATTTGGGCAGCCTAACCTGCGAATCAGCCTGAAGTGAGGATGTGACACCCCCCCCCTTCAGGAAATGGTCCTGGGTACCCGCTGCCATGCTTGGGTATTATCGAGCCCCCCCCAGGGTTTGCTCTAAGGAGGGGGGGGAAGCGGTACCCAGACTCTATGGCCCATGGCCCGGAGGCCTGTGAGCCGTCACTCCCGTGCGGAAGCCGTTGACACCGGCTGTCAGCAGGATATCCCTGTTCTCTAACCCGCGAGATCTGGAACCCGATTTCTAACCATTAAATCAATGTAGATTTACCATAACTTTATTTTCTTAGGCGATTCTCCGTCAGAAATCGGTGAATCACCCGATTTCTACCGCGATTTCCAATTGTTGTGAAATCGCCGCAATCGCGCCGCCTGTCGTCGCCTGTTCCGTGGACTGCATTAGATTATTCTGTAATACGATTTCTCTTGAAGTTAAGACTGAAACGGTCTTCGAGTGATCCGCAATTTTTTCCTTGATATAACGGATCGCGTCCCAGATTTTTCCCAGAAAATCTGGGCGACCGAAGGCGCTTTGGACCCCCAAGTGGAATAACAAGGGTTACGAGCGTTCAAGCGCCCAAGGACGAACTAACGTGCCTCATAGGTACTGTGTATGAGGTTTTGCCCCCCATAGGCATAGAACGAGGCCAAAGGATCCCAACTCAATAGGCCCAAAGGGTTATTTGTTTTGAGGGTTCTCCAAGAAGTGCACTTTTTCACGTACTTGGCGTCCAAGTACGTGTAGAAGTATGTTGAGTTGGCGTTTGTCCCACCCTTGCTTGCCTCTACATCCGGGGCATATCACTTGTCTTCCCCGGATACTGCATATATGATATCCATATACATATTGGCAATATATTTTGCGTGCATGCTAAAATTCGGCTTTCCGAAAGGAGGTCGATTTTCGACCAAAGCACTTGCATGCGTGTTAAGGGACCAAGGTTACATTAGAATATAGGCATACTTTGGTTCTAGGCCACTAGGTTGGGTGTAGAAGGCTTGGGTAGGGTTGTATGCCATATTTGGTGTCATATCGCGTGCCCATCTGGCGGGTGCACGATTCCAAGACTAACCCGCCAATGGACGCCATATCGGACGAGGCTCTTCATTGTACTCCCAACCAACACTCGCAAGCCTAACCTTCGTGAAGGGACGCTTGTGGAGCGCTCCAGAAGCGATGCGTTGCGAGCAAGGTGTGTTTTTTGCAATATTCCATTTTTCCATGTGCCCACTTGGGAGGCAGCGCGCGCGACCTTCCAAAGCGCCCCAAGTGGAGCACATATGTGGAATCAGAGGTCATTGGTGTCAAGTCATTGTGTTTAGAAGGATTGGTCGATTACTCAAATCAAGCCGAAGATATTATAATATATTTGTGCGCCTCTCGAGGCACTTTTGGGTGTTTTTTCGCCAATATTGCTGTTTTTTGCCCGTCATGATCTCACGTGGCGACCGTGTATCTCAACGTTGCGCTCAATTGACATCATGACCCAAGTATGTCTTGTAGGTACATACTTCCGTGCCCAACATATCTTGGACCCAGCGAATAACTCCTCTTGGGCTTGGCATACCGTGGCCGCCACGTTGGCGATTTGGGACTATCCCAAATCATGGGCTCACTTGGCGACCCTGCCATTCCCAAAACCGGAGGAGTTGGGCGACGCCCAAAAGATATGTTGGACACATATGACTGGATACCAATCCTATGGCACACTCCGGTCCAAGTCGGGCACGTGCCTCATTTGCCCCAACCATGAGTGTGCGCATTTTCGGCCATTTTGAGCAATTTTCCACATTTTCTGCCCGCCGTGCACCATGTTCAGCCACCTCGTGCACGCCGGACTCATGGACCAATGGACCATATATGACATGGGTGTTATGGACATTGGTCCCCATGGTTCACACACCACGTGGGCGAAGCGGAGCAACCTTCGTTAGGGTGCTAGCCCAAAGTGGGTGTGGATGATTTTGCCATTTTGGCAGTTATGGACCCAATTGGGATTTTCACCACGCTGAGTGGCATGAAGATCTTTGAGAGCCAAGTGCATGGGAGTCTATGTTGGACTCCCTGTGGAGCGCATATGGAATGGCGGATCCAATCTCCAAGCCGGCGTGGATATATACTATTGGAAGCACCCCCGAATTTTGGCTCATTTTGAGTAGCCAAAATGACCCCCTTTTGGGACCCCAATTTCACCCTCCCCGTGTGGTCGATTGGCGGCCCCATTTCTCTTTGCCCATAGAAATCCCGGACCAAATTTCAGGTTTTACACTCAGATATAAGTCCTAGGTCCTGCCTCCTATCCTGTGAGCCATTGGCCTTGCCCTGGCCGAGAGAGCCACGCGTGAGAATGATGCCAATTTTGGTGATTTTGGCATCATGACCCCATTTGACGAACCCGTGGTGCCCTGAGGCCGGGACCTCAGAAGGAACCAGGTTGGGTGAGGTCTCCAAGGAGTTCATACTCAAGGGGCATAGGGTCAGCTGCCTCGTCCCTACCTCTGGCGGGTCCGGACGAGGGGTCAATTCTGGCGATTTTTGAGCTAATATCAGTTTGGGCTGAAACAGCCCATTTTCAGCTACCAACTCCTAGGGGATAATGGCGGGGCCATATCTCTGGCTCAGACGGGAGTTCGGACCTGTTGTTAAGGGAGCACGGGAGGCCATCGTAGGTTGGCCTTGGAGCTCCTTGGTTCCGAGGAACTCGCCTGTGGCTGGGCGGGACACACCCCCTATTGGCAGGGCTTCAGGGTCCGGACTGAGCAGGGCATGGGTTGTGTTTGAGCCCCCGCCCCCACCAGCCACTGAGAGCATCGGACCTGGGATTGGGATATGAGTTGGGACTGAGTGTCTATTGTCCTGTGATGCCCTTACCCCAGTCCAGTCTTAACCCCATGTGTACATATCCTGATGTGTTGCTGTACATACTTTTGTTCCTTCGTTGCAGAGTGGCAAGGATCCTGAAACGCTTTGTCACATGACACGAGCGTAATGATGCCCTTGTGAGCGTAGTGCTTTGCCTGCCTGCTCACCTGTGCGTGTCCACCGCAGCGTCCCGTGGCTAGCCCCCCACGGGAACGCGTCAGTAGCATCGGCGGACGACATGGCGGTGGTGACTGCCACCGCCCGTCAACCCCTGCCAACCACCCCGGACCACACCAGGGCCACCAAAGTACTCCATGATGTCACCAACTATTGTACACTATCTGGAGGGCAGCCAGCTACTGATGCACAACGTCAGATCTGCCACGATGGTACACAACGCACCACCACCACCCCTCCGCCCCGGAGACCCGCCCATGAACCCAGTGAGCACGGCCACCTCCCTGGGGGTCCAACAAGCGGCCACCGCCAACGAAGTCACCCTGCCACCAAACCTGATACGGCAGCTGACACGCACACTAGTCATAGCGCGCATCGTGACACTCTTTACCCAGGCCCTTGCATACTTCCTACAAGCCGCGCTCAACGCAGCTATAGGCTTCCAGGCCCTGCACCTAACGTGAGGCCACTACCACGGTACGGCGAGCTTGGACCATCCACGGCCACCGGCCCACGTCACTGCCCGCGGCGGTGCGCGCGGCGTCACCACCATACTTTGGGGAAAACACCGATCACCTCGTCAACAATGCGTACACGGCTCACATCGCGACCCACCTGTACCGCATCATGCACAATCATGAGCCAGAGGTGAGGGAAGTCTTCAAGCTGACACTACGAGAGGCCCAATACCATCGCAACACCTGCCTCGAGTACATACTTCACCAGCGGAGCCTTGCCACCAAGGTAGGGACCCGCATATGGAACCACCTACAACTCCTGCTACCCCACCACCAACATTTCATCGAAACAAACCATCCCTGCAGGGAGACCGGCCCTGTGGCGGTCCTAGACACCGATGTGGGTGGAGGACCAGCGGGAAGCACCAGCACTCTGGACCTGGTGGGCACCACTCTACACCTCCTGCGAGTCACCCCGAACGGGATGCGGGCCCTCCAGGGAGTGGGCACACACCACGTCCTCTTCCTACAGCACCAAGAGTGGCCCAACAAGTCGGTCCTGGAAAGTCACATGCGAAACGCGGCCGCACAAACCGAACACCCGCAGCCGACCGATGGGGGAGTACGTGAGGCATAAGGCCTGTTTTGGAGCACGCACAAACGTCCGCTACCACAGGCCCCACCACGCGGGAACCGGGCCCACTACCGGCCGCCAGAACAAGTGGAGTATGTACCAGGCGCCAGCGTGCCAGCGGTACTCCTCCTGGCACCCAAGGGGCTCAAAACCACGTTGCAACCTGGCAGAGCGCGCGGCAACTTGTGGATGCTACCGCCGCCCACGGCACGCAGCTTTTGTCCGCCGCCGCTGCCGCGGGACAAGCTGACGGGCACCCCCACCACGTGCTGGAGATGCGGGCCCCAAGCGCCAGCCACCCCATGGCCCCTCCTCCAACTACTGGCGCGCTACCACCGCATACCGAAGGCCCACGCTACCCCGGAACAACACTGGCTGCACACACACTTCGAGCGGGCCTCGGCGGAATGGATTACCCAGCGCCGCGGCGTAATGGAAATTCAACCGGGGAACGTGCTACACCAAGCACGCAGCCATTACCTTCCTGGTGCTGGCCAAGCACCGCAGCACCACACCGGAGGCCCCCGCCTACCCGGTTAAACACCGCTGCTCCCAAGTCCCGGACTGGCAGACGATCGAATGGACCACATACCACCCACAGAAGGCGTACCTGCTATAATATGTGTACGGCTACCTCACACAAGGCCACGAAGGGAGCAACGACTATGCACGCATGAACGCAGCGGCAACGGAGATCATCGGGCAGCGCCACCACGGAACAGGGGGCACGTGTCCACGCCTACCAGCCAACGACCCCGTGCCGCCTGCCATGCCCGGTCGACCACAACACTGTCATTTTTGCGGATGCCTCCGGCACCACGAGCCTCACCCCAGCGGCCGGGAGGGCAGCTTTGGAGTTGCGGACGGAAGCAGCAGGCCGATTGCACCAACACCACCTCACAGGGGCCACCATCTTCGGGGCCTCCTCTCACGGGGAACTAAAGACAATGACGATCATCGTGGACACCGTCAATGACACCCACCAACAACCGCGAGACCACGCGCACCATGTGTGGGTTGTAGTAGACGCAGCGGTGGACTTCCAGATCATCCGCAAACTGGCCCGGCAGCCCCTGCACAAGGCGACCGACTCGAGCCTAGGTACCCAGGCCCAACACCTCTGGGCGGCTTTAAGACGCCTCCCCAAACACGTGGTCTTACACCTCGTCAAACAAGAGTCTCATCAGTACAGCCTAGGCAACAGACACATATACTTACACGCCCACAACGTGCTTGCCGAGCATATGCCGGACGGCGAGGACCCGCCGCTACAGGAGGACATGCACACACACCTCCAACACCTACCGCCAATCCCACAGCCCAGGGAGCCACCACCCTGGGTACCAGACGACCGGTTCTACAACGACATGGGACAGGCGTACCACTACCCGCAACGCATTCGCACCGTGGCGCACATACGAGGCAGTCATGCCGACAACACCCTCATGAACCACCTCCAACATAAGCTGCAAAACGCGTTATACTTCTCAGCTCTTGACCCGTCCCTGCTGCCGGTACACCTACAAACACAACGTGCCCAACTCTTGCTTGAACAACTGCCCCTCCTAGACAGGGTGGCACGCTGGTATGGCCGAGGAGGTATAGACATACGCCCGGAATACCCTGAGTTACTGTACATATGGCTGCTGTCCTTCGAGGAACTTCGGCTCACCATGAACGCTCACTTGCCCGTGGTTAGGCCGCTTTTGTGTTATGCTCGCCGGGGGGCAACCCCCATGCAAAAACAAAATACGCCCAGAATACACCATATGCCCCTGCCACCTCCAACAGCCGGAGACATGGGAACACTTCAAACAATGCCCGTTGGCCCAAGGAGGCAACCAGCTGGCCACGTGGACACCCGAGGACACCATAGCACAACACGTCGGATGGGGCCCGACAGCGCCACCGACAAACGAGGTCTGGCGCCTGATGCGGCAACCGGAGATCAAGGAAGCGGTGCTCAGGGGAGCGGTGCCACTCAAGCTCTACAGGGTCATCGCCGACCACGCCCCGGAACCCAAAGCCACAGTACGCCAGATGCAACTCACCGTCGTAAAGAGGGCGGACAGACAGCTGCAGCACCGCGTCCAGGTGTACGCACAGGAAGCACAACAAACCTCCCACGACCGCCGTATGTATTACAACCTCCTCATCCATTAACAACACGCGAAACCCAGCGACTAGCCACACAACCTGGCACACGGCAACCACCGGGAACCTGCCATCGCACCACCCGCCACACCGCACTGCACAAAAGCGCGCGCACTGCCGTACAGTAACCCGATCGTCTCACGAACTGTACCTCTCCTCAGGATGCCCGCCGGTGAATCTCCACATCCGCGGCCTGGGAACCTGTGCGGCGTCTGCTGGGAGATACTCGACGAGAACGACGCCCTGCTCCTTGGGCATGACCTCGGCTGCAGCAGCGCCAAACAGCTGCACTGGTTCTGCAGCCGGTGCATCACGCACTTTCATGCCTGCCCACTTTGCCGACGGCCGCACCCCCTCTGCACAGCTCTGCCGCCGCCTGAAACACAAACCGACGACCTCACGCTCCACACACTGTGCACCTTGATTGCTCAGAATGTGTGGGCGCATGACGCGGGGGACAGCCCGTACGTTGAATTGTTGGACGTCCTCAGCGACAACGACCCGGCGGCACCGCCACATCGCCCCCCCTGGCGCACTAACTTGGGCGCTGCCAGACGAGGGGGCGAGGGACTACGAACATTATGAAGACGCGCCACGGGGCAGTCTGCCCCCTATTGGCAATCTTCCAGACAGTTGGGGCACCATCGGCCCCATGAACCGCGAAAATTGGCGCACCACCGTCATCACCCTCACCACCCGCCTCCCGGTCACCTTCGGCTGGCTGGTGCGGGACGCGGAGCGGGCCATGGGGGTCGTTCGCGGCTCCTATGGCAAGGAATGGGGGGGTTTCCTCCACTGCAGAGTGGCCCTGGTCGAGGGGGCCCACGAGAGGCTGATGGCGGCCTATCTCACGTGGAGGGGCATACCCCTCCCCCGCAGCCTCGCGCCAGTGGCGCGGCGCACCAAACAGCGGCCGGGCATATCAGGCAATGCGGCGGTGGCCAGGATGATGGCCGGAGGTGCCCGGCACCACAGCCCCTCCACCTCCAACCGGAGAGCCGCAACCATCATCACCCCCCCCGCCCCGGTCGCGCGCCACAGCAGCAACCAGGGCCACAAATGTGCGCGCTCTGGCACCATCGGGGGTCGGCGCGCCACAAAGCCCAACGGCCTCCACGTTCTCCAGCCCGTCCACTTCCGCCCCCCACACAACTGTCCACTCACCACACCGACCGCAGGCCACCAACGCCACACGGACTACGGGCGTTCTTGCACCATCGGGGGCCGGCGCGCCACAGAGCCCCCGACAAGAACGTTCATCCAAACAGGCAGCACAACGACACCAACCGCAACACCACTCAGCCACAGCGATCCGGGAGCACCCGGCATCACCTGCAGGGAGGGGAACCATGCCCAGCCCCACAAATACGGCGACAGCAGGCACCCGACCCAGGCAACCCCTCGGCACCGTACACCAGCAAACAAGCCCAGGCCCGGGCTTCACAGGCGACCCAGCTCCACAAGCCCATACACCACCCGACGCGTCCGCACGCGACCAACCGCCGGCAGCTCGTCAGGCAGCGGCAACACAGGCCGGCCCGGAGCCCCACCCACACCACAGCCCACCAATCTGGCCGACGGAGGGCCCCACACACGCTCCGTCCGAAGGCCCTCCCACACAGACATGTACCGCTACCCCGATAGACGCCACCAGCGCCCGGCCCGAGCAACTCCTCGGCACCGTACACCCCCACCCCCACGACCCCACTGAGAGCCCCAGTCCCCAAGCTCCGGCGACACCCAGCACATCGGCCCGGGGTGCCGTCCGCCGGCCCCGGCACAAGCCGAGCTGGCGCCCCAACAGCACCACGACCCACCGGCCGGACCGGCAGTACGGCCCACGGAAACGCCATTTGGCAATCGCCCAGCCCCGAACCCGGACCCGTACCCGGACGCGGACCGGACGCGCGCCACGGTACCGGCTGACGCCCCGCGGGGGAACGCGCCGGGCAGTGTGCTACTGACGGGGGTCCCACATCCCGAGGGTGGGACACCGGCAGCCAGGCCCGCCTCGGCGGAGAGAACTGGCGGCACACGGGCACTTGCAGGCCACGTGGGAGGACAGCCCGGGCCGACAACCTCGCCGGAAGGCCAAACCCGAGAGGCAGCACAACTGGCAGGCGGCGCAGCCACGCTGCCCGCGCCGCCCTCCCAGCCACAACTCCAGGATGATGGACGCCACGGAGGAAATGGAGGGACCCCCGCAGCAGACAGAAGCGCCACCGCCAGCGGCGGACCTACCAGCCCGGGGACCACCTTGGGCGGAGATACCTAGCCGGGGGGCGGGCCAACCAGAAAACCAGCGTACCAGCGCGCCGGCCAATCGCCTGCCGGACATGGCGGCAAGCGGAAGCGACGAGGCAGCGGACGCTGGTTAACCTGGTACGGGACCTGCGGGACCAATGCTGGACGCCGAGCATGAAGCCGGCCTCCCCCCACCAACCGCCCACGAGGCGCAACCCGCGGGTCACGCGGACGCCGCCCCATCCACCGCCCCAGCACATCGCAGCGACGCAGGCGAACCGAGGAACGCCGCGTCCGGGGGGGCACCACCATGGGGCCCGCCTGGAACGCACGCGAAGTCTGAAGCCCGGGCAACCACACGGGACATGCCCAGACGCGCAGCGGATAGGGCAACGTCGGGCACAACGTCGGGCACAACCGCGTCAAAGACTGTTTCGATGCCTTCATGGAGTCATGCAGGAGTAGCCCCCACACGGACCCAACACCGGCTGCCCCGCGTCGCCATCCGGAGCCACGAGGCGACCATACAGGGGTCACACCCCTCACGGTGTCCCGCCAGGCACACCTCCAGCACGATCACACTGCCCTGGGGACGGAAACTGGGCATGCTGCCGCCACAGATGACGGGCCCTCTACCGCAAGCGGGGCAGCGGACCGGGCCCCGGACGAGCACAGCGCCCAAGGGAGCAGAACGCGTGTGGAGACGGGCACCAAAACAACTAGCGAGCCTGCCAACGAGCCACCGGGGACCACCCCGCCCTGGGGGCGGGGGCATCCAGACTACGCGCACTTGGAAGGCGACGCCCGCCACCCCAGCGCCCACGCAGAACAGGCGGCGGCCCAAGACCTTCACCTATGGATCGACAGGCTCACCACAGGGGAGCAGCTCGCCCTGGCGCTCAGCATCCGATTGCTGCTTACTTTGCGGTCCCGCCCCCTCGAGGAGGGAACCAGCACCATGGCGGATATCACCTTCGGCCATCGCGCGGCACAAGCAACCCCCGCCACCATGGACCACCCCGGCCAGTGGCACTACGTGGCCAGCCGGCTCATGGCGCATATGGGGGCCTATAGCCTGGACGAAATGAACGGGCTATACTGGCTATGGCACCAACGCGCGGCCCTGCGCATCCGTACAGCCATGCAGAGGCACAACATCTGGGCCATCTCTGGGTCCCCGGGCTACCGGGCACACGCCTCAGGCCACCGGCGACCACGGTCCCAAGAGGTCCTGGAGCCCCCAAGGCAGGCAGCACGACATAACTCCCCAGGACGCCACCAGGGGCCGCCACCCGGGGAGGGTTCCCCCTATGGCACGTACAGAAGCCCCCTCCGATCGTTCGCCCCGCGGAGGGACCGAGACAGCCCTCACACCACAGGGATGCAGGGTGACACGCCAGAGACCAGGAGACAGGAGACCGTGGCCGCTCCCGGTGCCGCAGCCGCACGCCGCCTCCCGGAGCACGGCGGGTCATCTTCCACAAGGGCATGGACAGAGGCCATGGAGGTCCCAACGACCCCACCGCCCAATGGACATCGTCTGCCACCAATCTCCGACGCCGGGCCAAGAGGCCCCGCACCGAGCGGGCGCACATCCCCACCATTCCCACGCCAGCCGAGCGAACATGACAGGCAGCGCTCCACACAGACCCCCAACAGGCAGCAGACGGTGCGTCCAGCTCGTCCGCCGCCTCCCTCCCAGGGTCGGCGGCCTGCCCGCTGCCAGGGGCAACGCACGCCGCGGACACACGGCCAAGGGGACCCGCGGCCAACCAACGGCCCGAACAGGGGGTGGGGGAACAAACCCGTCAGCGCCCCCCCCCCCGCAAACAGGGCGCGACGACACCGGTCCCGGACATGAGCACCGGCCACCCGACCAACTGGGCCCGTACACAACGGGGTTCCCCACCCCAGCTGCGACACAGTCAAACCGCCGGGGCGCGGAGGACACACCGCGACAACGGGAGCACGACGCGGGCAGCCCAGGAGCGGAAGAAGAAATGAAAGAGACCTCCGGCCCTCAGAAACCGATGACTCACCGCCCACCGCCGTGTCCTGCTCGATGGACCAACAACGCAAGCCCTCCACGGGGAACGTACCCGGGGGACACCTTGGCACCACCCCAGGGCACCCCTCCCCGGCTGGCACCACACTGGACCAGGACCGAGAGACCATGCCCCCCCCAACCCTCAGACCACCACAACGGGGAAACACAGACCCCTTTGACGACGCGGAACTGAGTGCGGTCTACGGCATCCATGCCAACACACGCTGGAGCGGCCTGGTGGCAGCCCTGCAGGAACACCTCCATGATGTCAAGCCGAACAGGCTCTTCGCCGTGGTCCCCCTGCCACACGCCGCAACGACCGACATCTTTGTGCGGCAGCTGCAGGCGCTCATCACCCCCGGGACACAGATCGCAGACAACCTTGTTGACGCGTGGATCTGGTTGTTCAACGCCAACCAGCCAGACCAGAGAGGCATATGGGTCCCACACCTGGGCTGGGCACACACGCTCGTAGCGCCACTCAGGGACCCCAGGCCTGCGCCCAGCACCCGGGGCCGGGAATGGGCCGCCCCGCAACCAAGAGCCAACACCCTCCATATCCGACTGTACAAAGACCTGGCGGACTGGGAAAGGAGGACAGCCCGCGATAGGGGGCTCAACCTCATGAGCATGGTGGAGCGGTACCCACCAGGAGTGGGGACGGCACGCACAGTGCCCCCGCCACGCGAAGGTGACCCCAGCACCATCGCCATGATCGTGTTGGAAAGTGGCCACTACTACCAGGTACGGATAACCCCGCACCCGCTGGAGAGCCACTGGAGCCTGGAAGCCGTCCACTCCATGCTCCCGGCGAGCGCAGCCCTGCCAGACGGCCCCACCCCCCTGCCCCGCGACCAGGTCCCAGACCCCCTGACGGCCATCGTGTTGGGGGAAGCTGGCACCTGGCACCCAGGCCATGCCCTCTACTGCCTCTGGCGGTGGGCGCAGCGCCGCTGGCCGCACACAAGGAACTGGACGGCGACGTGGAGGTTCCACCTGGACGGCTGGCAGCAGCTGGAGGCCATCCCCCAACGCGAGCGGACGGCGGAAAGCCCCACAGCGACCAACCTGTGCCCCGTCTTTGTGATCCACCAGATCCGGGGGCTGGCGATGGGCGGGCAACTGCAGCCCGCCATCCGCACTGAGACGGAAGCGCAAGCAGCACACGCAGCCCTTGTGCAGAAAATTCTCAGTCCCCTCCACAGCGCCTTGGTGCGAACTGTGGAAAACCCCCGAGGGCCCTGAACCACCGCGAGCTGAAACCAGGAACACACCCCCATGAACACGTGAGGCGGCAACATCGGGACCGCCAAGCCCCGCCCAACACGTCACACGCGTGCCCTGCCCACCGCGGCTGATCACCGGGAGCGGAAGGGCATCATACCGACCGAAGGACCCTCCGGGTACCGGAGGGGCGCTGCGGCCTATATGCAACGATACACCGCCGCGCACAAGCGGCGCGAGTACCACACCAGCCACCCGCGGAGACGACAGGGCAATCCTGGGATCGCCTCCTCTCGCCGGAGGCTCCGACGATGGACGTCAAACCAGCAGCTACGGGACCGGCCATACACCGCGATGATCCCCGTCAAGCCAACCTTGCCCGGGAGAACCCCTCTCGCACAACCCAACAACGCGCGACCGCGCAACACACTCCGCCAACACCTGTCGGTCGGGCGCGTCAGCGGGACTGGCATTGAGCTGCCTGGCTTATGCAGCGGGCACCCAACAATTGCGGGCTGGCCTTGGCTGCCCTACAACCCATGATGGCGAGCACGATCACTAACTCAACGAACCCGCCGAACCCGAGCGAATTCCTCCCACGTGCCCCGGGCGAGGGCCACGTTCCCCGGGCCCCCGCAAACAATCAGCGTCAGGGAAGAGGACGGGGGCCCCGACACGAACCTGTCCTTCCGCCTAACCTTCCTCTACCACAAGCCGGGCACGAGGTGAACTGGACCAAGGGGGCAGCCCATCACGCAGGACCCACGGGCTCGCCAGTGACCACGGGAATGTTATGTCGAGCCCAGCCCGCCGCGTCATGCGGGATCTGCCGACATCAGAACACATCATCGAGAATGTTACTTTCAAGGACAGGTTCCGTGTCCGTGGGACAGGACATCCAGCGTTCCGCCCGTGATGTCCTGTGTTTTCATATGTAGGCTGCCAGGTTGCGAGTGAGTGTGAGCCACGCCGCGGGCAGCGTGGTGTCTGTGATTGGGGCATCCACTTCCCAGTGCATAGCCGCCTTGAGGGCCAACCAGTGCGCCCGGGTGTGGTCGGAGTGGTTGTTGGAGTGGTTGAAGCGCTCCCCGAGTGCCAGTGGAGCCTCGGTCCTGGTTTCTGGTGTGAATGTGTGGACTTTGTCCCTTGTGCCCGTGGCGTTCCATTGTGCGACCCAGCAGGTGTGTTGGTGGCACGTTAGTGTCAATGTGGGGGCGTCTGGGGGCTTGTCGAGGATCGTCCAATCAGTGACCTTTGGACCTTCGGTTTTTCGGTGGTGCTGCTCTGGTGGGCTGGTTAGGTTCACCAGATGGTCCACAAGGTCCGGCGTCAGGGTGTCTTTGATTTCCTGCACCCTGTCCTTACGTGCCGTGGGGTGTGCCACGGCATTGTCCCAAGCGTCCGTGGCGGCCGCCAGGGTGTTGGCCGCTAGGGTGATGACATCGTCCGCTAGGCCTTCCACGATAAAGTGCTTTTCTCACGCCAGGGGGGTCGGGAGTTGGGCCGTGTGTTTCTTGGTGAGGTGTAGCAGTGCCGTGTACGGGCCCGGGGCATGCGGGTCCGCGGGCCTCGGGTCGCGTGCGCCGCGTCTCGCCAACGGGTGCCATGATTTGTCGGTGTTGGGCAGTTCTGGTCCCATGGCCATGTGGTGCACCTGATCGAGGGGGACGGCTTGGCCGAGGTGTCTCCCGCCGTGAGGTACACTCCTTTGGCGCCTGTTACCGTGTTGAGGTAGATACCTGGGAGTGGAGCGGGCTGTGGGGGTACTGGTTGGAACAGTGTGTGGGGGCAGGGGTGGCTGCAGGGGGGGTCCCCGGGCCGGAGCCCTGGGCAGTGGTCATCCCTGCCGTTCGGCACCGGGTATAGTATGTAGGGCCCCGCCACCCTGCGCAGTTTTTGGGAGTTCAGGTTGTTGAACCACCCCCCCACCCTGATGATGACGGAGCCCTGGCCGATCCAGGTGGCTCGGTCTCGGTTGATGTCAGGGTGCAGGGCCCTTCCGATGGTGCCCCACCTCCTGTGGTGGGTTGTGTCATCCAGGGTGGGGCGTCCCGTGTGGATGAGGGGCATCCTGGCATTTGCGAGAGCGGAGTTAATGATGTTGTCAGGGCACGGATCGCCGTGGGCACCGGTAGCATTGCTCTTCACGGGTTTGATGCCTTGACGGGGCACACGCCTCCCATTGAGGGGTTGGTGCCAGGACGGGTCCGGGTGCTAAATGGGTGCTTGCAGGTCCCCGTATCGTGCCCAGGTGTATACCGTGTATGCTGTGCCTTCGGTGTCGGCCAGCAATCTGTACGTGGACTTCCGTGCTTCGCCGTACGTGACGAGTATGTTTGAGGTGGGGACAGTGTGGTGGAGGTGTGTGTAGGCCAGGGCGTGTGTGATTTGTTCTTCCGTGCCTTTCCGATTGTCCCCGTGGTCTTTTAATACGAAGTGTACCATCCATGGGCCCTGGGGCTGAAGGTTGCCATCTTTGTCGCGTATCGGCGGGTGTATTTGGCGCCCTGTCTGCTGTGCTTTGTTGGCGTTGTGGTGGGCGCGTTGCTCGACGAGGACGTTCGGCGTTCTCCCTGTGCGCCATGGCTTGGCCCGCCCTGGCGAGTGCTGTGACGATGGGCGGCAGTGCCGGTTGAGCGACCTGGGGTACCATGCCGGTGTCTGTTGCAAGGTTCCAGTATGTTGTGAACAAACCCGGCTGGTGGGCGTTGTGGGTGCCGGAGGAGTGCCCCTTTGATCTGGGCTACTGCCTCTGGGTGTATGGTGGTTTGGTAGTGCCAGAGGGTGTGCTTGGTGGGGTCCCGGTGCGTACGGGCGGTGCGTCCCGCGGGCTCCATTGTCTGCCGTGTGAGGGTGTCGTTGAGGGTGACGTCGTCGAGGCGGTCGACTTCCGCGGCCAACCGTGTCCGCAAGTCCGTCAGTGTGGGGTTGTTGTCGGTGCAGTCCAGGGTATAGTGGACAGCTGTCCATTCTGGGTCGGGGTCAAAGGCAATGTCAGTGTCCGCTGTCGCGTCTACCCAACCAGCTTGTGTGGGTCTCGCCATGGGTGCTTTGTCGTCGTCTCCCAGGGCTGTTCCTTCCATGGTGGCCGTGCCCTGGGTGGTTATTAAAAGGTGCACGGCCTGTGTTAGTTGTACTTGGTGCGGCGTGAGGAGGTGCACGACTTCCACCGTTGTTATTTCTGGAAGGATCTTCTTCCAATCAATGTTGCCCTTCGGTAATTGCCATGTCATTGCCGTGCTCCTGGTGTGGTTCCCCCCTCGGGGTAGTTGGTAGTTATCCGGGACGTGGCGTGTGGTGAGGGGCTTGGCGAGTTGTTGGACGGTCCCGGTGGCGCTTGGAGGTTCGGTCCCCTTGTGGGCTGGTGGGCTTTGTCCTCTTTGCGGGGAGTTGTTCTGTGGGGGCGTGTGGGGTTTTGTTGGGCTGGGGGGTATGTGTTGCTCCGCCATCGATTGCGACGCCGTCGGCTGAGGGCTGGTGATGCTGTGCGCCCCGGTGGTTGCATCTTTTCGCAGGTAGAACTCCAGCGCTGGTGGCCCAACAGGGTACCACTCGCGTGGGTCGTCGTGCGGGGTGTGGAGGTGGATGCTTTGCTGGGTGGACCATCTGTAGTAGGCCAGGATAACGTTCGTGATGGCGGGGTCGTAGTCGTCCCCGAACGGCTGGTGGAGCTTCCAACAGTCTTCAAACAAGGTGCGAACGGTCCTAGCCAGCGCGCCGATGTCACCGTCTGGCACTATGTCGTGCCATGTTGTACGGGACGTGGTACCCGGTGGCCCCGTGTGTCCCTCCAGGACCCCCGTTTCGTACTTGGTCCAGTCTTGTAGCATGCGTTCTACGTACGCAGCTTCCGTTTACGGTCGGATACTGTGCTCCGCCAGGGTGCGGGCATGGGCCAGCTGTTTGTACAGGGTCCAGTGTCGGGGGGCTGGTCTCGGTGGGGGGGTCGCGGTTGATTCTGGTGTGGGCTCCTATCTCTGGGCTGCCCTGTTTCCGTGGCGGGTGGCGTGCACCAGGGTGTATTTGTCATCTTCTCCTTCGGGCGTCCATTCTAGGTGGGCTTCACCCGTGGACGCGTTGGTCGGTTGGCATGTTGCGGTGCATGCATATGGGGGGGCCGTTTTGTCGTGTAGGACAATGGTGTGGCCTCGCGTCCAGCTGTGCAGGGTTAGGACGAGAGCTGCCGCTGTTTCTTTGTGGGTCGCTGGCGGTGGGACGTCGGATTCTTGGATGAGGGTCAGGGCTTCATGCGCGCGTGGGGATCCCGCGAGGTTCGTCCAGGCTCCAGTTTTGGTTACCCGTGCCTGCACCACCACTCCTTCCGGTGACTGTTGGTGGGCGTTTTGTATGTCCTGTTGCAGGTCCTGGATGTACGCCCCTGGGTCGCGGTTTTCTTCTGTTCCCGTTATTCGTTGGTCCGTTTCGTTGAGTGCTCGATATAAGCTCCATGTGGGTCGTTGGCGCACGGCGGCCGCCGCCTGCAGTACGCGTTGGATGCTGTCCTGCAGTCGATCCTTGTCTAGGTCTATGGGGTCGTGGTTTGCAGGGATGTCAAGGCGACTGGGTAGTGATTCCAGGGGCGGGTTAGGGGCTTCGGCAGGGGTGGATACTTGGGAGCGGGTTTCCAGCGCAGTGCAGGATGTTCCACTTGACACGGATAGTGGTGCTTCGTGTGTGTGGTCCTCTGGCGCGCGTGGCTGTGTTGCCTCCGTGGCCAACGGCGCCGTTTGTGGTTCTGACCCTGGCACATTGTCCCGGTCGTCGTGGTGCTGCGGACGCGTTCCCGTGGGGGGCCTGGCCACGGGACGCTGCGGTGACACGCACAAGCAAGCAGGCAGGCAAAGCACTGCGCTCACAGGGGCATCAATACGCTCGTGTCATGTGACAAAGCGTTTCAGGATCATTGCCACTCTGAAACAAGGGAACAAAAGTATGTACAGCAACACATCAGGATATGTACACATGGGGTTAAGACTGGACTGGGGTAAGGGGATCTCACGACAATAGACGCCCAGTCCTAACTCATATCCCAATCCCAGGTCCGACCCTCTCAGTGGCTGGTGGGGGCGGGGGCTCAGACACAACCCATGCCCTGCTCAGTCCGGACCCTGAAACCCTGCCAATAGGGGGGGTGTCCCGCCGTGCCAGAGGCGAGTTTCTGAAGACCAAGATGCTCCAGGGTCAACCGACAGTGGCTCCCCATGCTCCCTTAACAACGAGTCCGAACTCCCTCTGTTTCGGAGATATGGCCCCGCCACTATCCCCTAGGAGTTGGTAGCTGAAAATGGGCTGTTTCAGCCCAAACTGAAATTAGCTCAAAAATCTCCAGAATTGAGCCCTCTCTCGGGCCCGCCAGAGGCAGGGACGAGGCAACTGACCCTATGCCCTTCGAGTCTGAACTCCTTGGCACCCTCACCCAACCTGGTTCCCTCTGAGGTCCCGGCATCACGGCACCACGGGTTCGTCAAGTGGGGTCATGATTGCCAAAATGGCAAATTCGGCCGTCTCGGGCGACCGTCCAGGGTAGGATATCTTGGCGATATTGACGCGCCAAGTCTCGATTCACAACCCTTGATATCCCCTTTGGTCCCATGCCCTGGGTTATCGCTTGCTGTCACGCTGGCTGCTTACTGTTCACCGAGGGGATGACCACACGGACGGGGCAGAAAGCAACATGCGGTGCAAAGGGGGGGATCGTGGATCGCACCAAAAGTTGAATAACTCCGGATGAGCCAGAGGAGCAAATACGAAACTCAATGGCATTCAACCCTTGGTCATATGCTACAATATTCGCCCTTCCCTCCTGGCTAGATTCCGTGCCCCATTGAGATATGGTAATTCCAATATGGCATACAATGGCAAAAACAGCGAAATTTGGCCAAAATGGCCCGCACTCATGATTCCATATCTCCATGGCCACGGTGAGGATTCTTCCAACCAAAAATGCTCGAAGCACATGGGACTTAGGTCCCAATATATGCCACTTGCCAACCCTCATGATTCCCTCTAGCTATTTTTCCCATTGGAGGGAAAGTGGCACACAAATGGGGCAGAATGGCAACATACCCCAAATTGGGTGACTCACAACTCTGCCGTTGAGAGGAGAGGCCACATGGGGAAACACCCCATTCGATGCGGGTTTGTGTGCCCTCTCCGAATTGCCCTTACCCTTGGTCAAGTGGCGCACGCAACCTCGGGGGTGAAATCACGGGGAGAAGGAGTTTGTGGCCATTTTGGGCAAAACGGCCAAAATTCACCCAAAAGTGGTCCCTCCAAATATCGTATCTCCGTAACGCAAGAGAAAGGAGCCTCGGGCTTTTGCATGGATGCAAACCGAAGCTTTGCTTCCCTTTTGCAACAAGGGTTGAGGTTCAAAGCATAATGAAAGCATTTTTAACACCTCAATCCTTGAAGCACACTATTTATGGGAAAAAGTGCATATATCGGCGATATTGGCATGAACATATCTTTGGGACCTTGAGGAGCAAAAATATGAGTAAACACGTTTGGAGTAGGCCCATAGTAGGTGCTTTCAAATATGCACACTATGGTTAGATTGTCTCCGCCCACTCGTGTCAATAGTGCTTTCATATGAGCGCGTTTGCAAAGAGGCAATATGGCACGCATGCTAACAAGGCGAAATTATATAAAATAGAAGACAAGGTTGTACAAATCCTTCGTGGTCTCTACTTTACATATAGCCTTGGTTAGAGGCTCAACTCCCCATAGGCTTCGAGTACGAGCCTCGGGGGTTTGGCCATTTTGGCCTAATTTTCGACCAAAACTTGCCCTTTTTCGAAAATAGAGTTTTGGTACGCATTGAATTGCGTGGAGCCATCGTTGAGTTGGCTCGAAAATCAAAAATGTCCTGGGGCTTTTGGTCTTGTGAGCATTGTGTTCGGTTATTAACGTTCATGCTCACAAGGCCACAAAGTTAGCGTTTGCGCACGCAAACGACTTGGGTTTGCGAGACCCATAGGCTGCCTAAAACACCGCCATTGCCCGCTTCCCTATACAAGATGATATGCCCGCGTGAAAGGGGCATGGATGAAAGACATAGGGGGGAGATGTAGGGTTCCGTCCGAACTCATGGTCCTTGAGAAGCATGAGTTCGCACGATCGACGGAAAGCCTTGCGCGCTGGTTTTCTCGAAAGCGCAACGGCGAAAAATTCTGGTGAACACACCAGATGAAAGTTCATTAAATACCCTCTAGATTCAGCCCTTAAGTTCTCTTAGAACCTCACAGGTACTCGAGAAAAGTCAATCACAAAACTCGCCACGGAGAAGCGACGAAGGCGCGCAAACAGGCGACATCAGGCGGCGATTTCACGACAATTAGAAATCGCGGTAGAAATCGGGTATTTCACCGATTTCCGACCGGAAATCGCCTAAGACAATAAAATTATGGTCATTCTACATCGATTCAATGGTTAAGGATCGGATTCCAGATCCCGCGGATTAGAGAACAGGGATATCCCGGTGACAGCCGGTGTCAACGGCTTCCGCACGGGTGTGACGGCTCACAGGCCTCCGGGCCATGGGCCATAGGTTCTGGGTACCGCTTCACCCCCCTCCTTAGAGCAAACCCAGAGGGGGGCTCGATAACACCCAGGCATGGCAGCGGGTACCCAGGACCATCCCCTGAAGGGGGGGGGGGGTGTCACATCCTCACTTCAGGCCAATCTGCGGGTTAGGTTGCCCATCGGGATCCCACGGTAAAACAGGTATGATGCTGTAACTGTTAGTACCTGCAAGTATAGTATCAAGTATCAAGTCCCGGGTCCTGGCGGCGATTGTTCGGCATCCAAAGGACCCGTTAACCCATACCAGGCGCACCGGGTGCCGGCTGCTACGGTCACTACCACAGTGGCAGTGGCATACACGGCCAACATAGGCGTCACACGACGACCGAGGTGGTCCCACAGGTCGAGAGCGACCACAAAGATCCATCAGGCTACCCCAAGCTTCCCAAGGCCAGCCGGCTGGGGGAGAGTCCCCACGGGTCCTTCCTCGGGCGCACCATGCCCATATCCACGACGCGAGTCCAGAGTGGTACAGCCGAACGAGCTCCTCCTTAAGGGATCGGGCGTCAAGGCCGTCTTTTCCCTCGCCCTATTACCACGAAGGCCATACATGAGGGAGTCCTCATGCAGTGTGTGCGGAGGCGTCGACTCCTCAAACCACCAGTTTCCCAGGCAAACCTTCCCCATCCGACTGCAAGTGCGTCTGCGAGTCGGCAGGCTCACACTGGGACTGACAGTGGCGGACCGCTGGGAGTGTAGTCAGGCAACTGGGCTTCCCGCCTGGCGCCATCAGGATCTCCACATCACAGCGAATAGGGCACACGGTATCACGGGCACTCAAACAGAAGAATCTGTACTTAGGTACTGGTCCAAGCTGGACCCTATGTAAGAACATGTAAACGGCTCCTCAGGGCGCCTTCGTAGTCGATTCGCATCCCGTCGGGGGGAGGAAAAACAGTCCACACTTCAGTGATGGGCCCGGATACAGATGCACATATCCTGGGGAACAGAAAGACAAGCAATAAGCGGGGTAATAGGCGTGTAAACACACTCTGGACAGAGCGCCAAACCACGCCCTGGTTAGGATAAGGCATGTGCAGGAGGGTGGACAGGAAAACGCCTGAGTTCAGGCCATATATAGTCAGCTGACACACGTCGACTGGTCTGGATTCCGCAAGTGCCATGGAACCAGACCACACACCAGAAAAAAATCGCAATGCCGATGACAGCGGCATCCGTTGCGCAACGTCGTATGGGCTTCAAGGCCCCAGGAGCTCAGAAAATATGAAGGTCAGTCGCCCTATCTGGTTTCCCAAGGATTCAGCAGGGGGGGGAGTGACAAATGGAAGAAGACAGGGGCCATCCTCCGCTGGATTCAGCAGGGGGGGGTATATGGCCACTCTGATGGCAGGTCACCGAAAGATGGAAGAGAGCAAGCAAGCAAGGGACGATCCGTCGACCTCACAGGCGCTCAAAATGCATCAGGGGAGAGCTCAGGGCGCTGATCAGGCACCCCTGGCTGCAATCGCCCGGGTGAGTGCTGCCAAGTCCGAGACATGGATCTTGGTCTTGTGCTTGCGGATGTACTCCATGAAGGGAGTATTGACCCGCGGCACGAACGAGGAGACGGGTTCCCAGGTGTCGTGGGACGGCCCATAGCCTCGCCAACGAACCTTGAACTCCATGCCTCCGGGTGCCGAGGCTTTGGGACGCTGAGCCAGGATCTTCTCGACTGTATAGGCCTCATGTGCGGCATAGCTCAGGGACACATGTTGGCCACGGAGGTCGGGTTCCCGCACACGGAGTTGACTCTCGTGGCGCTCCCGGAACTGTCCGTGACCCACCTTGATGCGGTAGGTGTCGGCACCAATCCTGCGGACCACCTCTCCAGGTGTGAACCAGGTTTTACTGTGGTGGGTGCCCATAGGGCGGGGTCTGATCACCCACACCGGGTCTCCCAGCCTGAACTTCTGCGCTGTCGAGCTTGGGGCGGACTTCTGACGCTCAGCATGCTCCTTCTCGAGCTGCTGGCGGATGTCCCGCGCCGTTTGCTCTTGCCGCGCGAAGAATTCCTTGGCATCCATGGCCATACCATCACCAGACAAGGGAAGTCCCCGACCAAGGGGGTCCCTGCCGAACAGAATCTGGTGAGGGGACAAACCACCCGGTGTGGGGGTGCCATGATGGGCCTTCAGAGCAGGCCACATCTCCTCAAACCAGTTCCGACGTGGATTGGTGATGTGGATCTTGCGCAGCTTCTCGAACAGCTGCCGTCCAGATACTTCAGCCCGGCCATTGGACCGGCTGAGATAGGCGACGCTCTTGGCATGACGTATCCCCATGAGGGAACACATAGCCTTGAACCAGCCACCAGTAAACTGGGGCCCTCGGTCACTGCAAATGGTGCGGGGGATGTCAGAGACGGAGAGCCAGTGACGAATCATCATGACTGCCACTTCCTTGGCAAGCAACCCCTTTTTGCGTGCCGAAACGGCCACTCTGTAGCCACTGTGGCGATCCACACAAAGAACCACACAGTCAAAGATCTCCTTGCCTATTTGCACTTCAGGCATGGAGAAGACGTCCATGGCCACGCTCTCCATGGGCTGGTCAGGAACCGGGGTCCATTGGGCTTCCCCCTCGACGTTCCGGTTATCGGGATTGCAGGCCTGGCAGACCGAACAACCCTTCCTGACCTTCTTGATGGCGGTGTAGAGACCGATATGGTCGATCTCGAACCGGCGCTGCATGTCAAGGGCTTGCTTCTTGACCCCTGGGTGCAGCATGTGGTGGTGCCAAGCTTCACAAAGCTCGAGCAGCCGGGACTCCGGTACTAGCAGCTTACCATTCCGGTAGAGCTTGCCATACTCCTCAGTCAGCCCCTTTGGCCACTTCTGCCCGTCGTCAGGGTCGGTCACAGCCCTATACTCGGCCGCAAAGGCCTAAGACTTGGCGTAGTCGTCGGTCCAGTCGTCCTGGAGGCAAGACTCCGGGAAGAGGTGGTTGTCGGACTCAGCTCCCTCAGGGGCGAGTACTCTGACCGCTCTGCCGATCCTCGTTCCGAGGGGGGCATCCGCAGCCATGACGACGAAGCATTTCACACGCTCCTCCTCCATCAGGCGCTCCATTTCAATGATCCTCTTGGCTTCAGCGGTCTCAGCCTCATCGCCATGGGCAGAGATATCCGTCATGCCCTTGCTGGCGGGATAGGCCCACCTGCTGAGACAGTCCGCCACGGTGTCATCCTTCCCAGGAATATACACAACCGTGAGATCGAACTTGGCCAAGGTCTCATGCCATCTTGCCCGTCGGGAGGCGGGACCAGAGGGGGTGTCCACGTGCTCCTTGTGCCACGACTGCAGACTCTGATGGTGGGTGCAGACGGTGATGGGATGGAGGGCTATGTACCCAGCCCATTTCCTGAGAGCCATGACGATGGCATACGCCTCCTTTTCACGGGGCGTCCATGTCCGTCTCTGGCCTTCCGCCAGGACTCGGCTCCAGAAGGCCACGGGCACGTGCCTCCCATCGTCAAGCACCTGCTCCAAGACAGCGCCAACGGCGTAGTCGGAAGCGTCGGTGCGCAGGACGAACCCTCGGTCGGGATCCACGAGGTGCAGACCCACTGCGGATAGCAGCGCCTGCTTCATCCCCTCGAAGGCACGGTCGGACTCAGCTGTCCAGACCAGAGCCTTCTTGGACCCCTTTTTGGTCTCCTCTCGGTTGCCCTTGAGCATGGTCGTCATGGGGGCTGCATACTCGGCATACATCTTGATATACCCCGACTAGTAGTTGCAGAACCCCAGATACGCCCGTAGCTCAGAGACCGTTTTGGGCTTTTCCCAGTGCTCGATCGCTGCCACCTTGCCAGGTATGGGCTTTCGCTGCCAGTTCCCGACCACGTGGCCAGCGAAGACCACCTCGCTTACCGCAATGGTGGCCTTGTCACTGCTGCCCGTGAGTTTGTGCCGAACCAGAAGGTCCAGCACTCGAGTGACGTCCCTCTCATGTTTCTCCAGGAGCTCCTCGTAGCTCATACTGGGGTCCCGGGACGCGATGATCACGTCGTCCACGAAGGGGTCCGCACAGTCACGCACCGGCTCAAGCAGGTTCTCCAGCATCTGCTGAAAAGCCGCATTGCCGTTGGTAACGCCCATGGGCATCACCTTCCACTGGAGAGGTCCAAGTGGCGTGCTCATGGCTGTGCAGGCACGGGACTCCTCGGCGAGAGGCATCTGATGATAACCATGTTTCAGGTCAATCACCGTGAAGATCCTCCGCCGGTGTTGCTTTTGCAGCATGTCCTCAATGAGGGGCAGCGTATAGCTGTCGTGCTGCGTTTGGGCGTTTAGGCCGCGGTAGTCGACCACGAGCCGCCACTCACCGGCCACCTTCTTGGGGACGACGAAGCACGGAGAGGCCCATTCGGAGTGGCACGGCTCGAGCCAGCCTCTCTCGATGAAGTCACGGAGGATCTTCTCCATGGCCTCCTTCCTCTCGCCCCTCAGGGCAAACTCCCGGTGCCGGTACACACGGGGGTCCTGCTTCAGTCGTATCTTGGCCTCGCCATACGGTCCACGCACCGGTGGGGGAAACACAGGCTTACCGCTGAAGAAGGTATCACGATACTTCTGCTTCATCCTGGGCCTTAATGCCTGGATCTTGGGGCAATCATCGGACTCCGCCTTGGCTTTACCGGGCACCTGGACCACGGAGCTTACTTGAGGGGTAGCGACCCCGCTCGTCTTCGGCTCAGGCGGTCTTCCCAGGTGGCCCAAAGGGCCATCTCTGGTCTTGCCTCGGAATAGGTCCCCGTAGGTGGGTGGGTTACCCCCGATTGGTTCGTCCTGGCTGGATAGGTGGTCCAGCACCCTCTGCACAAAGGTGTTCCCATCATAGGAACCAGAGACGATCGAGTCCACTTCCCACCAGGCTCTGTCCTGGCCCTTGCCCTCACGCTGGCTACCCCAGTCGTGAAAGGGCAGATCCATATACCCCTGAACCAGATCCAGCTCCTCTTCTGTGAGGGGGTCCTCCGATTCTCCGATGTCAACAGGGGGAACCGCAAAGCATTGCCGCCATGGCTCTGCTATGATGCGGTTGACACAGACGAAATCCGTGGCGTCGGCCTGATCAAGGCCCCCATCCACATAGTGGAATTCCGTTGGCCATCTCTGGGGTGGCATGGGCTGTCCCTTAGCCTCCTGATAGACACTCTCTCCGGCCGGTAGGACGACCTTGTTTAAGGTCATGTTGGTCAATGAGGCTACCCAATGTCGGGTACTTTCCTCCTCGGTGCATCCCATAGGAACAACCAGCACTGCCTTGGAGCGGTCCTTGCGAATCTTCGCTATCGCTCTTGGAATGTCCCAACGGGGGCAATGGATCCACATCAAGCCCTGATGCAGACCCCAGTGCTTCTTCCACGCAGAGTCCTGTGCGCTCCAGTACTTCTCACAAACCCGAAGATGGGCGGAGGTTCCTGAAGAGAACGCATCCAGGGCCAGATCCGAAGCTCCCAGGTCCGCAACAACTCGGCTCGCCACTTCCGGCATTACGCCGTACTCCTGGTTTGCAGGACCAGTTGGCTCAGTGTCCAGCGCGGCCACTTCGAGCTGATTGCGTTCCGGGTGGATCCATTGGCATTCCACATGATGCTCAGGTGACGATAGCCACGAGAGCTGGTCGTTCTGGTACAGGGTCATCGAGGCCTGGGCCGGGAGAACGCCGGAGTCCGTCTCCATCATGAAGTTGTACCCAACGATCATGTCCCAGTCCATCTCGGCCTCGTAGAAGCGACCGTGCAGGAGGATTTCTTTGCCGAGGTCTCGGCGGCTCAGCTCAGGATGGTTCACGAACTGCAGCCCAATGGCCGCTTCCTTTGTGCCTCCCACCATGTACTGGCCGTTCGCCACCTTCAGCCTGACAGGTTTCCGACTGTCGGTCAGACACTCTGGCGGAAGTAGGCCAGCCTTGACCAAGCTGACCTGAGCGCCCGTGTCAACCAACACGTCGAAAACCCTTTCCACTTCCCCGCACAGGGCACGGACCTTAAGATGCAACTGCCGCTCGCGACCGACACGGCGCACAGCGTGCAAACTCAGGATCCCCTGCCGTTCCAGAAGCTCAACAAGCGACTGGTGCAGGTCGTGGACAATGGGCTCAGGCTGCCCATCTGCAGCATCCAGCTGCGGTCCGGGTGATCCTCCGATACTCTCAGATAGATCTTGAAGTACATCAAACACATTCTTGGTCGCGAAGGACGGACGGGTGCAAGGGTTCGTGCCTTCACTTGCCCTCACCCCGCCTCCGCGACTGGGTGCCGGACCGGGCCTTCCGCCCGCGGCAGTCCCTTTGTGCTTATCGACTCCCGACTGACATGGTTCGGCGCTTCCCACTTCACCATCCTGCGACCGCCCTAGCTGGGGCCCTTGGCTGCAGGGGCTCCGCTAGGGGGCGTCGGTTGTGGAAGTAGGGGTGTTCTATTCCGCATCAACCTCGTTGACGCCCTTCTTCCTTCCCCTTCTAGTTTTCTTGTCCTTGTCCTTGTTCTGGTCATTCTGGTTGTTCTCCTTGTTCTTGTTGTCCGACCTGGGGACCCAGTTCCTCTTGATCTCCTGGATCTCCTTGGCTAACTCGGTCCCCTGCGACATCAGCTTGGAGAGCTCGTCCTTGTCCACCTCCACCTTGGCTTCCCGGATACCCGTGGGTGCACGCTTCTTCGACCCGTGCGCCTTCTTGTAGGCCTCCGTGTCGGCCTGGTGGATGGGGCATGTTCGGTGGTCATGGCTGAAGCCTTTCTTCCTCCCATAACACACGAAACAGCCCTGAGGGTGAGCTCGTATGAACTCCCCAAAGGACAGCGGAGGGTCGCCAATGCGGCGAGGGTCCCTCTTCTCCTTCTTCCTCCAACCCTGCTGCAGGGGCTTCCAGTTTCCCGGTTTGCTCCCCGCGCTCAGGTTGTTGGCCACGAAGGCACAAACGGCCACCCCGGCGGGCTCATCGTCGTCGTCATCGTCGACGAGAGTCTCATCGCCGTCGGCTCCCGCTGGGTCCATGGCAGCTTCCCCGCCAGGTCCCTCGCCAACGTAGTTGACGTCGCGGTCGCCGGGCCTCAACCCGCGGGTGTGGTGGAGGTTCCGGTACTCCTTGAGCACCTCCTCTCCAACCCACTCCAGAATCTCGTTGCAGCTCATCCGCGCTGGGATGGCCTGCAGACGGATGGTCTGGCCGCTCACGTCACACTCGTCAAGGCGCCACATCGCGGTCTTCTCGCTATCGCCCGAGACGGTGATGAGCAGAGCGTTCCGCAGGGAGTGTCGTTTGACATCCCGGGCCACGTTGTTCCTCGTCCAACTCACCACGTTCGTATGATACTCTTTGGGGAGCATCATCTTGACCGTGTGCTTGAACTTGGCCCTCTTGGCTTCCTCCTTGGTGACCCTCTTGATCCATGCTTCCGGCAGCATGGAGAGCAAGCGAGCCTGCTTGTCACCCTCATTCCAATCCTCCACGTTGCGGCGGAAGAGGGTGTATTGCCCTCGGAAGTCTCGCCAGTCCCGTAGGCGAATCTCCCGTCCATCATGCTGAAGCTTGATGGACTTCCACCGCTTGGCAGCCACCTGCGGAGCGTCCACTCGCTCCTGCTCGTTGAGCCACTTCTTAGCTTCCTTGAGGGTCTTGATTTTCCCCTCCTTGTTCGCCACGAAGTATAGCTCTTGGAGCACTTCCGGCAGGCGGTACCTGAACCGTCTGAAGACATACTTCTCCGCATCAGCGGGATGCATGTCCTCAGTAACGGTTACCCCCCAATCGTCCAGCTTCTCCAAGAAGCGGTCGAGGTTGAGGGGGTTGCCGTCGTACATGGGGGGCTTGATGTCCTTCAAGTCTTCCCACCTGGCGGCATCCGCGGCCTTAGAGACCATGAACGCCGGCCGCGAGGTCGACCGAGGTTCCCATCGGCCTCTCCGACAGACTCCCACGGCTGCCACGTCCATCTCCTCCATGGAATCCCTGTGGCTATGCCGCGGTTCCCCCATGTACGCTGAACCTAGATGTTCACGCCGTACTCCTTCCATGTACGCCTCCTCATCACGGCGCCAGCGGGTGCGTTCAGCAGCCTCCCGTCGTACACCACGCGGCAGGCTGATGTCGAACTCCTCCAGGTCCAGGTCCAGGTCCTCACCTTCGCCGACATCGCACTCCAGGTCTCCTCTGGAGACCTCATCCCTGAGTCCACCATAACGTCCACCAGCCATGGGGATTGGCTCTGGGGCTGGTGCGGGGCGCCGGGGGCGTACCGGTGTGCGCGGTGGAGCACGGCGGTTGCGGTACTCCGCGCTGAGCCACTCATCACGCCAATCCTCACTGCCACAGCCGGGCGGCACGCGCTTCCTGCGGCGGCCCGCGCTGTGGTGAGAGGGGGCGGTGAGAGAGGGGGCACTGGCGCTGGGGCGACTCCTGGGGGCTCTGCCGGGGGCGTGGGGTCTGCCTGGACCTGGTCCGGGTCCCCAGCCGTCGTCCGACGAGCCAGACTCCAGGGGTGGGTGGTCGCTACTGACGCTCCCACGGGCTTCCAGCGCGTCCAGCCTCTGCTGCAGGCCGCTGATGACCTTGTCCAGCGACCTGGTCTCGCCCCTGGCGATGTCCAGCTCTCTCTGCGCGCGCGCGGCGACTCTGGCGATGCGAGTCATCTCGCCCTTGCCCGTGTCTACCTCGCGCTCGAGGAACTGGACCCTCCTGCGGAGGTGGACAATCCACCGCCAGGTGGTATCCGGGTCGCCGTTCCCTGGTGGGTCGTCGGGGTCCCCAGGGGGTCCTCCGGGAGGGCCTCCGCCGGGTCCGCCCGGTCCAGGGGGTCCTCCCCCGCCCGGTGGTCCGCCTCCAGGGGGTCCACTTGGTGGGCGTCCTCCAGGGGGTCCTGATGGTCCTCCGCCAGGGGGTCCCGGTGGGTCTCCGCCGGGTCGCCTTGGTGGGTCCGAGGACGGGCGCTTCTTCGTGATGTCGAAGTCCATGTCGTCATCCTCGTCCATGTCGCCCCACCTGGGCGTCTCGGTCTCGGAAGACTCCGAGCTCCGGTAGGGAGGAGGGAGATCCTCACCTTCCGGCTCCATGGGGACGTCTCCGCCTCCTCCGCCCGTCCAAGCCGCCACTTGGCGATGTCGGCGGCCTCGTTCATCCCCGTCGCTGGCGGTGAAGTAGGGGTCACTGTCGTGGGGGTGTCCACCCGCTGGCCTCCGCGGCCTCTTGATGGTCTTCCCCTTGCCCTTCCTCCGTCGATGGGCAGTGGGGCCACTGCTCCCACTGCTGCCCGTGTCCGCCTCATCCAGCGTCATCTTGGAGGAGGCGTCCCCTTCGAAAAGCTTTCGAAGGGTCTCCACTCGTGATCCTCCCGGGGGAGTCTCGCGGCGGAGTTTGGCCTCTGCCTCCTCCATTGCGGCGGCTGTGGCTGCGGCAGCTCGCGCTTCGGCTTCCTCCTGGGCACGAGCCGCTTCGGCTTCCCGGGCCTGCTGCAGCCGAGCCTTGTCCGCTTCCAACGCCGCCAGCTCCGCCTCCGTCTTGACCCTCTCCTCAGCGACCTTTCGTCGCGCGGCCTCGATGGCGTCCTTCTTGGCGGCGTCCGCCTGGGCCTTAGCCGTCGCTTCGGCGTGGGCCCTTTCCTCCGCCTCCTTCTTTGCCCTCTCTTGGGCAAGCGTCTCTTCCAGCGCCCTCACCTCGGCCTCCTTGCAGGCAATGGCCTCCTGCGTCAGGCGGGCTTCCTCGTCGGCTGCCGCCAACTCACCGTTGACCTGGGCAGTCGCTGCCCCATGGGCGGCTACGGCCGTGGGTCCGGCCGCAATGGCCGCCACGGTCGAGGCGTGGATGGCCATGCCATGCGCCCACTCCGCAGCCTCCTCCTGGGCGATGCCGACGGCGCCCTCAACGGCAGCGCTGTGCTGCTTGGCCCGTTGCCGGGCAACCCGAAGGTTGCAGGGCACCCCACAGGCGCGCTCACAGGCGCGCGCCACGTCCCTTTGGTCGGGAGCGACGCTGCTGCTGGAGCTGGCCTGGTCGGCCGGCATCCTCCCGCGGTGGGCCGACTCCACGTCGCTGCTGGGGCCTGACTTCCTCAGGAGCAGCGGACGGGGCTTCGCCTGGGTCTGCTTGGCGACTTGGATGAAGTTGCCAAGGGTGGCGTGGCCGGGGTGGTGACCGCCATTGGCCCGTTGGGGACTGGGGGCTGGGGTTCCGCCCTTGGCGCCTTGGGCGGCTTCGGCGGCCAGGGACTCCTGGTACTCCCGCCACTTCCGGTCCCGCTTCCTGTCCCCGGCGGACCGCTTCTCCTTCCCCGGAGACGCGCTGCTGCTGCCCTGCAGCCTGCGCTCGCTCCCCGGTTCTGGGAAGTTCTTTTCGATCATGTCCCACATGGAGACATTGATCGAGGCGCCCGACGGGTACTCGTTGGAGTTCTCGTCCTCCTCAATCCCGTCGGGGCGCAGCCCTTCGCCGGGCCTGTCCGGCCGGGTCCAGGTCCTCCAGCGCCTCTGCTGGAAGCGGAAGGCAAACCCTTCCGCCCGCAGCCAGTCCTCCACGGCCTGCAGGCGGTCGGGGGCCATGTCCGTGCGGAGCTCGAAGCTCCCGGGCATGCCGCCTTCGCACTTGGGGTGGCTGTGGCGGTAGTGCTGGTCCCAAACCAACCCACGCAGTAGGTGCGCTGCATGGGGGTGGGGCCGCGGCCACGTCTTGCCCGCTTCTTGCCAGTTTACCATGGCAGCGGGGGGCGTAGTTGGTCTTGAGGTCCTTGGTGGTCACTCGTTGCGCTCAACGAACTGGTCCTGGTGGTGTTTGTTGAGGCGGGTGATGCAGCACTGGACTGGGTGTGCGGCTGGTGCTGGTCAGCCGGTGGTTGTGGAGGTGGTTGACGCGGCCTTGCTGGTCGGCCGATGGGACTCGCTGATGCAGGAGTCCTGGTCTGTGCACCTCCTCCACGGTCGCGGCGCTGTCAGGGCGATGCTCTGGACGGCGCTGCGGGCTCCGTGACGAACTCAGCGCTGTCGCTGGGCGGCGCTGCGAGCCGCTGCGCTGCGCTGCGAGCTGCGAGCTGCTAGCTGCTGCGCCGCGCTGCTCGGGGTTGGTGGCCCCGAGTGGCACGCGAGGGATGGGTAACCCCGCGGCGGTGAAACGCTTTTGACGCGTTCTCGTGGGGGGCCTGGCCACGGGACGCTGCGGTGACACGCACAAGCAAGCAGGCAGGCAAAGCACTGCGCTCACAGGGGCATCAATTCGCTCGTGTCATGTGACAAAGCGTTTCAGGATCCTTGCCACTCTGAAACAAGGGAACAAAAGTATGTACAGCAACACATCAGGATATGTACACATGGGGTTAAGACTGGACTAGGGTAAGGGCATCTCAGGACAATAGACACTCAGTCCTAACTCATATCCCAATCCCAGGTCCGACCCTCTCAGTGGCTGGTGGGGGCGGGGGCTCAGACACAACCCATGCCCTGCTCAGTCCGGACCCTGAAACCTTGCCAATAGGGGGGTGTCCCGCCGTGCCAGAGGCGAGTTTCTGGGAACCAAGAAGCTCCAAGGTCAACCAACATTTGCTCCCCATGCTCCACCAACGGCAGGTTCCCACTTCCATGTGGACCAGAGATATGGCTCCGCCATTATCCCCTAGGAGTTGGTAGCTGAAAATGGGCTGTTTCAGCCCAAACTGAAATTAGCTCAAAAATCTCCGAAATTGAGCCCTCGTCTGGACTTGCCAGAGGTAGGGACGAGGCAACTGACCCTATGCCCCTCGAGTAGGGACTCTCTGGAACCCTCACCCAACCTGGTTCCCTCTGGAATCCCGGCATCAGGGCACCACGGGTTCGTCAAGTGGGGTCATGATTGCCAAAATGGCAAATTCGGCCGTCTCGGGCGACCGTCCAGGGTAGGATATCTTGGCGATATTGACGCGCCAAGTCTCGATTCACAACCCTTGATATCCCCTTTGGTCCCATGCCCTGGGTTATCGCTTGCTGTCACGCTGGCTGCTTACTGTTCACCGAGGGGATGACCACACGGACGGGGCAGAAAGCAACATGCGGTGCAAAGGGGGGGATCGTGGATCGCACCAAAAGTAGAATAACTCCAACCGAGCCTGAGGAGCAAATATGAAACACAATGGCATTCAACCCTTGGTCATATGCTACAATACTCCGTCTTTCCTCCTGGCTAGATCCGGTGCCCCATGGAGATATGGTAATTCCAATATGGCATACAATGGCAAAAACAGCGAAATTTGGCCAAAATGGCCCGCACTCATGATTCCATATCTCCATGGCCACGGTGATGATTCTTCCAACCAAAAATGCTAAAAACACATGGGACTTAGGTCCCAATATATGCCACTTGCCAACCGTCATGATCGCCTCTAGCTTTTTTTCCCATTGGAGGGAAAGTGACACACACATGGGGCAGAATGGCAACATACCCCAAATTGGGTGACTCACAACTCTCCCATTGAGAGGAGAGGCCACATGGGGAAACACCCCATTCAATGCGGGTTTGTGTGCCCTCTCTGAATTGCCCTTACCCTTGGTCAAGTGGCGCACGCAACCTCGGGGGTGAAATCAGGGGGAGAAGGAGTTTGTGGCCATTTTGGGCAAAACGGCCAAAATTCACCCAAAAGTGGTCCCTCCAAATATCGTATCTCCGTAACACAAGAGAAAGGAGCCTCGGGCTTTTGCATGGATGCAAACCGAAGCTTTGCTTCCCTTTTGCAACAAGGGTTGAGGTTCAAAGCATAATGAAAGCATTTTTAACACCTCAATCCTTGAAGCACACTATTTATGGGAAAGAGTGCATATATCGGCGATATTGGCATGAACATATCTTTGGGACCTTGAGGAGCAAAAATATGAGTAAACACTTTTGGAGTAGGCCCATAGTAGGTGCTTTCAAATATGCACACTATGGTTAGATTGTCTCCGCCCACTCGTGTCAATAGTGCTTGCATATGAGCGCGTGTGCAAAGAGGCAATATGGCACGCGTGCTCACAAGGCGAAATTATATAAAATGGAAGACAAGGTTGTACAAATCAACCAAGCCGTCCACGATGTTCTTTGTGGTCTCTACTTTACATATAGCCTTGGTTCGAGGCCCAACTCCCCATAGGCTTCGAGTACGAGCCTCGGGGGTTTGGCCATTTTGGCCTAATTTTCGACCAAAACTTGCCCTATTTCGAAAATAGAGTTTTGGTACGCATTGAATTGCGTGGAGCCATCGTTGAGTTGGTTCGAAAATCAAAAATGGCCTAGGGCTTTTGGTCTTGTGAGCATTGTGTTCGGTTATTAACATTCATGCTCACAAGGCCACAAAGTTAGCGTTTGCGCACGCAAACGACTTGGGTTTGCGAGACCCATAGGCTGCCTAAAACACCGCCATTGCCGGCTTCCCTATACAAGATGATATGCCCGCGTGAAAGGGGCATGGATAGAAGACATAGGGGGGAGATGTAGGGTTCCGTCCGAACTCATGGTCCTTAAGAAGCATGAGTTCGCACGATCCACGGAAAGCCTTGCGCGCTGATTTTCTCGAAAACGCAACGGCGAAAAATTCTGGTGAACACACCAGATGAAAGTACATTAAATACCCTCTAGATTCAGCCCTTAAGTTCTCCTAGAGCCTCACAGGTACTCGAGAAAAGTCAATCACAAAACTCGCCACGGAGAAGCGACGATGGCACGCGAACAGGCAACATCAGGCGGCGATTTCACGACAATTAGAAATCGCGGTAGAAATCGGGTATTTCACCGATTTCCGACCGAAAATCGCCTAAGACAATAAAATTATGGTCATTCTACATCGATTCAATGGTTAAGGATCGGATTCCAAATCCCGCGGATTAGAGAACAGGGATATCCCGGTGACAGCCGGTGTCAACGGCTTCCGCACGGGTGTGACGGCTCACAGGCCTCCGGGCCATGGGCCATAGGTTCTGGGTACCGCTTCACTGCGCCCTGTGTTGAGATGTGTGGCAGTGGTCCGTGTTTTGGACGCTCTACTCCGTGCGGTCCTGGCTCGGGGTACCCCGACACTGGGTTGTGCTTGTGGTTCGGCTCGTGGCTCGGCCGCTGTAGTCGGTGCATTGTGATTTGGTGTGGTCCTGTTCCGGGTCCAGCCGTCGCTGTGCTCCCTGCCTTCCGGTTTCCCTTTGCCCGTGGGGCCCGGTTATGTCGGCCGTCCCGGGGCAGTGGTCAGTGTGCCTTTGGGTCGCTGCCTAGGTGTGTTGGGGCTCTTCCTGCTGTGCACTGTGCACCGTGTGTGTGGGGATTGGGGTGTATGCGTCTGGTGCCCGCCGTCGGCCTCTATCGCTGGGGCTATCATGGTCGTTGGTGTCGCGCCGCGGCACGTGCCTGTAGTCCGTGTTTTTGATGCTATACTCCGTGCGGTCCAGGCTCGGGGTACGCTGGCGTGTCGTGGTGCTTGCGGTTTAGTCCGTGGCGCGGGCGCTCTAGTCGGTGCGTTGTGATGGGGTGTGGTCTGGTTCCGGGTCCACCAGTTGTCGCCGTGTCGCTTGCTCCCCTGTCGCCCTCCCCCCTTGGGGCCCGGTTGTGTCGGTGGTGCTCGGGTAATGGCCCCTGTGCCATTGGGTGGTTGGTCCCTGGTATGTGCTGCACGCCGTGTGGGTGGGGCTTGGGGTGAGTACGCCTGGTGCTTGTTCCCGGCTCCTGTTGCTTGGGCTGCCGAGGTCATTGGGTTCGGCCGGGCGTTGTCTACCCTCTCAAATCGTTGTCGTTGTCGGCGTGCTCGGCGTAGGTGTTGTGGGTTCCCCCCGGGCTTTGTCGTCTTGGTGCTCCTGCTCCATCATGCCCTGTGTTTTTGTTGCATGTGTGGTCTTTCTTGCGCGCCATGTACCTGGGCGCCGAGGTGCCGCATGCGCGTGCACCTCATGCTGCGTGTTGTTACATGTGCGTGTGTACCACATACAGGGGGGGCAGGTGGCATACCACTTGTCCTTGGCTTCGGTGTCTCCTGGGTTCTGTCCGTCCACTGTAGCGGAGCTTGTCGGTTTCGGCGCTGTACTTCCTTTGCGCTGCGCCCTTTATTCCAGGCCTTGGGGCCGGTCAGCCATGTGGAAGAGCTGCGGCACGCAAGGTAGGCGCAGGTGGTGCGCTGTGTCGTGCCATGTCGTGGCGGGCTGTGTCATGTTGTTTTTGGAGAATTTTGCGGTTGGTGGTGTGGCGTTGCGTTGTGTCACACGTCGTTGTGCCGTGTTGCGTACGATTGCGTTTCGTCGTGCGGCGTCGCATGGTTGTGTCGTCGTGTTGTATCATGGCGTGTTTTGGGTTGTGTCGTGTGGCGTTTGGTGGTGTCGTGCTGTGCCGGGTCGTGTCATGTCGCGTTGTGTGTTATTTTGTGGCGGTTTGTTTTGTGGTGTAATATTGTGTTGTGTTGTGTGGTGTTGTGTGGTTGTTCTTTAGGTTGTGGTGTTCCTTGTTTTGTGACGTTGCCTTGTATCGCTTGTTGTTGTTGTGTGTTGCCTTGCGGCGTGTTGTGTAGCTGTTACGTTGTGTGGTGTGTTGTCACGTGTTGCGTCGTTGTGGTTGTGTCGTGGTTTTGGTATGTGGTTGCGTCGGGCGCCAGGCTGCGGTACGTGGTCGTGTTGGAACTCAGCAATGTGGCTTTGGTCTTTCATTTCTTGTGTTTGCATTACCATTTTGATTTGCCATTGCATGCATGTTTCAACTAGATTGGACAGATTAGTTGAGACAGAGTTGGCGGATTCGCGACCCTCTAACTATAGCGGCCTGATACCTAGCTTGAAGGCATCCCTAAGGATTATATGAAGCACCGAAGAGTTGTTGGAGTGGCCCCGTTGCTTTGTTGTTAGTTATATTGGTTGCTGGAACAACTACTCTTTTTTCTTATATATTATATATATATATATATATATATATATATATATATATATATTGAGATATTGCAACTGCGGTACCCAGTGGCAAATCGCGACCATTGCTGCTGGGCAGTGAAGCCAGTGGTGACCACAGTATGAAAACTAGAGATGCCGGCGGGACCTGTATTGCCGGCCATACAGTAGCGCCGTATCAAATGGATTGCACATGCTGTGTAGTTGGGGGATCGGCCCATTTTATTGTTTCCTGGTACATTATTGCGAGGCCTTGCATTTCGATTTGCAAAACTCCACCTTTTTCGAATATTTCGAGCGGGAATGCGTGGCCTCGCATTGCAAGGAGAATGTTATTTGTCGTAATTCCCCTTATGCAAACTCTGCATGAGTTCAATTTTGGCAAAATAATTGGAAACAATTCCCTGAGTTGCAAGGCCTCGCAATCCGTTGCAGCAAAAAGGCGTATTCACCTACAAGTACTACGACCCATAGTAGCGTGTCCTTCTGTATTGACATACCATAGTACGCAGCAATACAGAGGAGCCGAATTTGTTGCGACGTCCTGAAAAAAGTACCTTTTTTTTACTCAAAAAACATTCATGAAAAATAAGGCCCAGAAAATCAGGGTAAATCACTGAAATAACCCACAATATTTCTCCGTATTTTTGTGTAAAAAACAGCGGTGCAAAAGTGTACCTGTTTGGGCCGCCTAAGTGCAACTTGACAGAAAACAAATATCACAGATGGATTCCCCATCAAAACAAATGGTAGAAAAACATCAAGAATCACTCCAAAAATGTTTCCTGTATTTTCTGTCATTGACAATTGGTCCCCAGACCTCGGTAGGCACTGGCCATACCCAGGTCAAGGCTGGTCACGCGCTCGCTCAGGCTGGTCACGCGCTCACACACCCAAAAACACCATTTTAGGGCAAAAATTGGTAAACTACAATATTACAGTCAAAATGACTGGAATTTCATGCTGAAATCAAATGTGTGCTTAAAAGCCGTTCAAATGCAACCATTTTGGAGAAAACTCAAAAATACTGTCTGCTGTGGATCTTTTTTCAGACTTCATATAGTGTGGGACCAATGGACCGGTACTAGTAACCGAGAATGCGCACGCGCGGCAGGGTCGCGCGCAAAGATCGATATGCGTGTGTCGCGTGTGCATCGCTGTGCTGGCAACAAATTCTATTTACCTGTAGCGTTATAGGAGCCTGTTTGTTGTGGAATTGTTCAATTGAAATACACGTTTTCAATTTTTGAGATGATTGTTCATGCCACGTAAAATTGCGCATGAGCGCACAGGGAGTTGGAACAGACTGTCAAGCGATTGCGAGCTTTCTGTGCAACGGAACATGGATATTCCACTCCTGAATCCCTATGGGCTGCCGTTGAAACGAACAAGAGTGGAGCTGTTTTTTTTTTGCGCGCTTGTTGCAACTAAACCGAAAGACACGGCACTCACTACTGAGACTGAAAGGCAGACCAGAGAGCCGAGCGGCAAACCACTTCAAGGAGGAGTTCTTCAACCTATACAAAATCTTGCGCTTGCCGTGCACACCCCAACAGCAGGACGAGGATGCCCCCGCTTTTGGCTCTATCGCACGGCAGAACAGGTGCCGGTTGCGCAGGACAGGGCTGCTGCAGCTGCGAGAACAAACTATGAAGCAACGGTCTGCGGAAAAGATGCTTGAAACATGGCGTCGGATGGAGAACCGGCAAATTTGCGTCTGGATCCGGAACTGCTACATTAAGAAGTATGGAACGCATGCAACTATACAGGATGAATCGCAAAACTGCACAGCGCTTTGCGTCGTTAAGATTCTATGCAGGTTGCCGTATTTCAGAGGACCCCCAACCATAGATGTGCTCATGAGCAGCATCGGCAGTGTGGCTGCAGTCCTTCTCAGAATGAGAGGAAGCTTCCGTGGGATTGTGACAGATCTGGGCCTGCTTGTGGACGGACCTGCGCCAAGCCCGAGCATCAGGGCGCCCCTTGACATGGTGCGAGATCCAGTACCGAATCCTGGTTGGAAACCGCTGCTGCTGACTACGCACCAGGCATCCTCGTACAAGGGCCTGGTTGAGGTATTGGGCTACATTGCATCCGTGTCGAACCACACCGGCCCATTGTGCACATCATCGTTGATGAGAACATAAACAACAGATGCGCCTAGTTATTCTACTGCGACAGAACGCAGCGGTGGGACTGGCGCCAAAAACTGAAGAAGACTCTGGTCCGGTACGGCTGTTGGCATCCCTATAAATACCTTTTGAGAAACGAGTGGCGGCGCTTTCATTCGCTGTTTGTGTACTTCCGCTTTGACCGCTTAGGAGAGGGGAAAACAGTAGGGTCGCACCCGAAGCTGAGAGTCATGGAGAGAACTATTGCTGGCACCATTGAAGGCAAGTTGATGGCGGTGAACGAGACACCAAAGTGGCAGTGGAAGCTCAAGTTGTTAAAAAGGCACCAGACCTCAAAGCGGGATATGAAGGAGACATCAACCGCGATGAAGTGGAGGCAGGTCAACCTCTCCTCGATCCAGAACCCTGTGTGCGATAGGACCAAGCGTTGGAACTGGAGATATTCAACGAGTGCTTGCACGACTTTGAGAGTTGTATTTTTGTAGGTGCACCACCAAACGCCGAGTGCTTGGCGTTCGGGGAAATTGCAAAATACCAATTTGACGTCTCTACAGAGCCAGAAGCGAAGAGAAAAGCAACTCCTTGCGGGTGGCCATGCTAAACATTAGCACTTCACGAAGTACGAGCTGTGGTCCAGCAACGTATACACGAGGTCACTGAGGGAGACAGAAGAAAGAATGCAAACAGTCGTTCGAGAAACCACTACAATCACAGCCTTTCTCAAGGGACTGTGGCATGCGATGACGCTGTGGACGACCCAGTGCTGGACCTGTTGGAGGACGAGAGTTCCTTCATGGAGGGTGAGGACATTTATGTGGATGTCACCGCTCTTATCTCTTCTTGCACGTCTGCACAGAGAGACAAGTACCGGAAGTCAAAAATTGCGGCGGAGGATGATTTCGAACAATCACTGGAACTGCAGGACGAGAGGGTCAGAGAAGTGCTGAGACGTTGGAAGGATGTCTTTAGACCGTTGCTCCGGACCGCCACGGTGGAGAAGTTGGTGTCTATCGACCTGGAGCTTCTTGATGACCACCAGAACGCCTCCGTGAGATCACAACCGTTTCCTGCAAATGCAGAAGATACGAAGGAGATCATGAGGCAGATTTAGGAGTGCGTCTCACTGGATGTGGCGGAGGAGTATACCAAGACGGACCATCCAAAGCACTACCCACCTTCTTTCCTCGTCGATATACCCGGAAGTTCTGCGAAGCGGTTGGTGGTTCATTATGGTAAGCTTAACAAGCTGACCAAGAGGCACTCGAGAACTCTTCCCAGCCTCGAAAGGGCACTGGAGAGGGCTTCAGCTTGTCCGTCTAAGAGCAAACTGGAAAAGCGAAGCGGGTTCTGGCAAGTCAAGCTGACGAAAAGGGCCGAGGACTTGTCGGCGTTTGTGGCCCCCAACGGCCAAGTTTTCAAATGGAAGGTTATGCCCTTTGGCCTGGCAAATGCCTCCGGGAGCTCATGAACCACGTTCTGCACCGCATGAAGAGAAAGGCAACCGTGGGAGACCTGCAGAAGCGTGGTGCCGTCATTGAAGCTTACATTGATGACGTTCTTCTCGGTGCAGACACGGTTGAGGGTCACTTGAAACTCGTGGAGGAATTCCTGCGAACCTGCGATGAATGTCATACGAACGTCAAAATCAGCAAGTGCGATTTTATGAAGGAGTCCCTGGAGTATTTGAGTTTTGAAGTGGGTTGGCGATGGTGGAGGCCCGTGAAGGACAATGTTCCGCCGATACTGCAAGCCACGATCCGGGACGACAAGACACCAGGTGTCAAAGATATCCGCTCTTTCCTTGGTGTGTGCAACTTTTACAGGAGGCACGTACCTGATTTTACATACTCCAGCCACCTGCTCAGCCATCTGACAAAAAAGGACAAGAAGTGGCACTGGGGAGAAGAGGGGGCGAAGCAGTTCCAGGAGTTGAAGGAGAGTTTGGGGAATATTGGCATGCTTGGGACCCCTAACTCCGAGTGGGAGCTCATGGTTATCACCGACGCTTCACTGGTTGGTGGTGGTGGTACTCTTTTTCAAGGGCAGAAGCTCCCTCAGTTGGTGGCCTGTACTGTCGCTGATGAACTGCAGAAGACGCTAGGAATCAACCGTGACGGCACACTCAAGCACAACTATGACCCAAGTCGCTGGGACCTGGTCCCTATTGGACACTGGAACTGGAAGTGGAACTCAACGCGTGCTAATCACAGTACGTACGAGAGAGAGGTGCTCTCGGGCATTCTCATATGGTCAGGGCAAGGGCGCCTGCTTGGAACCAATCCGCTGGTCTGGTTTGGTTATCAGGAGTCTACCCAAAAATTCCTGAAGGAAGACCCGCCTGAGGACCGGAAGTTGAGGCGTCGGTCAACTTACGTTGCACAGTTGCGCCTGAACATCTACGGAGCCCCTGGGCTTAAGAACGAACTCTGTGACTGGCTTTCAAGGGAGAGTTTCGATGACAAGACTTCAGCAAGTTCTGACGCAGGACACTTCAGTCACCTCATCGAATTTTGACGCAAAGTCCATGCTGAATATATGAGTTCTGTTTCTTGCGCAATTCTGCTTTATCAAACATTTCTACTTGTTTTCCTCGCTTCCTCCCTACCAGAATTTCTGTCTATTTTCTCCGATGGAAACCAGCGAGAAGTTCAGAGATATGCTGTGAGAGTACTCCCGTGGACTCACAGAACGTCGGGTGAATATGGTACAGTCTTCCAATATTGGACTATGCTCAGAACATGCTTTGCATCATATTGGAGATGCTGCCTGTTGCATTTGTGATTCTTGTGAATTTGGAAAGAATCGTTAGATTGTCACAGCCGAGTTCTACCTGCCCAACCAAAACGATTTTGGTCTCAAACGCCTAACGGCGTTTTCGGAAACACGGAAGAGCTCCAGCTTTGGAGAAATTCCTTACAAGAACTGAAACAATGTGATCATCATGAGCAACTATCCCGAGAAGCGTTTGCCAATATGGACGTACACTTGGACTTTTGGGTGTCAAAGGTGGCTATGTCCGACTCAATACGTCGTACAGACTATGAGGGGGAGTATCCGACTGTCATGAGCGCTCTGGCGGACCGGGACTGGGCTATCGTTGATGGAACTATGGGGTCTATCTCTACCTGTGGGTTATTGAGGAAGGAGGCGCAAACCTGTCTGCCGAAGGGTGCGGTGCGTGGTGCTTTACAATGGATACATGAGGTCAAGGGGCACCCGTCAGCGGGGCAATGGTTGAACAGTTTCAAGAAGACCTTCGACGCACAAGTTCCCGACAAGACCTTGAAGGAGCTGATTGAGGACTTGTATAACACATGCCGGGAACGTTTGACGAACAAGAAGAACCTCCCTGCCGACTGAGCACTCATAGGAGCGCTGCCTATTCCACACATGGTGAATACACTGGTCTATGTCCACTTTATTGACCGACCCCGCTGCGAGACCTACGACTATGCCTTGATGATTGAGGACGCGCTGAGTACGTTTTGTCAAGTAGTGCCGTTCCAGAAAACCATTGACGGAGACGGCATGCCGAAGGCCATACTGAGGCACTAGATACGCTTTCTCCAACCGATGTTGAAGATCCACTCCGACCGAGACATCGGGATCACAGAGGAACAAGGCTGGTACCTCAACTCGTTCAGAGCGTGGGTGTTGAAGTGAGCTTTGGCGAATCATACCGGGCTCAAAGCAACGGACTCTGCGAGCGTATGAACGGTGAGTACCAGGAAACGTTGAGGATCCTGGGGGAATTAATCAAGACATCGAATTGGGTTCAATGATTCATCGCAACAGATTCCAGAGCAGGCCAGTTCCTAAAGGAGGTGCGAAGGATGGACTCTGGTGTGGGCCCTGCTTAGTTGTTGGGACAACTGGCGGTGGCATTGTGGCGCGTTGCAGTCCTACACTTGGCGGCGAAGTACCTGTAGCGCATGAGCATCTCAAGCGCCATCCATTTGAGTTGGTTGATGATCAAGATCTTGATGCAGAGGACATTGAGATGGAGCAGCGCTACAAAACGAGGCTGACTTGGTGCAGAACAAAGCTGACGTAATGCTTTACAACACGCGTGAGATGAAGTCACAAGGCAACTACATCGTGGAGCGGCTTCTCAAGGCGGAGTATCGTCAAGGCTAGAGGTTCCTGACGAGGTGGGCAGGGTACCCTGTCTCTGACAATACTTGGGAGCCCGCAAAGGCGTACGTTCATGCTGACAGAAAACTGAACTAGCTTTTTGTGGAGTTCTGTTTGGTTGGAGCACAGAGGTATGACAGTGCTATGCGAGCTGCCAGAAGACTAAGTCAAAAATATAAAAAACAGGAGGAAGTTGAAGAAAACACCTCTGCAAGGCCACAGGAGGAAAAGGCTTCCTCTGAGACTTCTTCTTCATTACACGGAATGCTGGACCTTGAGCCAGATTCCGCAGTCGCGCCCGCAGCGCCAGCGTCTCAGCATTCCAAGGATGAAGAAAGAATTAGAAGAAAGCGAAGAAGGAAAGGTACAAACTTCATGGGAGTTGAAAGAGGAATCATTTCCTCACGCAAAAAACCCCTTGGTTTCCTGTTTGACAAGTAACGAGAGGAGTTCACTTCTGAGGGTAATGTGACCACAAGCAACGAGAAGGAGTTTTGGGCAAGTAATCTAAGACTTGGTATGTCCTGAGGTTGTGCTTTTGTATTAATATCAAGACCCGAGGGGCAGTACTGGGGTGACAAAGAGGTCTACACTTGGTTGCCAAGTTCAAGTAACAGCAAGTGTGGTGCCTTGGTTCAAAGGTAGCCCCCTGTTGGACCAGACCAAGAGAGATATCAAGGATCCAAGCGTTCAAAAGTGCCAGCTGTACACCTCCGGGCAAGGTGGCACGAGCGTCAATGAGCATTTAGCTGTCATTCAGCTCCAATCACACCCTAATTTTGTTTAACATGGTGCCAATTCTGCAGGATTGAGTACTTGCATAAGTGAATTGGGACGCATTCTGTGCTAGAAACGAGCTGCATGAAGGAAGAGACTGAGACGGAAGTCTATTGCGGCGGCGAGGACCCAGCCAAGACGACCTGAGAGTTCAAGGGCCCTGAACCATGCAGCTGATTTGGACAAGAATCCAATTTTTTATTAAGATTGAGGCCAGTTTGGAGTGCGTGGGACCTGGACATGGAAGGGTTGGAACCAACCCGGCGACGCTGACGAAGAGAGCCTACCAACACTAAGTGTTTCCAGTTCAAGGGGGGTGTTGGAAGTCAGCAATGTGGCTCTGGTCTTTCATTTCTTGTGTTTGCATTACCATTTTGATTTGCCATCGCATGCATCTTTCAATTAGATTGGACAAATTAGTTGGGACAGAGTTGGGGGATTCGCGACCCTCTAACTATAGCGGCCTGATATCTAGCTTGAAGGCATCCCTAAGAATTATATGAGGCACCCAAGAGTTGTTGGAGTCGCCCCTTTTCTTTGTTGTTAGCTATATTGGTTGGTGGAACAACTATTCGATTTTTGTTATATATTGAGACTACATGAAGTCTGAAAAATGATCCACAGCAGACAGTATTTTTGAGTTTTCTCCAAAATGTTTGCATTTGACCGGTTTTCAAGCACATATTTCATTTCAGCATGAAATTGCATTTTTTTTGACTATAACGGTTTTTATGTGAAATATTGTGGCGCTTGATGGTAAAAAACATGGTTCTTGTTTCTCTACAACCTCTTCATTACAAGCAAACCGTGAAAGCAAGTTCCCTTTGGTTAGGAGGGCATGTCCAAGGGGGTGGTTGTGCAAGGGGGCGGTTGCACAACCCCCACAATTGGGAATTTTTCGGGGAGGTGTTACGTGGGTATGGGGGACACTTATGAGGCGAGTGAGAGGTTTGGGTCATCGTACACTAATGGAATATGCCATGGGGTATTCAGTGGCACCCAAAAACCATCAAAAAAGAGGGTGAAGTGAAAGTTTGCCTTCGGTGTGCAAGGGGTGTGCAGCTGGCCTATGTCACACTTCGTCCCATGGGTTGCACACTAGTGCCGCCATCTACGTGGGCAAAACGGGTTCCAAGGACCGGGCAAACTCAGTCAGTCTGAATAAACTGACAGCTGCTAAAATATCCCTAACACGTGGGCGCTGTTGCCCATTGGGGCTCACGCCGACCAGCGCAGGGGTATTCAATAAAATCCAAGACATGGCTCAATACATACCCAGGGGTGGCCACCGCAGCCCCCCAGGGGATCTATTTCACAGGCAACAACAACATGGCGCCTGGTGGGAGCGCGCCTGTTGTTTAAAGAACAAAGGCAAAGTTTCAAATCAGACAAATGTTTCACAGACAATGGAAATCTTAGAGCGGAGAGCACACAACAAGTCCTGCCCTCCCAGGCAGAGAAGGGGCAGGTGCCATAGGCGCCCTAAGACATCCCCCTGCAAGTGGGAGCCGAAGCTTACTTAAGACACCCTGGGTTCAGCGTGCCCTATGTGAGAGGGCAATGCGGGGGTCAAAACCACGCTGACCCCAGGGATGCCCACCCGGAGGAGGGCGGGTGCTGAAATAAAAAAGGATGCACCGGTGGCAGGGTTCGGGGAAAAATATTGCCACGCCCGTATTTTCACTCATCTGTCTCACTCTCAGGACAACAACGACCACTCACCCACAAGCAAGCAAGCAGCGACATCGGGTGGACCTTAAGTGAAACTGGTCCAACGGAAAAAAGGAGCAAACAGAGCGAAGAATACAGTGAGGAGAAACGATAGGGTTAGTAGTACACACTTGTTCAGCTTAAAGCGCCCTAGCGAAGCGCTCACGTAAGCTCAATGGTGCAGTTATTTCCATGCATCGAAAATGCGTGCTGGCATTTTATCTTTTTCTCCCCCTTTGGCTTGTTGTTGTTCCTCCTGGGGATCGAAAATAGCCTTTGCTGGCTTATGAATTTTAGTAGCCGGAAATGAGGGCAGGCCTCAAAATATTTACGGACAGAAATTAGGCAAAATTGGCCGCTATGTTTCATTCGCACTGCCCTAGCAGGGGGGCACGCACACAATCACAAAGAAGCGGTTGGCGGTCCAAGAGTGGACGCGCTTGACAGAAATTCATACATCTGAACATCTGGACTTCTGGACATCTGGACATCTGGACCCTCACCAGAGCCTTACCCAGTTATTACGGCGAACGTTGCCGCTGTCACCTCATCCACTGTCACATCAATGCTCTTTGACATCTCGTGACAACACGGGACGGGGCCCGCCTCTCCCGGTATCAGATGTGTATTCCTCGACCAATGGCGACGGAGAGGGCAACGGCACAGCGCCCCCACATTGCCTCATGTTGGCGCTGCGCTCATCTTAATTGAGGCAGTCACAGGGAAAGAACCTCCACCAGCAGGACATCCTGTGGTATCCTTTACTCCAAACAGTGTATCATCGCCACCTTGCACTTCGAACCTTTGGGGTGAGAGAACTCTGGCATTTCTGGATGGCGCGTCAGCTAGCGCCAGTTGGGAAGCTAGGGTTCAGCCCAGGTGTCACACTTGTGTGCCTCCACGTGTGTCACGTATGCGTGAGGCACAAAAAGGAAAATTTCATCTCTCATCCCCCGCGACACTTGTCCGGCCTTGGCCTGAAGATTTCCCAGAAATGGGCTTGGGGACCCAGGGGTTACCCTCAGGGGTGTCCAGGCGACGGCACCGGTTCCCTGGGGTGATCCGCATAGTCGAGGGAGAGGTCATGGCTTACCCTCAGGGACGTCCGGGGGACACCACCGGTGCCCTGGGGTCATCCACATTGTCGAAGAAGTTGTGAGGTTGGTACTTGCAGCAGTGCCGCCACCTTAGATACCAGGCGGTTTGCCGGTCAGGTAGTCTTGGGTGCTGCGGTCAGAGAACAGGCCCGACCACTTGCGACGGTGGGGACCAAACCAAAGCCAGCGTGGCGTTCGCAGGGACCTCGGCCCTGGCAGGAACAGCCTTCCGCCCAAAGGCGGCAAACATGGCCACAGGCGATGGCGCGTGCTGGGTCACATAAGCGTTGAGCAGACCATTCACTGCAAAAGGAGTCTCTAATCCGCGCTGGCCAGCTCTCAACAGGACCCTCTCCGAACTCAATCGCCTGTACATAATACCCGAACATGGAGAGCATCGTCAGACGTCTGTTCTTGATCTCCATTCCCCTTCAACTCAGCTAGCAAGTCGGGATCGTACAGGATACACTTACATAGTTTTTGTTGTATGACACAAAAAGAGATTAACTGGACAAAGGTCATACCGTCAGAGAGGTAGGGAGGTAGCTTCGGGTGCTCGGGTTGTGTACCCGGGGCAAACGGCTCAAAGGCTCTCAATGCCCCACCCAAGTTAATCCTGTCTACACTAGCTACTTTATATAGTGTCCAAGCGAAGCGGTCAAAAGAAATCAATTGAAAAGCAAATCATACCTGCTAATCTTTATAGCGCCCAAGCAAAGCGCCACGCATGTACAGCGTGTTTAGGGGGGGGTAAACCCGCTCCCCAAGCAAGCACAGGAGTAAAGGGCTTAGCAGCCTCCGTATTCCACCATTTGAGTACCGCATCCGAACTGGAGCGGTACAGTCAATCATTCTTAAACAAAAACAAACCTAGTCAGACAACCCCATCTGGCGAGGGATCGCCTTCTGACTACTGGGGCACTGCAAAAAATCAAATCTACTTACCTACACCAACACGTGCCTTCCATCCACGTCCTACATCTCACACGAAGAAGGACTAACCATACACTTCTTTTAACTAACCATGGCAACCAACGTATTGTTCTCCCTTGTCTGTTTTTTTTGCAAGATTCGATTGCTTGTCCGACACAATGTCCTTGGAGTTCATTTCAAGTCAGCAGCCAATCCAATCAACCAAATTGGAGGAAGGCCACAGGAAATAACCAAAGCAGATTGGTATATCAGCAGGTCTCTCCCTTTTTGTTTTTTGAAACATGGGTAGCAAGTGACCTCAACCTTGCCAACATACCAACACCCATACATCAGGAGAAATGCAGTGCTAAGAGGGAAACAAACTCAAACCACGGGTGACTACCTCAAAGAGCAGCAAATCCCAGAGAGAGAGTAACCAAGAGGAGGAAGAACCCAATAGCTCTAAAATACAGAGCCTGTAACGAAACAAACACATGGCAACGAACTGTATTTATATTTTTCGGCGCCCGGTCTTGCCATCTGCCGCCGGCGCACTCTACCGAAGTAGAGCACTAACCGAAAAATTTTAATTCAGTTCAGGTCTTTTTTTTTGCAGCCTGAATTCTTCAACCCAATGTCCGGGTACCACAAAGAGAAGACATATTTGGTGAGGCCATTCATTGCTCACACTCGGCGTGAGCACGCTCCCATCGTGACGCCTTCAAGGCCCCTCATTGTAGGCCAAGACACCATTCAAAGGGCCCTCAGCTGCGGCGTTCACAGCGTCCTCATCGGTCTTCTTGGGGATCTTGACAACCAAGTACACGATGGACACGTTTGGTGCAGGCACACAGAGCTGCGGCGCTCACAGAGTCCTCATCGGTCTTCTTGGCGATCTTGACAACCAAGTACACGATGGAAGCGTTTCGGATAGGCACACGGAGGTAGAGCAGTTCTTGCCAGGGGTAGTGATGACAACCAAGAAGATGAGAGCAAACGCACCCATGATCACGTGAATGAACACGAACACCACAGTGGCGATGAAAAAGCCTCGGCACTTCAGGTTTCCGGCAAGAGGACCTTGAGAGACCGGCGAGGGCGCGGGTCGTCCACCCGCAAGAATCTTCATCTTCGCAGCTGGTATGGTGCAGCGCGCTTGGCTTGTTCTCGCAAGTTGGTTGGGCAGTTCTTGCCATGGGCAAAGGGGATCTTCTTGGCATCAGCCTCGATGTGCTTGGAGGAGCCGTCCAAGATATTGAAGTCATCCGTGCCCTCAACACCCGGCGGCGGCGATGGCGGCGGCCGGATCACGGGTGGAGAGGAACAAAACACACAAAGGATAGGGAAGACAACAAGCAACACAACTGAACGAAAATTTACGTGATAGATTTTTCCCAAAAATGTTTAACACCCGAGGGGCAACCAAGACACAAGAAAACACAACCCATGGGGCTTGGGAACCCCGGGGCGAGTCACTTCGGGGAGCGGGTGACTCCAACGGTCCTTGGCAACTCTTGACGATGTCCAAGGACTCAAAGGGGCATGCTTGCATTTCGGGAGCGCCCAAGCGGAGGCGCGGCTTTGTTTTTCTTTTCCAAATGGCGCCCAAGCGAAAGCGCCTCGTGGTCGGCGAGGAAGAAACAGAGGGCAGCAAGGCAAGACTCAACAACCCATGGCAAAGCAAGAATCCCTTGCTCGAAAATTGAACATTTTCGGAGTCGGCACAGGAAAGCCGAAAACTTTGTTGGCTTGCCGCAAATTTCGGCAAGCCTCTGCTACCAGAAAGAGAAAACGTTATAAAAACGTGGGCTCGACTCCATTGTGATTCAAAAAGCTTTCATGCAAACATGCCTTTAAACTAATCAAACATGTTCAACTATGGTTAGTAAACCCCAAAAGAAAACTCACACAATTTTTGAGAGGGGTGCAACACGAGCCAAAATTTATCTAATCATCTCATGTGAGTGTTGGCCCTAGGTATCTTAAATGCAAAAATATTCCTAGGGTCATATTCCCAAAAACAACGAAACAAAGCATACACAACTACACACAAGCGAATCAAAGCACAAAGCAAAATGCAAATGAGGTAATGCACTCCGCAGTATGGCATGAGCGTATCTTTATGCTCCATGCCATACCTGGTTGAACCTTGACCGGGCTCACCATGGTTGGCGGATCTTCCTGCCATGCAAAACTTAGAAGCATGGCAAGGTGTATCAACAAAGAAGAAGGCAAGGGAGGCATAGTGCAATGCATATGGTATGTATGAATGCATGCATGAATGTAATGAATGCATGCACGTGCGTGTTTATCACGAGGCTACCAATGATGTGCTTCAACTATACACACTCCATAACCTTTATGTTACTTGCTCAAGTGGTATATGTGAATGCATGCATGAATGCAATGAATGCATGCGCACAACAATACTTGAACCACTCGCGCATTCCCAAACACACTCCGACAATCTACAACTAATGCACAACGCATGCTAATGGGAGTCTTCGTCAACTATTTAGATGCGTCAGAGCGACTATTCAACAAGCAAAGCGGCTAGTCAACGGTCCTGTGGAACTGATACAATATGATATGAAAAAAAAGGTCCTCCGTCGAATCTTCAGCTCGACCGCACGCGCTGCTCCAGCTATGATCTCAAAACTGCAGAACTGATTAATGAGAAATTCTGAACTATGTAATTCAAGGCACGGAGGGCAAAATGCGGCAGCAACAGCACAGATCGCGGCAGATCGCCGACAGCAGATCGGCGATCGCAGAAATCAGATCGCAGATATACTTCAGTAACAGATTAGACAGACAAGCAGAATACTAACAGCAAAAAATTACAGAAGGCGTCCTGATGGGAAAATTCAATTTTTCTTACCTTACCTGTACAAAATTTGCAGACATCCCGGTACAAAAGTGTACCTGCTTCGTCCGCTTAAGTTGCACTATTTCAAAGATCTGCATTCCTCCTATTTTGTACAAATCAGCTGAAGTCGTGCAGAGCAATACACTGAGACGCAAGCACAGCAACACATAGGTAAACAAGTGCACAGGTGACGCAGACCAGCATGAAGTGTGCATGAACGCTGTGCATGTAAATAGAGTCATTAAGCTCTGTTTTTGTTGCTGCAGCTCCATCACTCTTATGTCAACATGATTCATATTCCTCTTGATGCTCTTTGGATCGCTCGTGGTTGAGTTCTCGATTTTCTGGATATTCTGGTTTAAAACCTGCATGAGAACAAACATTGGACTTTGGGAAATTATTTCAAGGTGCAAAGGCAAGAATTCACATCCCGATGTTATTTCAAGGGATTTTGAGCCTTTTTCACTGGTCCCACTAGTTTGATCGACTAGTAGTCCAGGAGAGAGTAAGAAAAAGTCACTTCCATGTTTTTGGTAGGGGACTTGATCCCGGCCGAGCCAGCCACATTCTTTGAGAAGCATTAAAGAACAACACTTAATCATTTTTATCGCTCTTTTGAAGCATTAAAGTACATTTTTCAAAGTAACTAGGGTAATGAAATTAGGCCGTCATGAAGTTCACCCCAACCACTGAAGTGAGCCGAGGAATCTTCTTTCATGGAGGAATTACCGAAATAGACTAGGCACTTAATGCCTTTTTCCTCAAAGGTTAATCTTGGTCGTCTCCCCCCTCAGGACCTAGATATTCAAAAGTTTTATCTACTTAATGTAGTTCTACTTTTTAACTGATTCGGAATTCAGTTGTTTGGCCAAGCTGGCCAAGCCATATCCTGTGTATGGCCCAACCTACTTCCTCCATGCTCCTAACGTACTCCATTGCATTCTAAACTGTCTGTTGGGCCAGCCTTATGTCAGTTTTTACTATAAAATCATTTGCTTTGTTTATAAAAGACCGAGGATTTGTATCTAAACCCGCATTGCTCATTTGCAGCTCGTCTTTGCTACTCATGTTTTGATTTGGAAATCAAACATCTTGATTTTGATTCGATCTGTTGTTTGGTTGCCCTGCTCTACTTTCTTGTGACCATCATTTTGGACTTGAAAAAATCATCAATGTGTTTTTTATCAAAAACAACGAACACACACAGCATTGGATAAAGCAGAAACCTTTTTTACCACTTGGTCCCATCACTTGGTGCCTAATTGCTTGGCATTGGCGTGCACGAATCAGGATGAGCATTAGAAACAATTCACACATGGACATGCGAAATCAATATTGCCTATCTGCATTGTCCCGTGACACCAAACCAATTCAATGCATGCTACTTAGAGAGAGATTGGGTAAGAACCTGCCCCGGGTCACATGTAGAAACCTAGACCCAGCCCGCAGAGTGAGTGCACAAAGAGAGATATCCGTGGTCCAATGAGAGCAATATCCATAGTGAGATTGTCCTATCCCAAAGAGACGTAGTCCTGCCGCGAAGAGAGATGGTGCCGCCCCGGTCCAGGCTTGGAAAAAGGTAGTCCTGCCCCAATCCATGCCCGGAGAGAGAACCTAACGAATCCATGCCCTAGGAGAGCGAACCTAACCAATCTATGGCCAAAAAGACCTAACCTCACCGAAACCCAATCCTAGCATGCATATGGAGAGAGAATTTTGCCTAACCATGACCCAGCAGAAGATTCATGCACTTGGAGTAAGAATCCAAAACCTTGGCCGAAGATTATCTCTGTATCCGATTGCCAAGTTAAATCAACTCATGCCCTACTGCATGCTGACATGAGAAAAATAGTGGATCACCAACCATGTTTGACGAAAGATATGAAATCACCCAAGGTCAACGGAGTAAGACGGCAAATGAGACATTACCAACGCGGGCATAACTGCAATTCTCCACCTTTACATGTTCACCCACTGCACATGCACACAACATGTTCAACACACGCAGTCTCCAAAGATTGACCCTCTTGAGTTCCATGGAAGATCAAAATGTCACGACACATATGCAACCTGAACAAATGATATGCAAAAGAATGAAGCTTACCGAGCAAAGACAAGTTACTTTCTTCCCACCCGGTGCGCCTACCTCAGCCACCTCCACTTCAACGTCTCTTCCACTAGGGCTCTCCCGGCTTCAATGGACTTGTGATCCCCCATACACGTAGGCGTGGCAAATGTCAAAGCAATTGCGCACATTAACGTGTACCATTCCCCTCAAGGGGGACAGCCGGTGTGGGCGGAGGCACCACACAAGGGTTTAGCCAAATCATAATCCCGGGCCTTCTATCATCCACTAGAGTTCCCCTAGATTCCAATTTGTATCCATTTAGCAAATGAATAGAATCTAACACTATTAGCACCCATTGGGAAGAGTTTTCACACGATCGGCCCGCATTGAAAAACAGAGAGCACGCGCACACCACTAGGAACACGAGAAGGGCGCGAACATACACAGCAGGCCTGATCTCGACCAGAAATGTCAAATCCTCCATCCTGTGGATTATAGATAGTATAAATTCGGAATCCTCTTGAAATTATACCCGAAATCGCCGAAGTATGGGACAAAGTGCGGCCAAATGGGATCCGAACCGGCTTCAGCCTTTAAAAAACAATCGATTCGATGCGATTATTTACTTTTTGAAGCCGATTATCGGACATGAATGCATTAACTGATTATTTGGCAAAAATAATTCCGAACGTTACATTGTGTTGCACTTGCAGGTTAAATGTGGGTAGGAGCAGCAGGAGCTACCAAAAACATGATGCAGCTCCCCTTTCCCTCTATCATCAAAGCAGAACCCAGTAATGTCACATTTCGGACCATAAAAGCTATGGTCAGAGAAATCCAGAAAAGCGACGGTCAAGACGGGCTCATGTGCTTGGACAGGGCAGTGCTTGGACACAGGGGGACGTGGAAAAACCTAAAACCATTTGTTCCAGCACCCCAAATGGTCCAAACACAACTATCCAAAGGGGGAAACGCCGCTTTGAACCCACAGGCGACCCACTGCTAAGGCTATCCTAGCACATGCACGCAGCACATTGGTGCCAATGGCCCCCAATACCCCCTCCCCCTGCCCAAAACCCCGCCTCGCTTGCTTTGCTCGCTCATTAGACACGCCCCCGCTGCACTCCCTCGCAGAGCCCAGCCAAAACCCTTCGTCGCTGGCTTTTCTCGCTCAGAGAACATGCCCCCACCTCCGGGAGGAATCAACAGAGTGACAGAACTCATGCTGTCTTGGGGTCCCCAGAAACAAGAGGAGTACTGAAAGTTTCATTACCGCTGCTGTCTCGGGATCAGCAATGCCAAGAGAAATGAAAGATATGCTCTGGAAACCCAGGAAAAATCCGTTTATAAAATTCTTTACTAGGTCTCCAGACTTCGTTGAAGTAAGGTTTTAACACTTATTTCACGAAGTTTTACACAGAACCCTGAAAATGGGGTTTAATATGTCACTGACCCGGCTGGAAGCAACAGATGGCTACCTACCAAATGCCCCCGTGCAACAGTCAACTCAGTCATAGCTCAACATGGTTCAACTGTGCATAGTCAATCTCGCTGCACTGCCTCGTGTTCCTGCATTGCCCCCTCCATCCCTCCTCAGTACTGGGGAGAGGTACAAAATCCGGGGCCAGTAAGAGCAACAGCAAGCACACTGACAAACATCAAAAAGAAAGCATGTTTAGGGTCTTCCTAATGTTAACCTGGCTTGGGCTCTACCCATATTCATATGTCCATTCACGCTGCTATAAACACGTTGTCAACCACTTCAAGTCCCCTAAAGTGATGAAAATATCTGAACATGACAGCTCATGAACAGGGGGATGGGTGCTGAGGTTGGTGACATCAAGAAAATAAGGACCTTGATGCTTGGCATCAGTGGCAATAATCAACATGCAACACCAACCACAGGACAGCCACAACTAATGAGCAACCACTAGTTGCACTAGCAACCACTAGGAGAACCACTAATTGCATTATTCCAGCCACCGAAACTATGATATAACATAATAGCAGACCCCCCATTTGCCCAGGAAGGAGCAAGGTTTTGCCATGTGTCCAGCGGGTGGATCTTGGACAGTGTTTTCAAGCCAAAAAGTGCTGTGAAGGGGTTGGTTCATGGGCAGCCCGGTACCGTGGGAAAAAGATGTATGCCCTTTCCTTTCTCGCAGTGAAACACTTGGACAAATGAACACCAAAGGACAAACAAACAAACAAACATGGATGTATTGTAATGTGAAACACATCAAAAAATCGGCCTGCATGCCTGAACTGTTGCCCTACGTCCACCACAGCCAAGAAAACCCATTTGTGTGCAAAAAAAACGTTACTGTCAGGAAAGCGCCGTGGAACCAGGGTTTGTTCTAGCGCACGGCGGTTCTTGGGCAAGGGGGGGGGGGGGGGGATCCTTTCCTGTTTGCATCCTCATAGTAATCAACAACTTGTCTGCTGCAGGTGACCAGCACAGGGGCCAAGCAACAACTGATACATTGCCCTGGGAAAAAAAATGAAACAAAAGAATTAGTTGCTGAGTGACTGGAACAACACATCCTGTGGACAACAGCTGTGAGCTGAAGGCAATCAGTGAATGGATTGGAGTGCAAAGGGGCCGGGATGCAACAGGGCACAGGAAAGACAAGAATAGTGGGAGGTCCAAGGGGTGGGGGGAACAAAGTGACCAAACTGCAGTTATGAAAGGAAATTTGGGTGATTTGGCCAAGCAGCAGCTCCCCCGGAAACGCCCCCATTCTTCCACTTCCCCTATTGCTGCCCTTCGCCCCATTGTCCACCTGTGACTGTAGGGACTGCATTTCCACGAATGGCTGCCAAGAGCCAATGGACCCCTTGATACACAGAAATTGTACTCTGAACCGGCCTTGACACTTTTAGGCAGTGGCCAAGCCAGAGCCATGGAATAGTCCTAGGGGTGTTCAAAATGTCAGACAATGCAGGTGAATTGCACCTTGTTGGGCAGTTGATGAGCAAAGTTTCAGGCACCCAAACAGGGCATCAACAGGGTTGCAAACTGAAACCAATGGAGGCATTGTGATTCACGTCACACATGCACTCAAGTATGCACAAAATATTGAAATGCCGCTGTTGCAGGGGCACAGTCCAGGGGAACATATCTGGGAAACAGGCTTACGTTAGATGCGACCGTTGTGGATACAGAATAGGGATACATCCCGCTGGGTCATTGAACGTTTGACAACATGTGGTGGAAATGATGTGTTGTGGCGCAAGTGGGTGGGGGCAAAAATATGTGTGAAAATGTGACACAATCACAATGTTGGTATCTTGTGGTGCATTTGTGGCACGGGGTATCACACCAAGCAAAAATACTAAATGGCAATACCACCAATTGAGGCTGCATCCAGAACATTCAATATGCCACATCAGAGCCGTGTGCTGCTGCCAGTAAGCTCCGTTTCACTGGACGCAACACAAAAGTCATAGTGCTTTCAGCAATCCTGCTACTGAGGCTATCAAAGGTCAGTAAACATGTCTGCACCGGATTGGGGGCACACAATGGGCTGAATGAAATGTTTTCCTCTGTTCACCACTGATCACAACGCGGTGCATAAATGGGACGAGCATCTGCGATGCCTTGATGGCCTCGAAGAAGTGGGGGCAACTTCATCTGATATCTCCCGTATCAATACGAATCCCGAATCCCGTTTCTTTGGGCAAATGCAGATTGTGGTCCATTGGGGAAGGAGTCCGGGCATGGGACCCCGTTGCATTGCCCATCTTAGGAAGCCCTTGGTGACCCCTTTCTGCCCACTGCAGCCCTTGGCAGTCCCAAGCAATGATGAGTCACATGAAATGTCAGCATTCCCTTACAGCGAATCCAACTTTGCTACCTGGGGGTTCCTCACCGGCGGCGGTCTGAGGGTAACTTGCAGCTGTGGGACAAGAACTTGGGCTCTGCTTCTCAGATGGACCCTTATGCACAACAAAAAACAAAGGCCTCAACCAGAAGGAACAACACAACTTGCGGTACGGTTTGCCTCGGTAAATGGCCCATATGCCTGTGATGAGGCAGCTGTAGAGGAGGAAATCACAGACACAAAGGCTCAAGTGCCATGGCCTGGGGTTACTGCCGACAGAGCTCTCCAGCAGGAGGGTCCTTAGTTGAAAAAAAACTTGTGCCGCCTGACAATACCACTCTAGCCGGTCGTCAGTGTGCCATTTTCACTGTATTGACAAGTGCCACCCGTTTAGCAACCACCCAGGGTCATTGATTACTTCACAAACCACCATCCGCTGTAAATCAGGTTTGGCCACCGCTGTGGTCCCTCAAACTGCTGCTTCGTCAGCAACGTTAAGCAAGAGACGAGAAGTGCGTGCCCTCTAGACAGGCACACAAGCGACCGAAGCAACGGCAGCAACATGCTGGCTGAAGCAAAGGCTGGTCATTGCATCCACAATCAACAATTGTAGCCTTTCAGCAGCGGGCACAACTGCACAAGCCTCTCTGTGTGGCGCGGAATGGCCACATGCTAAGACACAGACTGTGGACACTCCTCATGCTTGCAGTGCCTTGTGGTCCATGTGAATGCCTGGTTGCCTTTTGCATCTTCATCCTTGTACCTCTGGGTATTGTTGTTGTCTGCTACTACTGCTGCAAGTGCCGCTATTGCTGCCATGCTGATGGTGGTGGTGATGCTGCTGCTCTGTGTACCGCACAAATGCTGCACCGTAGGCATTGTTTGGAGTGCTTTGCACGGTACTTTCAAGGTAGAAAAAAGGGTCTAGGGGACATATTCTATCGCTGACATCGGTGTTAGACGACCTACGTCTGTGTACATGGCACACATCGAACAGCGCCAAAGGTGGCCCTTCTGCTACATTTGGGAAATGATCTTGCTTTTGCAATCATGTGGTGTGACCCAACTATGTGGAACCATGGTGTGCCCACATCTGGCAATGGATTTCATGAGCTATGGCTGACCCAGCAACAGCCCTAACACAACCAACAATGTAGGATTTGGGCCTGCCACAGGCTGCACAATTGTTGGTAGCAAGTATTGAACCATGGATGATGGCAATGGTAGTGTTGTTTTCTGCATTTTTGGTTCGTGTAGTACTTGCACCTCTTCAACTCCACAACTCCTTGGTGCATTGCTTGGCGCACGGCCACTAGTTCGCTTCACTCTGCTTTCAAGCACTTTTTGTGTTCCAATGGTTGTTCACTCTTTGGCTCACTCGAGTGAAAGCACACGGCTCACACACTAATTTTGTGGTGTAGTGTGTCGGTGATCATTGACATCACTGATAGGTGTGCATACCATGCAACATTATCAACAATGGCATCAGGCCACTTTAACAATGATACCAGACAACAAAACAGTTGTCAGATTTGAGAATGTTAGAGGCTAATTTCTTCTGGACCTTTATGAGTAGGGTCGATTTTTATGTGTAGCAAATTTGGGCCTTTAGCTTCTACATCTGCATGCCTCAACACTGTCACCGACAATGGTACCTTGGATATCCTAGTCTCCATTTTGCCGAATTGCAACATCCTCCAATCACTCATGAACAATCATGGAATGTTGTCTAGTTTCCATTAGTCTGGTGTCAGCGATACACCATGGATTTGCAAAACTTGGATATTGTAGAGGAATACACTACAACCCCCCCCTCATGATGCAGTACATCAGCCCTCCCCCCCTTCTACAACCCAGATTAGACATCCCCAATGGAAGATACCCCCCATAACAATGGTCGGTGCCCCCCTCCGTTGGCCCCTTATAGTCTTCCATCCCCCCACGCATGAGTGCTTTTCTCCCCCCCCCCGAAGAAAATAAGTGTCCCGGAAAATATGGAAACACCCCCTTCTTTTTGTGGTCAATTTACTTAGCATGTATATATGCTTTGGCTTACTATATGCATCATTTGTGCACCCTGGTGAAATGCTTACTTTGCAATGTCATTGTGTAATGTGACTCACATGCAACCTTCTTTGCAACCCCTTCAATGATCATGCATGACGCTCGACAAATGCAGCCCAGGCCTCTCCGTGGCCCTTAACACGAAGTTTCATAAGACAGGGTTGGCAAGGGTTGTCCATTGTGCAGCATAGCACAGATGTTCCGTCACGCGTGGGTCAGTGTGTAGCCACAGACCCCCGTAGGGACCTTTCTCTTAGGCCCTGTTTTGTGCGGAAAGAGCTTTCAAAACACAACACAATTTGGCAGCCAAGGAAAGGGGCACACCCCTATGTCCCTATGTCCTGCCTCCTCCATCAACTAGTCGGTCATGTCGGACAGAATATGCCCCATGTCCGCCGGCGGCCAAGGACCATTTGTTGAAACAACAAGAATACATGTGAGAAGGGGCTTTGTATTTGTTGTTCCATGAATTTGATTTTGAATTTACCATTTAATCATATTCATTGCTTTGTTTAATGGCATTTAATTCCCAACCCATTGACACTTGTGTGCCAACCCTGGCGTTGGCACACAGGTTGGCATACCACAAGGCTCCTTGGTTGTGCATGCATTGTGTGCTTTGCTTTTCTTTGTGTTTGCATGTACCTGTGGCTCACCTGGAAATGTGAAGTTGGGGGTCATTTGGGGCTAAAACGGCTCATTTGGGGAGAATTGGTGTTTTTCAAGGGGGTTAACGTGAAATTTTGGCACTTTCAGGGCTTGGGTGGGGTTTTAAGATGTACCCAAAGTGATGCCAATCGCTACTTCAAGGGGACTTGACCAGGGGGTTACCTTTTTTTCAACGGCTCAGTTAATTGAGCAACCTGGCTGGGCCGCCACTGAGGCACCGGTGATCCGGCTCACTTAGCTCTCATTTAGCTCTCATTTAGCTCTCATTGAGCGCGCGAAACGGCTCACTGAGCACACATTGAGAGCCAATCAGGGGCTCACTTAGGGCTCACTGAATGTGCACGGGCACAAAACCTCCTTTTTTACAGACTCAATGGGTTCTTTGTCGCAATGCACATTCCACAATCCTCCTCACCATGTTCTGCCTCCCCTTCCTCTCCCGCCGGGCACGTGGCCAAGTCGTGCACCCGCATTGGAACCCACTTTGTTTGTTCACCGCCCTACTCTCAACCTCCGAACCCTCCTTCCGGAGATTATCATCCAATGTCTGGTTGTCCACCACACACTGCAACCCCGACTTGTCATTCGGCAAGCTTCGCCCCCCCACTATTCCTAAGTTGCCGCTGCAGTCACACATGGTTGCCCTCCAATGCAAAGCAACTAAACCTTGCAATGGTCCCCAATTGTGCAACATACGCTTACATGTGGTCAATCCACATGTGTGTCCACAAGGTCTTCCCCCGAACAAGGTCAAGGTGCCTTGCCCCCATGGTCCGTTGCAACAGGGCCCGTTGCTTTGCGCGGCTCAGGATGTCATCCTTCCACGCCACATGGGACATGGCAGCAAATGCCTCTCACCACTGCCTACACACATCCACCCATGGCCTTCCCCCTACTTGGCCCACGATCATCGGTGCAACTAGTGGCAACAATGGGCCCCACAGTTTGGCCTTGACGAAGTGCGCACCAGCTCCCAGTTCCATGCGCACTTGTCCTTTGGCATTTGTCTTCTCGGCCCCCCACTTTCCATGTTGCACAGTGCGGGCCACACGCCGTGCCCCATTGACAGCGCCCTGCACCATCCTTACCGAAGCTCTCTTCGATGCTCCTCCATGGGTTACGAGCACCCGCACCATTCCGTTGAGCCCCGCAATGGCAAAGCGCATGACTCCATGCGCACCGAAGTCAGGAATGCGGCGGTCTGCCGGGATGTCACAAAACACCCCGGTCAGACCGGCACGGCCCTTGATCCCTTCAAGGGCCACTTCTTGTCCCCCAAAAGTGTGCAACACCCTGCAACGGTTTGCGCCGCAACAGTAGCACACCATGGCCCCGGGGTTCTTCTTGGTGAAGCCGTCCCCTCCGGCCAACATGATGTCATCATGTGGGCCTAGCCATCGGCCCGTAGGAAGAATAAAGGGCTTTGTGCCACCCCATCTGCATAGGGAAGTTGCAGGGCTACCGCGGCATGGAGATGTGCATCGAAGTCACACTCCGATTGCATGTGGTACACGGTGGCCCACATTTGGTTACCCTCAATCAGCCACCAATTGGCAGGCTGTGTTGGCCAACAACCAGGAGCAACCACGGCACAGTGCACATACACCCGGTTCCACCGGTTGGTGCCATCATCGCCAATGGTCACCCCATTGTAGACCTTGGTGCCCGCTTGCAGGGTGTCCGGGGTGGGTACCGCACGCGCCTCGTACAAAAAAGCTAGGCGCCCAACGAGGTTGTAGCATGCCGCCTGCATTTCGTATTCCCCCTCTAGGATGCCCACACGCCGGCTCGCAGGTTGACTAGGGTGCCTCGGCCTTGGGGCTACGTCGGCCCCGCTCATGGTGTTGTCCAGGTCGGGCAGCAGGTATATAGGCCATGTCACAACACGACATTTGTGATCTGCACATGCACCATAGGACCCGCAAAGCCTCTGATTTAATGTTGGGCCTTTTGTCGATGGCCATGTTGTAATCCTCGGAGATTAGCGAAATGCTACCATCGGGTTTCAGCTCAACCCGGTATCGCTAACGTAGGGAGCCTGCCACCACTGCCTCCAAGTCATCAAGGCGATTTGCGCGCTGGCGCTACGTTCCGAAGAGGGGAAAGGGACGCTTTGTTGGCATTTTGCGTGCTGCCAATGGCACGGCAACAAAAACACATGTGGTCCCTGTACTTGGGGCACATTACACTACCAATTCTCTGTCACATCCAACGCACCCCCCACCACTGCTGGGTATTGTCATAAGTATTGTTCATCTTTTTCTATTCTCCATGAAAAAATCAAAAATTCTCCGTGAAAAATGCAAGGGTCCCCTTCCCCCCCCCCCACCGACCCGTTGGTGTGGGCCATTATGTAACACCCATCATGTGTATACTTCCCCCCCTTCTAACACCCCCCTCCCCCATGCAGGAAAAGTGTTGGTTGGATACCGGGCTGGGGTGTACCAGAGTGTTTGTGCCCTCCGGACTAATGTCGGGCTGCACCAAGCTGGGGCGGCACTAGGCGAGACCACGTCAACAAAAAAAAAACAGCAGCCCTAATGCACCCAGATCCGCCCACCAATCCCCCCAATGCCAGGGCAGTCACCACGTCCGTGCACACTGGCCAGACAATATAACCCCCACTGCCCCCTACACGGCCAACGACAACCCGTGTCAGATGACTGAGAGGTCATCGGGCCGTCTGGCGCAATTACTGAGCACTCATTTAGCTCTCAATGAGCACGCCAAACGGCTCAATTCGCTCTCAGTGAGAATGGGTAGCACCACCTCCCAACCCCACCGGTCCTTGTAAAGTGAGCACGCAACAAGCAAAGGACGTGTGCGAAAACATTTTCACAACCGGTCCTCTAGGCTGCGGGCCTGTACCAGGTTCATGGAGGCCGCCCCCTCATGCGGCATAAACAGGCCGGCGCACTCTGGCGCCCAAAACACCGTGTCTAGAGGAGCCACGCCTTTTTTCAATCATTCTGTTATGGAGGCCGCCCCCTCGTGGGGCACAAACAGGCTGCCGCACTCTGGCGCTCGAAACGTAGTGTCAACATGGGCCGCCCCTTTGGCCCCTTTGGCACCGGAAACGCATTGTCCAAGGGGGGCCACCACTCTTTTCATTCATTCCGTCATGGAGGCCGCCCTTTCACGGGGCACAAACAGGCTGGAGCACTCTAACACCCAAAACGCATTGTCCAAGGGGGCCCACCCCTTATTTCATTCATTCCGTCATGGAAGCCGCCCCCTCGTGGGGAACAAAGAGGCTGGCGCACTTTGGTGCCCGAAACGCAGTGTTGAGGTGTGCCAACCCTTATTTCATTCAATCCGCCATGGAGGCCGCCCCCTCGTAGGGCACAAGCAAGCTGGCGCACTCTGGCGCCTAAAAAGTAATAAAACGGCTGTTGCCGGTGAAGGGTCCCGTAGCCCACAACGGTCAGCCCACAACACGTCTTGGACCTGTGAAAGGGAAAGGGCACGGGGCAGGGTCAACGTGGTGCGTGTGGGCAGGGGTGCAACACTAGGCTTTCCACAGGTGGCCAATGCCAGGGGCAGACGGTGCTTGACTCGTACCCTCAGGTTCTTCAAACCAGCTCGGCTGTTGGGCAGTTGCCACCACATCGGGCCGATACTAGCGATCCGCTTGCTAGAGCCACGTCATCACGTCAACATCCACCTTTGGTAGATCCTCCATCCTCCAGTCTAGGATTGTTGTTGTTCGGGCCAGCCAAGCAATGGTCCCCAACTGCTGGCACGATAACTTTGCATCGGCCATCGGCCGCCTGGACAAGTGGGCATACTCCAACGACCTACAGGGATGGGGCATTGAAGGTGGGTTTTGCCGCGACGACACCGGGTCTCACGGATTGCGAGGGGTGTGCAGTGCTAGGGGTACGGTCCCAGGGGGTCCCGGCCCGCGAGTGGAACTCATAATAGGGGCACTCGGTACAGCACCAGCAGCAGCACCTACCTTTGCCCCTTTCGCCAGCTTTTTCGAGGGCGGGGGGGGGGGGGTCAGTCATTACCCCCTGGTTCCTTCCGCAACTCACAGCCACCGTCACTACGGCCACCAGCACTACAACCACCGTCACTACGCCCACCATCTCAACGGCCGCCAACACTCCTCTCATCGACATGGGTGTCGATGACGTCCACTCCTCCCCCCCCCCTAGCAGACCACGAATGGAAAGGTGGCCACGAATAGCAGACCACGCCTCGGGGAAAACCCATTGTTTTGCACCTTCCATGAGGCGAGGTGCTTCACGGCGATCGCCCCGGCACGGACCAACCCCCCCACCCCACTGCCTCCCTCCCCACCGCCATTTCCAAACACCAATGTTTGGACCCCAACCAGTATGCAAACCGGGCCACTACGAATTCTCACTCCGCGAGCTCCAAGGAACACTCCTCGGTAACCGTCATCCTGCAGGGCATGTGCTGCACGGTGGGCGCTTTTTTCTGGGGGCCGGTGTACCGGTTGAGGGTGACGCTCCATTACCAACGCTCGGTGGACTAGCGCGGGAGCCCCTTGACGTTCACCGTACAATGGGGGACGAACGCAGCGGCCGGTTGCTTGCTCATAGGGGCAACGGTGATCCACGAAGCCCTTGCAAAGCTCGCCAGCCTTGTACGACTGTGCCTACGGGTATGGCACACGGGAACCGAGGGCGGGGTCTTGCAGGGACAATCATACAAAAGGCCTGTCCAGGGATTCTGTTGTGGCCCCCGCTGCCCCCGCTACCCCCGTTGTTGCCAACACCAATTGCAGCTCCCGCCTCACGGGGACTTTGTCACTGCTTCTGCTAGCGTCAGCAAAGGATGCGAGAGCCGGCCGCAATGCCAGCTAACTTTTACTTTTTGTTCCGTGTACATGCAAAAATGCGTCATGACTAGGGAATTGAGCCTAAAAAAGCAACACAAAGGGGGGTGGTGGGGTGCACAAAGGTCCCATTGCTTTGCGGTAGCGATGATGTCAGCCGGGCACCGTGTCCTAAAACCCGTCTCCCACCTCACTGAGAGCTTACTCGGCCGTTTGCAGGGCTCGTTGAGCGCTCAATCAGTCCTTTGGCGTGCTCACACAGCTAAATGAGGGCTCATTGAGCGTGCCAAACGGCTCGCCGGGCGCTCAATGAGAGAGCCAAACGGCTTGGTAAGCTCTCAGGCGCACGGCGGTACTACGGATTGCCACTGCAAGTAAGAATACGAATCGCCATATGAAAGGGCCCTCACAAGGCCCACACAAGGCAATACAACTTTGGCCTACGGATGTGCCCCTGCCTCTAGCCACGGAGAAAATGCTAGGGCCTCTCGCGCGGCGGGTCTCTTCAAGTTGCCACTAACCTGGCTCTGGCCCAACCTGTGGCCACCTCGAAATTCCTAAGCGCACTCGCGGGTTCCATTTGTGAAAGTGGCGACTAACCCGCACCTGGCGCTAGCCGTGGCACTGGGCCTAGCCTGGTGTACGTCGCCCGCAGGGCACAAACACCGTAGTACAGCCCAGCCCACTATCCAACCATTGTTTATCCCACCTGAGGGCATGGGAGGTGAAGGCAATACCTTTGGGTTGCACATGCAGCGCATTGATAGCGGGACATTGGTGTTGCATGGTTGCGCGGCATTCGCTTCTCCGGTGCAGGTGCAGCGCATCACCACCGGGAAATTGGATCCCGCAGCATTGCGCCTCGATCGCTTCTCCGGCCAGCGGTGTCAAAAGAAGCCGAGGAGCAGGGCTTGCTACGCAGAGAGCGGAGGCGAAGGGCTAGTCCGATACTACTACAAGAAGGATGCCTCTTGCCCTCCAGGGTTCTCCGGGTCTCGCTAAGTGGGCTGGGTCGTCCACATAACGTCCCATGCCTCCACCTACACGTGGCACATGGGGTCAGTGTCGCGCAAGGCCGGCCTAGCCATCAGCAGCGGGTGGTAAGGGCAGCGAGGACATGAAGGACCCAAAGGGGCCAGCCAATCATCCAGCTGCACCAGCCGGGGTATGCCAACCGAGCCCTGCACACCCTTGCCGAAAGGAAAGTTTTGCCCCCAATGGCGGATAGCCTTGGGGTTGGGCAGCGGCCCGCTTACCCGCAGCCGTGAAACGAGTTCTTCCTTGGCCCCTGGCACAGGGTCAAGTATGAACTGTTGCACGCCCATCCACTTGTGACGCTTGTCGGGGGTGAGAAAGCGGAAGAGGATAACCTGCTTCGCCACCCTTGGCAGCGCCGCGAGACCCTGACGTCTGAACGTAGAGGCAAAAAGAATCACGTTCCCACGCTAAAACTCTAAACACTGGATGCGCACAGGGTCATGCTCGCCCAAGAGGCTACCCAGGCGCACCTCCAACTGACACCTATCCAAGAGGACAAGCATCATGCAGAGATGATTGGGCAGCTCCCCCTTGCTCGGAAGTGTACCCGGTAACTTGGCGACATTAGTATGCCAGGTCTGCGCCCTAGCATCTTCCCCGGCGGCAATGCACGACCATTGGGTGGAGGAGAGATCCGTCATCGGCCCACCAAGCACTGCACTGCTCGCCAACCCAATTCGAGGGATCCCTTCCAAGCACAGTGGCGCTTGCCGGGCCGAGTTCCTCAACCGTCCTAGCAGTTTAACATCTGCCAAGCACTCCTTGCCAGAGTGTGCATTTGAAAGCATATCAGAAACTGCGTCCGGCTAGGTGCCGAAGGAGTTGGTGAGGATGTGATACCCCGTCCTTCAAATCCTGTGACTGCCTCGGCACCCTAACCACGTGGAGCCTCAGGTCTCGCAGGGACTCATCCGACTCAAGGTCTTGAGTCGGGAGTTCCTGCATGTAGGGGGGAGGAGAGGCAGCACCGCGAAGGAACACAGGCTCCTTGGTCCGGTACATGGCCGGGCTGGTGTCGTCGGGCACCACATGGCACCACCCGGGGTGGATGGGACAAGCCGAAAAACTTTCCCACTCCCCGCTCATCACCCCCACCACGAAGGGCAAGGCCTCAAGGAGTCTCTTCCTCGCTGCCACATGAGTGACACCCGGATTTGCAGTCCAACCTTGCAGCAAATTTGCTATGTCAACGACCCGTGTGCCGAAATTTAGGGGGGAACCGTTCAGCTTCCCTCCAGACAGCTGACACAAATACTGCACAATGCCCACGGGAAAGAGGAACCGCACGGCACGAATTGTCGGATGCACCACCAACAACATTTTGTTCAACGGTACATGCAACTGTTTCCAAAGGTCACATCACACATCTCGATGTGCACTAATTGTAGGGAAGGGCCAAAGAGGTAATGGGCCCCCAACTTCAAAGGCTCAAGGTCTTGCGAAGGCACCATGCGGTACGTTACCTATGTGAATGCGGTAGATACCCAGGGGCGGCTAAGAAAGGACGAAAGACCCTTTGAAGCTGTGGGATCTAGGTCTATGGCTACACTGAACATGATGTGGTGAGAGAAGATGGACCTATGGGGGCGAGAAGGAATGGATGGGTAGGCGGGCATAGCCGGAAGGGGGTAGAGGCCCCTGCATTTGAGCAATGAGTGAGCCCCTAATTAGTCCTCCGTGTGCACTCACACAGCCGTTTTGCGCACTCAGTGAGAGCCAAGTTAGAGATAAGACAGAGCAAAGTGAGCTAGGTCACTCAAGGCTAATATCAGCTGAGCCGTCAAAAAACAAGTGCCCAACCCCTTTCAACCTTGACCAATTGAATGTGCGATTCTTCTAAAAATGTTAAAGGTACATTACCTGGCATGCAAAAAGGACAATAAACGAGCACAATAACACCGCAAAGCCTGAGTGAGCCCCAAATAAGCCCAAACTTCTTAGTTCTACTGAGCCACCACTCAGCCGCGGGTATACACGAAGCATGGAACATGATCTAGAAAAGACCGGCCCTGCAAAAGCAATCAAAACGCATCTCCTACGCTTTGAAGAATAGAAAATCTGTGTGCGAATGTGTGTCTCGTTTCTTTGGCTATGGCTGTGGTGGCCATGGTCGCCATGACGTTTCCATGTGAATCGACATTTCTTGATGCAATTTGCAGTGGTCATCATTCCCACCCTTGAAGCGGCATAGCCAACCTGTAGTCTCAGCTGTGAGGTTGCGATTGTAGGTGGATTGCAGGTGGAAGTTGCGCGCCCATTTGTGTGTTGCGTGCCTCCTTTCCAACCCTTTCAGTCATGCTCAAATTCATCAGTGCTCCTTGTGGGCCTCCTCTGTTGATTTTGGGTTTGGGTTGTGCCACAGACCGCCGCGGGGACCTTTTTCTTAGGCCCTGTTTCGTGTGGACAGAGAGGTTGAAAAAGAAACGAATTTGTGTTCCCGTCAAACAACACCAACGAAGACCAACTACGGAGAGGAACTTGGCCATGAGCAACATGCGTGACATGGTATGAGCAGGGGGAGAAGTGCAATCTCCTCCACAAGCATAGCCCATGCCTCTGAGTGGCAGACCAAAAATTCCATGGGTCCCCGGAAAGCCTGAGATAGCCCATGCAGCACACTCCTCACAGGGTGTATGTGACGTAGATTGTCAAAAACAATACATCTCCGAAGGGGCTCTACTGCAATTGTGTGTGAAACTTTGTTTGAATATGAAGTTCTTCCAAACAACTTTCGATGTTGCCCTAATCATGATCGTGACATTGATGCAAAAAAAATTGCTTGTAGGCTCAGCCTCGGCGACGTGCCTCCCGTGCTTTGCATGGTTCGCTTTCCTTTGCTCTCCAGGCTTGTCTTTGTGGAGAACAGAAAAAGAATTGTTAAACATCCCGCTCCACACGCCCCCTATATGGGCGGTTGGAAAAGACTGCCCCCCCCCTTAGAAATTTAATATGTCTTTTGGCCTGTCCGGAAAAACACGGCAAACACTTGTAACAAGTGGTAAAACATTCCGGGCATAGGTGTGTTTCCCCAAGGGCTGGGAATGGTCAAAGGGCATAGAAAAAGTAAATCAAACTGGAGTAGTGGTCCATGTAGAGATATGTGCTGTCAACAGCAATTCCATGCTTGCATGCCGCTCCTCTCCGTATTGGTGGTTGTGCACACTATCGTTGGTTTTGCCTCACTACAGCCCTTAAGCGGCAGACTTTTGTTCCGCGGCCTCAACCCTAGCGTCGTACGCCGGAGACAACCCCAAACTCTCCCCTCACTACCAATTTCATGACTACGTGCCACTAAGCCTGACAATTGGTTCTGGTCCAAGCCCTTGCACTTAGCGAACAAACCTCGTCTTAGCCACTGCGTGCCCCCGAGCCGCAGCACTCGGTTCTCGTCCCCACCCTTGGGCCTATCGACCAAAGCTCTTGTCAGCCACTGCACGCCCTCCAGCCGTAGCACTGGGTTCCGCTCTCAACCCTTGCCCCAGTCGCTTGCACTTTGCCTCGGCCACTTAGCGCCACTGAGCTGCAGCACTTAGTCCTGGTCAAGGCCAGAGCGTTGGCGGAACCGCGACACCATGCCCCCGGAAGCCGCAACAAAACAACTCCCGGTCTTACCCCCACGCATGTTGATGAAAGTACAGAGGAATCCATTTGAATCCGCGTCACACCTGCGATGAGACATCCCTCATCAGATACACCGTGCGCCCCTGACCACAAGGGTCTGTCCCTATCCTAGCCCTAGCGCCAGCTGACTCGTACAGAATCGGCAGTTGGGCAGCGCCCGTCCGAAACACCGTGTGCCCCCGAGACAAAGCAGACCGACCCGTCCAAGCCATGGCGCCAGCTGAGTCGGTCGCACCAAAGGGTGGACAACCCTCATCTGACACACTCCAACCCTCTAAGCCGCAGCAGACGGTCCCCGTCCCAGCCCTGGCGCCGGGTCACTCGGTCGCCCCGCACGGTGGACAACCCTGATCACAAGCAGCATGCGCCCCTGAACCGCAGCAGTCAGTGCCTGTCCGGACCCTAGTGCCCGTTGACTCCGCCACACAGCCCTAGAAAGCCCCACCGGTGTAGCTCGGCACCACATTGTGCAGGCTAGACTATGGGCCTTACCAGTACCTTTTGTCAAGGTTTGCCGAACACTACGTTGGCCGCGACAGGTTTGTGGCCAAGGCATCTGAGGTGTGCAATGTCCATGCGCGGCATTCTGCCACGCGCTGGGTAGAAGGCTAATAGCACTCAAAGGAGATGCGATTTGAGGACGTTCGGATGTACTGAGATGGTGATGGGAACACACCGAATGTCGTGCAGTGGGCCACACAATTGGGAGTGTGGGGCAACTATGTGCTCAATGATGGCAACATGGTGCAGGCATGGCACGTGGACGACACTACGTGGGAATAGGGGAAAACAGAGTTCGAGCCAAATGTGCACGGGGATGGTATCCCCGGTGACGATGTGTGGATCGGTGCTACAAATGAGGCAAGAACGCCGTTCGAGGGCAGTACTGGTGCATGGTTGTCCCTAACTCCAATGCCTATCACAATTAGCAAATCGAAATGCAGAAACGTCCAGCAGAGTCCAAAATGCAGCCAAACGTGCGGGCGGCACCAGAGGAGCACCCTCCTTTGTCATATCGTGACCAACAGATCCCTCAGCACCTGGCACAACTCCAATGCCTCAACCCTGCATGGGGCTTTGGCTATACACGAAGTACTGGACGAGTCATGCATCACAGCGCCGAATGGACGTGCCGGGACGGGGAAGTGAGAGACTTTGGTGGCATACATCAAAGCCGTGCTATGGCGGCAAGGCTACATCGTTGACCAAAACCCAGATCGTGCCACTCTTGGCCACATCAGTTTGGGCAAGAGGGTGGGTGGTCAAGAAGGTGACAACCCACCATGTGCATGCCTCTTGGTGACAACACCAAACAATACGCAAGCGGACAACTTGCTGCAACGTGTGCACGAAGAGAATTATGCTAACGAGGTGTTCTGTGAGCAAGGGCTCGGAGACCATCCGGCACCTTGGTTGCGCCTTCGTGCGCAACGGGCTGCTGGGCCACCACAACACAGGTCATTTCACCAAGACAAGTTGCAAGACACCCTAGGGCGCACACGCGGTTGTAAGTGCACCATAGGTTTGGCTCTCAACCGCTGCCGTGTGTTGTTCCCCGCAGCTGGGACGGTTGCTAACCATCATAGGCTGCTTCTTGGGGCTGCTCAAGGAAAGGCACAAACTAGATGCGTCTTCAACATTGAGGATGAGGCGTCAATATTCCAATGAAATTGGACTTGGCGGCCACGGGGAGGAAATGTGTGCTGCGTGGCGACCCGTGGCAATTGCGCCCATACAGCCACATCCAACAATTGGCTGTTGCGACACCGAGCAGAGAGCTGCTAGCAAAGCATTTTGCATGGCCATGAGAGGACTCCTAAAAAAACAAAGCAATGTGGATATGTCACAAGCACCCGAAGTGCATTTCCATGACTCCCTCCGCTTTTGCACAACCTTCACACTACACCTACTCCTTGACGGCACATGTTGCCATGCCAGTGTCCGGGCACAAAGGGACCGTATGAAACATGCCACTGTGTACAACTATGCGCGCCTTGATCACGCGGGGGGGGGGGGGGGGTTGGGTTGGGTCTCGGCTTGCGCCTAAGGCGGTGACCCACGGCCAGTGTGCCCGTACCTCACCGGCTCGACTGGTTACCCCCCTCTGGTTGTCTGGTTTCACAGACGTCCAAACTGGTGACGACCCCCGCACCCCACCAAGGCGCTGATGGGAGGGAGATGCCGCCGTGCCCTTGTGTCCGCGCGCTTGCGTCCTACGGGCAGCGCGGCAGGGGCAATCAAAGCAGAGACGCGCCTTTGTTGTCTTCCAGTTGGCCGTGGTTGGTGTGGGGGGTCGTGTGTGCCCGACGCTCCGGGCCCCAGCAGCGGAGCATGGGTGCCCTACCACGTGGCTGCTTAGGGAGTCTATGGGTGGGGTGACCGGCAGCTTCCTCCAGGCCACAACTGAACCCGAGGGGGGTGCACGGGGCGTGTGGTCTGAGGTGCTGCTTGACTGACCCAGAGGGTCACTAGTAGCGTTGCACAGAGTGCCAGACCGGCTGGGAGCGTCCCACTAGAAGGAAGGTCTTGGGGCGTGCTGAGCAATTCCCTGCCCCAGGAGCACTCAACGGAGCGGAGCTCCTAGTGAGCCTGCCACACCCTGGTAACGAGGCAAGACCCTGAGGGTGACACCGCTCGCCACCCCTCCTAAAGTACACGGTGGGTGGGGGGGATCGGTCATTACCATTCACCCACCCACCCCCTGCCTATCCCAACTCTCGGTAATGTCAGGCGCATCATGGAACTGGACAAGCGCCAATGGTGCTATCAACATGTGGATAGTTTGGGGGCAGAAAGCTTCCAAGATGTTTAGGGCAGCTGGTATGACAGGCGTGGAGCACCATACACGTTGATGAGGTGTTGTCCTCAACTAGGAAGATGAGTGAGGAGGAGCCACTGCCAGTCTGCCATTTCTTGAAGGTGGCAAGCAAGGCACCGACATACCCAGCGACCTCTGTGGCGGTGGTGACCACACACTACGCCGAAACGGTGTGGCCCTGGCATTGTGTGGGCGTTGTCGGCGGCTGGCTATAATGCGGTCATTACCCTATCCTCCAGGCGGGTGCTACCCTTGACCGGTTCCAAAGGCTGCAAGGCCAAGTCGTCTTGGCTTCCTTGGTGTCTCATGGTCCGGGATCATGATTAATATTTGTAGGGCAAACACAAACCAGCAGGGCACAATCCTAGCTCCACATCTTTGGGCCCTTCGTGTAGTGGAGTAACCACCCCACCCCTGATGCATGGATCAGCACACTCAGTGTTGTCCAATGGGAAGCCGGGTTAGGTATTCACACGGAAACCCTTGAGTTGGCTGGCGTATTAAGGGAGGCTAGAGTCATCCATGGGGGGTACGTAACCCATGGGTGTTTGGTCTTGCCGGGAGAGACCAATTGTTAGACTATGAACGGATCATGTCAAACAATGTGGACACGTAATTGGCAGTGCTACTCAAAGATCTTCAAAGGAATGTGAATAAACCCAAGCACTTGGTGGTCACTCTCCACACTACACAGAATGGGCCTTGCCTTATGTCCACTTGAGGGATGACGGACAAGAAGTTGAGAACCGGGGTGGGCTGGTGAGGGTGGGCCACACAAAAGACCTATCACAGTGGGAGGGAAGTGGGAGGCAAGACTAATGTTACCATTTGTGCAGAAGCCCTTGCAACTGAAGCACACATATGTGCAGGAGAACAAGGCAGAATGTACCACACAATTGACCTCCCTGTTGCGCGGCACGCGTACAATTACTTGGATGCCCTGCGGTTTTTGCAGAAGGACTTCTGCAACCCTCGTGCGGTGTATGTGGCATCCCTACTGCATGGGGTTGACCAGTGCTTCGGGCCTCGGTTTGTGTGCCCCTGTGGCTGTGCACTTGGGGGCTCATGACCAATGTGCATGAGACAAGCTGTCCCATGCTGTAAAGGACTACATTCTAGGCCGAGACTCGACATGCTAACCCATGGAGGCAACACACCATGGATGGAGTCTTGGCCTTGGCGCCAAGACTGCACATTCTGTAACCCTGTCTGTACCTAATGTTCCATTCAACTATGACCTATGGCCTGTGACCTACCACCTATGACATTAGATATGTTTTATCATATGACCTATGACCTATGCCCTATGACCACGAACCTATGACTTGTGACCTACGACATGTGACCTTTGGCTGTTTACGATCATTCCTTGCTTTTGTCTACCTTGCTCAGGTCCACCAAGGATGCGATATCAGCCCGTGAAATAATGTACGCCATCTACAATGTGTGGGATATCGCTGCAGCCCCTGAAACCATGGCTCCATGGGCCCAAAGGATACCCATCATGGTCCACAAAGTGTAGAACACCACCACGGCCATTTAAATCACGTCTCCATGGGCAGTGGTGACATGTGTGTTTGGACCACAAGGTGTAGGACATCACCACGGCCCTTGAAACCAAGTGTCCATGGGCGGCCGTGATATGTATTATGATGACATACAAGGTGTAAGGGATCATCGCAACCCCTAAAACCAAGTGTGCAGGGGCAGCGGTGATATGTATGATGGTCTACAAGGTGCAAGGTATCATCGCAGCCCCTGAAACCATGTCTCCATGGGCTGCGATGATACGTATCATGGTCTGAAAAGTGTAGGACATAACTGCAGCCCCGGAAAACATGTCTCCATGGGGGGCCGCAGGGCTTGAAACCATATATGCGGCGGCTATGGAGATATGTACCATGGTCTAAGGGGAAGCGGTCACCGCAGCCCCTGAAAACGCGTCTCAATGGGGAGCGAAGACGTATAAGATGGTTTGCAATGTGTAGCGTATCACCGTAGCCCCTCAAAATGTGTCTCCACGGGTTGCAGTGATATGTATGATGATCTAGAAGGTGTAGTGTATCGCCGTAGACCCTAAAACCATGTACGTAGGGGCTCCGATGATATGTATCATGGTCTACAAGGTCCGAAGGATGACCACAGCCCGCAAAACGATGTCTCCATGGGCTGCGGTGATATCTAGGATGGTTTACAAGGTGTAGGGTATCACTGCAGGCCCGGAAACCATGTCTCCATGGGGTGCGACAACATGCACCATGGTCTAATACGTCTGGGTTATCACGGGAGCCCCTGATACCATGTTTGCATGGGATCCGGTGATATCTACGATGGTCTATATAGTGTAGGGTATCACAGCGCCCCCCCCCCCCGCCGCTCCTCCTTCTTGTCCCCGACCTTCTCTTTCGGGGCGGGGACGGCCTTTGTCGTGGGGGGGGGGGGGTTCTTCTTTGGGGGGGCGGAGGCCTCGCCGGAGGAGGACGAAGAGGAAGAGCCAAGGTGTTCCGACACAGTGTCCGAGTCCCACTCGACCCCGTTCATCTTCCGAGTGGTGGCTTTGCTACCCTTGGCTTTAGTTCGCCGGGGGGGGGGGGGCTTGGGCTTGGAGGGAGGGGGGGGGGGGTGCCTGCCCCCTACCTCTCCTCCTTCACCTCCATTGCCTCCCGACCTCCCGTCCCCCGCCAAATCCTCCCAACGTGACATCCCCAAGACCCTAGCATACACATGCAATTAACATTGCAAATAGTTTAAAATGTAGAAAATTTTAGGTATTCTCGGTTCATGTGTTGAAATTTGCCGGTTTAACATTCAACGCCTTTCAAAATTGCAAATTAGAAATTTAACATATTCGATTTAACGTGCGACTCTACGGGCATGATGGTCTACAAGGTGTGGGGTATTACTACGGCCTCCGAAACCATGTATCCAAGGAGCGCGGTCCTATGTAGGATGGTCTACAAGGTGTGAAGGAGCACAAAAGGCCTTGAAACCATGTCTCCATGGGCTGCTGTGATATGTACCACTGTCTACAAGGTGTAAAGGGTCCCCGCAGCCCTTGAAACCGGGTCTCCTAGGGCTGCTGTGAAACGTATCATGATCTGGAAGGTGTACGGCATCACCGCAGGTGCAAAGCTAGGAGCTAGGAGCTATGGTGATACCTACCATGGCCTGCATTGTCCATGACATCATCACAACCCCTAAAAGCATGTATGCAGGGGCTTCGGTGATATGTAATATGGTCCACAAAGTGTAGGGTATCATTGTGTTCCCTAAAACCATGTATGCAGGGTTTGCGATGATATGTACCATGGTCTACAGCTTGCAAGGGATCGCCGCAACTCTGAAACCATGTCTTCATGGGTTGCCTTGATATGTATCATGGTCAACATGCTGTAAGGGATCACCGCAGCCTCCGAAACCATGTCTCCATGGGGCGCGGCGATATGTACCACAGGTATGGGTATAAAGTCTGAAGTCTGAAGTCTGATTTGGCATGTCGTGTTGCGGACCCACATTAGAGCACATCCAAGCAAAAGTCTGATAAAAGTGCAAAAGTGCAGCCCCCCCCCCCCCACACACACAGGAACTTGAGTTCAGGAAAATGGTTATAACAGTGCAGACCCCCCCCCAAGACACATAGCAACTTCACAGGAAAATGGGGATAAAAGTGCAATACCCCACCCCCCATAGACACACAGGAACTTCACCTCGGGAAAATTGTGCGTCAGGGAAAATGGGTTGGAATGGAAAATGTGGAGAAGGGAACACTAGGAAAAGTCTGATACAAGGCCCCGCCCCCAAAACACACAACCATTCAGTTCAAGAAAATGATGGGTTGGGTTGGGGGGAAAACGGGGTTTGAAAATGCGGAAAAGGCAATTCTGGGAACAATGTGGCACAAGTACCCCCCCCCCCCAAAAAAACACCCATACCTCTTGGAAAATGGGGCGTTGGGGAAAATGTGGGAAAAGGGAAAACCAAGGGAACTGGGAAAGCGTTACATACTGATGCTTGCTAATGTATCAATGGACCTGCAGAGAAGGAGAACATGGGAATTGGCACAGCAGGCATGCAAAAGCACAATACCACTGCAACCCCAACACGGTCCTTCATCAATGAGTCCGTCCATGTCATCCACCGGCACTTGGGAACATGGTTGTGAGCTGCTGGGAGGTGCGGCAGAACGGGTAACACGATCCGTTGGGGGGACCGAGTCACAGTCCATCTGGGCTAGCAAAGGCAACAACTCTTGCATAGCAAGTTCTCGGGCGTCTCCCCGGGTCTTGCTATTTGGCACCTTCACACCCATGCTTGCCAAGCAATCACAGATGCGAGCGCGTGTCGAGTCACGCAATGTGCCTGATTTTGCAGCACAAACCAACTTGGCCTGTGCACGGGCCAAGGCACGCTTTGGGTCGGACTTCCGTGGTGCCACTGCCTCCTCTTCACTATTGTTTTCAGCAGCCTCAGCTGAATCATCCACAACCTGCACCACTGCCTCACCACACGGTCTTGGATCCTTGACGAAGGGTGTATGGCAAACCAGACATGTGTTGCACCAGATGCGCACAGATTGCCTGCACATTGCACAGTCCATGCCCCTTCGGAAAGTGAAGAAGTCATGGTTGCCACCATGCTGAGCAGGACTACCATCTGGTTCGACCAAAGTGCCCTCAGTGTGCTCAGACGGGGCTTGTCGGTCAGCGCGTCTGCGTGTTGCGCCTTGACAAGCCAGTGGCACTTCCGACCCCCCAAAAGATGGCAAAATGTCACCATCGTCTGCCACTGCAGCCTCCCCTTCCAGGCACTGCAACATGGCCGCTTCCACTGATGTACGTGGATCAATCGGATGCGAAACCCTATGCCGGGGACGCACATCGAAGCGTGCATTGGCTGCCAGCTTGCTGGCTACCTCGACACCCTGCCCCTTCGCCCACTGCCGCAAAGGTGGCAGATTACAATGCAAAGCCATGCACATGCTAAGGACATGTGTGTCCTCCATATCATGCATACTGTTGGTGAACCTCCCACGCAACGAAATGGCACGCTCAACAGCAGCCTCAGCAGGGCAATATGTGCGCAGCAATGCCAAAACACGCCAAACATTCACCCATTGGACATGCTCCCGCTCCGGCGTCAAGGCCTCCCACATGCAGGACATGGGGGTCTTGGCGAAGGTCCGAACGACATGCTCCTTGAAGGATTCCCACTCTTCCAATGCACGAGCAGCATTAACATGCGCAGCTGCCAGTTCAGCATGGTGTGTGCCCATGAACTGCTTCAGCAGATCCACTCCAAATGTGGCTCGATCAGCCGCTGGTAGAGCGAGCCAACGGCCGTGGTCAAGCAACACAGCACACTCAAGAACACCCCGGGGGTCAATGGTACCCTGTCCCTCCCTGATGCCAGCAAGCAGTGTGTCTGTGACTGCCCGTGCCTCTGTGGCTGGAAAAGGGGGGCTGGTTGTGCACCTCTGGCCATCGGCATCAAACCGGACCAATTCAACGCCATGCCATGCACCTGTCAAAGTTTGCTCTTTGAATTGAGTCCACCCTGGCCCCTCCTCCCTCGCCACCATTTCCACCCGTGCCTGTAACATTTCGGTGGCCTTAGTCAAGTGGGCACCTGTTGGTGCATGCAACTGTGCAACGTTGTTGAAGCTGCGCGTACCATGTAGTATGTCCCCATATACCACTGCCCATGACAGCAAACCTGCATCATGGCAATCCTCCCACACATCCTCCTCCTTGGTGGGGAGGTGCGTTTTGGAATCCAAATGCCTCGCCACCCATGGCACATTGGCCAAGAACACCTTGTTGCGACGGGCATTTGCCTCGGACCACCGGATACGGTGACTAGCAGGGATCCGACGCAACCTGCTGCGTGTCTCTGGTCTGGTGTTCTCTTGGACACACCTCTCGAGGTCCTTCCACTGCCGCGCACCGTTGTACAATGCACGTTGGCGACCCACAGCTGCCAGGTAGTCAGCATGCACTTGGCCGGCAGCCTCCAAGGCAAGGGCTAGCTTGCGCTGGACCACATGGCATGGCTCACCCAAGGGGGTTAGCAAGGACAGCCACTTCACAAGCATGGCAAACACATTGTGCTCCATTGCCGACACATCAACAGCTTGCCTTGCAGTGGCACCACGCACACCAAGGTTAGAGGCACCATCCACCGCAAAAGCCACAACCTTCTGAGCCCACCAGGCACGATCAGGCATCCGGGACAGCAGCACTGCCTCCACCTGTGCCGTCACCTCTTGTGCCTCCCCTGAAGCCACATCCACCACACCAAGGAACACCTCACACATTCCCCCTGGCCCAGTGCCTGGAAAGAGGAGCAGGATGGCATACTCATTGATGCGATGCCGTTGCCGGTCAGATCCATCCAACAACAAGGCAATGAACAATGCCCTTTGCAAGGTCTCTGACACACCATCTTGCATGGCGCCATGCATTGCGACCATGGCCCTCTCAACTATCCATCGCCGAGAGGCATGATGGCCCGGGTCGGAGGTAAACGCACAATGCAGAAGAATGCGTTCACTGATTGCACGGATGGATGTGCACATGCGGAGGCCAATATACACCTCCACCAAGCGCGACAAAATGGCTGCCACCGCATCGCTCATAGGTCCACCGAGGTCCATGCCCTCACCCCTAATGAACACAATGCTCCTCTCTGCCACATTGACTGCAAATGCAGATGCAGATGCACTGGGGCACAGTGCCCGAAAACGTTCTGCACAATGCACCCGGAAACTCTCCTCAGCGGCCAAGTGGTGGCGGCCAGGATTATCAATTTTCTTGCGGCTTCTGGTCGTGCCACGTGCCACACCAAGGTGACCCTCCAGGACATCTTTACGCCATCCCTTTGGTGTAGCAATCATCATACGCATGCCCATGCCATATGTCCCATTCACCAGGGCTGCAGCAGCCTTCGGTGGCCGCTTCACCCCAGGACAATCCGTTTCAGCAGCCCATGAACAACATATGCACATTACTCCCCCGTGAACAGTGAACCGCAACTGCCAATGCTCATCCACAAACGCTTGCAGTGTCTTTGGCCCTGCTGTCTGTTGCCTGGGGGCTGCCCCCATCATCACAGAAAAAGCATTGCTCCCCGTTGCTGCCAATGCAGCAGATCGGGCTCTATCTTGTTCTATGGACTCGGAAACAGACCGGTGTGACATGCCCTGACCTGCATGCCTCTCATCCCACTCCTTCTCATGACGTGCCCGGAGATGAGCCTGGTGGGCTTGCACACGGACCTACAGATGCTGTTTCACCCGCACCCTGTGCTTTTGTAAACTTTGCCACAGCTTCAATAAACTCGGGGGTGGGCTGCACATCCCCCACATGTGTGGCATATCCGGGGTCACCTGTTGGCAGCGCCATGGCTGGCAACCGGGTGTTACTTGGCACGCTCGGGGCATGCCTGTTGAGAGTTGGTGTTGCAAACTGTGAGGGGGAGGGTTGTGCGTCCCCAATGTGGTTGGTAGACTCTGGGTCACCTGTTGCCAGCGCCATGGCTCACAACGGGGTGATACTTGGCATGCTCCGTGCATGCCTGTCGACAGTTGTTGCTACACACTGAGGGGGGCCATCACGTACACCACGATTGCTTTGTGAACCGCCCAGACCCACCATCTCCGTGGGAGTACGCTCATACAATAGGAATGTCACCTTTCGTGAAGTGGCTGGGGGCCGTCCCCTGCTCACGGACGCATCATCACACAACCACCACACATCGCGAACTAAAATGTGAGCAATAAAGTGCCCTTGCTCCCTAGTTGGTCCAACATGTAGCACCATGGCCCGAAGGGACCAATGGTACCCATTGATATCCACAAACTCATGATCCACCGTCAAGCTATGAAGCTGTTGGTTGTGGACATGGAGTGGAGCCCACTTGTTGAACACTAGTGACGATAGTACAATGGCCTCCTGGAGATCCCCCCCACAGCCACATGGGGGGGCGTTTGAAGGGCGGCCCAACGAACGGCCCCTCATTCCCTCCCTCATTCGCACCCGCACGCTCTGGGCCTGGTTAGCAACATGCAGGACTTGGGCGGGCATTCCCAACTCACCTCCAGCCTGGTGGACTTTCACGTCACACACTGGGCACCGCTGCCACCATTGCTCATGAGACAAGCAGTCCGACAGAGAACGAACACCAGCACAAACCAGTTTCGGTACCATGTGCTTCCAACACTCAGCCATCTCGGACTGCTGCATCCACTCAAACTTGGGAGCCCTCCTGACACAATGACACTGACCACTACACTGGCACAGAGTAACAGTTGGCTGTCCCTCATCCGCCAGCAGGCGTGCAACGGCATGTGGACGGTACACAGCACCTGTCATACGTGCCACAATGTCAACCCAACATGTAGCCCACACCACCACATCATCTGGGCACTCATCATGGAAGGCCTCCTGTCCCCCAGAGGCTAGCAGGAGGCATTGCAACGTTGAACCAAGCCAACACCAATTGTGACTTGGGGGGTTCGCCATGCCGCATGGCCGTTGCCGTGCTCCACCTTGCGGACCGCCACTAACCTGCAGGCAGGCGGAAGGCATGTTGCTGCAAGAACTTGCGGTGCGAAGCAGGCAAACTCTGCCACTCTCCACGGCCGTAAAGCACCACCAATCGCCTATCCCCCTTCCATGGGCAAGTAGCATGCCATGCCCCAGTGCGCACCACTATAGGTTGTCTATCGACACGGTACCTATGCCCCGGACGGCTAATGCCATCTGGGCACTGCCTTCTCCCTGGTCTGCCACGTGGACCACTGCCAACGCCTCCCTCTTCCACCCAGATCTCACCACCCACGTGCCGCCCCGTGGAGAACACTACTGACCACGGGCTACTATCAAAACGATGTTGATGGGGAGCTGTCGTCTCATTGCATGACAGCTGTATTGTAGTCCATGTGAACCACTTTGGTACCGGCTTCCTTGCAATGCGGTTCACCATCATCACAAGGGGGCCATGCTCCTGTGTCCCTTGCACAAGCCGCGACCGGCGACAATCCCGTTTCGCTGTATGTCCTTTGCTCCCCCCGACACCCAACTGCAACCTTCGCAAGGAGAACTGCCCTAACGTCTCAGTGTACAGCAGTGTCCCCATTATGCCATGCAAGACACACAAAGGTGCTACCTGCAACGAGCGGCCGTAGCCGGCGCCCCGGTAATGTCCTCCCGGCCGCAGCCCATCACGTTCGGCCTCACCAACGACCATCACGCATGCTTGTTCACAGGCTTCCTCCATCTCCTGGATCGTATGGTACACTTTGGCTTCTCCCATACCCGGACTCCAAACTGCAGCAGACGTCACAGCAGTGTCCGGGTCAAACCTTGAATCCATTATTTTGTGTGTGTTTGTATGCAACAACACAACCTTCCCATCGATGTGGTGGGCGAGATGTCGAAAATGGTCGGGCTTTCCCCCCCAGGGCTTCCCTTCCCAATTATTCGCTTCCAGGGCCCTACAAACACTTAGAGCACTCTCCTTAACCTCTATCCCACACCGTTCCCTGTACATTGTGGTTGCCTGGACTCGGAGGTCCACTCCAGTTAAGGGGGTCTCTCTGCGGAGCGCATGGAGGCTGAGGGCAGTTGCATAAAAAAAACATGCACCGGCGACATACTCATCACGTGCCAACCGTAACTTCAGTTGCCGGATGGTAGGCAGCTCCCTACCGGCAGGAGCCTTGATTTTATCCACCTCAACCTTCTGGTTAGGATTGTCACAGTCCATTGCTGCGGCCCCATCCGCCCCTAGCCGCACACGCTTTGCAGCAGGCATGGGGTTGGGATCCCTAGGCATTGCTTTCTTGCCTGAGGGGGGGCTGTTACATGGCTCTTAGCCATCTGTGCTGGACTGACTAGGTGCCACAACAGTGCATGCCGTCCCCATACTGCTATCCATATCTGGGGATGCCATTTCACTATCTTGCCCACTCAATGAAACCTGTGGTGGGCGCTGTGCTAGGGGAACAGGGGATCCCTGATCAGAGAGTGACTCAGCACCGCAACCGGGGTGTGGGGTGAGGCATTCTTCTGCAGCACCTGGCCCTATGTTCTCCATTACCTCTCGGCCCTGGTCCTCATCGTCAGCATGCACACCACCTGCAACTTCGGGTGCACCTGGGGGTCCACATCGCAGCGCACAGGCTGGGACGTTGGACGCACTTGGATCACCTCTGCGGGGATCCTGGTCAGCAGTCATAGGAGTGGAGGCAGAGGGGGGGGGGGGGGGTTGCTGTGCTTCACCAAGGGTGCCAACTGTGGCTATGGCCTCCTTTGTGCCCCCTTCCAGGTGCATAGCACATGCTTCGTTGGGCGTACCGACAGACACCGACAGATGCATCTTGGGATCCGAGTCGCAGCGCCAAGGCTAGGACGTCGGACTGGCTTGGATCGCCTCTGGGGGGATCTTGGTCAGGTGTCGGGGGTCCTTGGGGGGGGGGGGGTTGCACCCAAGCGTCTGCCATGGCTTCCAATAGAAGCTCCATGGCCTCTTCCCCTGCATCATCTGTCCATGCATTATTCACCACACGGACACCAGCATGCAGGTATCCCAAGTGGTTGCGGGGTACCTCGGGGCTGAAAAGGGGTGCACCTCAGTATCACATCGCTACGCTCTTGCATGGGAATCCGCATGGACTCTGCAAAGTGGCGTCCCACTGTATAGGCAGCCACGAGGCTCTCCTCTGACAGGGGGTCCCGCCGTTGCTCCCCCAAGCCTTGCATCGCAATGCGGACACACCGGGCAATGCCATGGCACGTTGTCATCAGTGCTTGGTCGAACTGTTGCTGTCTGCCGCACCGTCATAGGTGCTGCATTGGGTGGGATGTTGGGTTGAGGTCCGGGACTGCAAGTGGACGTTGAGCTTTCGGGCAACAGGGAGCTCCGTCGACTACCCCCCGATCCAGGGGTCCCCTGGCCAGGGGGACCTGTGCCACCGGCTGGCGCTGACACTCTTTGTCGACCACCCCCGGATCCTGGGGTCCCCTGTGCTTTCGATCCCTCCCCGTTGGCCGGCAACAGTGAGTTCCGGCAGCTCACAGATGCCACCAAATCACTTGTGAATGGCCGTGCTGCACTTGCTGCCTGTGGCCAAAAGTACTGCATTGTGCCCAAGGGTACTCTCCGTACTTTCTCCACATACATCCTCTCCATAGTGGGTGTGAGGTACTTGGTCTCCCCTCTCCAGAAAGGCCATGAGTCCACAAGTGGCAAGGCATACACAATGTCATCCCATGCCTCTAGCCAAGCAACTTTGCTAACGCTCATGGGGTGTCCACCAATGGCCCCTCGTCGACTCCCCACTTTCCCACGGTCTTCCTCATACTTTTTTATCCGGTCCCAGAGGCCTGAGGCTACCTTCTGGTACTCCACAACAACACCTCCATCCTCCCGCGTGCACTTTGGACTGCCCTCTGGCTGTACATCAGGCGGCACAGTGCTGCAAGTCCATGGGTATGGACGACATCAAGGGAAGATGTCCCCATGTACATTGCCAACTTCATATAATAGATGGCCTCCTGTTCTGGTGCCACCCTTCCTCGCCGAGGGCTAGACGGAATCCCATTTTCATCTGGGCAGCTTCCATGGTGTCCCATGGGGGCCATTCAGGATGCTGGGCCATTTGTAGGAGGCTGCCTCAGCACGGTTAAAGGTTGTGGGCTCTTGCGTGGTCCACAAGGTGCATTTCGATGGGCACTTGTTGGTGACCACAACTCAGGAGGACAATCTGGTCCCGGACCCCGATACTCGAAGTGGTAGGCTGCTTCCTCCTTGGGTTCCTGCGCGGGCCCACTTGATGCCACCGCGTGGTATGAACGTAGACCCTGGTCGAGGCGCAACGGCCGGGGACCAAGGGCAGACTTCTGCGCCTCAAGGGCTAGCAGTAGCTGGGGAGGGGTGAGGGATGGACGACGACCGAGGTCGAGGCGCGGCAGCCAAGGACCAAGGGCGAACTCCTGCACCTCGGCGGCCTGCAGTGGTTGTGGTGTGGTATGGACGACGACCGAGGTCGAGGCGCGGCGGCCAAGGACCAAGGGCGAACTCCTGCGGCTCGGCGGCCTGCAGTGGTTGTGGTGGGGTATGGACGACGACCGAGGTCGAGGCGCGGCGGCCAAGGACCAAGGGCGAACTCCTGCGTCTCGGCGGCCTGCAGTGGTTGTGGTGGGGTATGGACGACGACCGAGGTCGAGGCGCGGCGGCCAAGGACCAATGGCCAACTCCTGCGGCTCGCTGGCCTGCAGTGTGTGGGTGGGGGGACGGCTAATGACCGTGGTCGCGGCGCTGTGGCCAGGGACCAAGGGCCAACTTCTGTGCCTCAAGGGCAAGCAGTAGGTGGGTTGGGGAATGCGGGATGCCCCTGGTTGAGGCGCTGCAGCCAGAGACCAAGGGGCCACTCCTCCAGCTCAGAGGCCAGCACAGGGGAGGTACAGGTATCTCGGTCGTAGACGCTATTATCAAGACCACAGACAACTTCCTCACCTGATTGGTGAAGTTAGTGGCAGAAGAGTCGTAACAAAGTCTGCACGAAGAGGGATGAAATATTTCACTGAGGCCTCAAATAATTCACGAGAGGGCATAAATAATTCACAGAGGCATCAAATAATTCACGGAGGGGCATAAATAATTCACGGAGGGGTGAAATAATTCACGGAGGGGCATAAATAATTCACGGAGGCATCAAATAATTCACGGAGGGGCATAAATAATTCACCGAGGGGTGAAATAATTCACGGAGGGGCGAAAATAATTCACGGAGGGGTGAAAAAATTCACGGAGGGGCATAAATAATTCACGGAGGGGTGAAATAATTCACAGAGGGGCGTAAATAATTCACGGACGCATCAGATAATTCACGGAGGGGCATAAATAATTCATGGAGGAGTGAAATAATTCACGGAGGGGCATAAATAATTCACGGAGGCATCAAAAAATTCACGGAGGGGAATAAATAATTCAAGGAGGGGTGAAATAATTCACGGAGGGCCGTAAATAATTCACGGAGGGGTGAAATAATTCACGGAGGGGCATAAAAATTCACGGAGGGGTGAAATAATTCACGGAGGGGCGTAAATAATTCACGGAGGCATCAAACAATTCACGGAGGGGCGTAAATAATTCACGGAGGGGTGAAATAATTCACGGAGGGGCATAAATAATTCACGGAGGGGTGAAAAAATTCACGGAGGGGCGTAAATGATTCACGGAGGCATCAAATAATTCACGGAGGGGCATATATAATTCATGGAGGGGTGAAATAATTCACGGAGGGGCATAAATAATTCACGGAGGCATCAAATAATTCACGGAGGGGCATAAATAATTCACGGAGGGGTGAAATAATTCACGGAGGGGCGTAAATAATTCACGGAGGGGTGAAATAATTCACGGAGGGGCATAAATAATTCACGGAGGGGTGAAATAATTCACGGAGGGGCGTAAATAATTCACGGAGGCATCAAATAATTCACGGAGGGGCGTAAATAATTCACGGAGGGGTGAAATATTTCACGGAGAGGCATAAATAATTCACGGAGGGGTGAAATAATTCCCGGAGGGGCATAAATAATTCACGGAGGGGTGAAATAATTCACGGAGGGGCATAAATAATTCACGGAGGGGTGAAATAATTCACGGAGGGTCATAAAAAATTCACGGAGGGGTGAAATAATTCACGGAGGGGCGTAAATAATTCACGGAGGGGTGAAAGAATTCACGGAGAGGCATAAAGAATTCACGGAGGGGTGATATAATTCACGGAGGGGCATAAATAATTCACGCAGGGGTGAAATAATTCACGGAGGGGCGTAAATAATTCACGGAGGCATCATATGATTCACGGAGGGGCATCAATAATTCACGGAGGGGTGAAATAATTCACGGAGAGGCATAAATAATTCACGGAGGGGTGAAATAATTCACGGAGGGGCGTAAATAATTCACGGAGGGGTCAAATAATTCACGGAGGGGCATAAATAATTCACGGAGGGGTCAAATAATTCACGGAGGGGCATAAATAATTCACGGAGGGGTGAAATAATTCACGGAGGGGCGTAAATAATTCACGGAGGCATCAAAAAATTCACGGAGGGGCGTAAATAATTCACGGAGGGGTCAAAAAATTCACGGAGGGGCGTAAATAATTCACGGAGGGGTCAAACAATTCACGGAGGGGCATAAATAATTCACGGAGGGGTCAAATAATTCACGGAGGGGAATAAATAATTCACGGAGGCATCAAATAATTCACGGAGGGGCGTAAATAATTCACGGAGGCATCAAATAATTCACGGAGGGGCGTAAAAAATTCACGGAGGGGTGAAATAATTCACGGAGGGGCATAAATAATTCACGGAGGGGTGAAATAATTCACGGAGAGGCATAAATAATTCACGGAGGGGTGAAATAATTCACGGAGGGGTCAAATAATTCACAGAGGGGTGAAATAATTCACGGAGGGGCAGAAATAATTCACGGAGGGGTGAAATAATTCACGGAGGGGCGTAAATAATTCACGGAGGCATCAAATAATTCACGGAGGGGCGTAAATAATTCACGGAGGGGTCAAATAATTCACGGAGGGGCGTAAATAATTCACGGAGGGGTCAAATAATTCACGGAGGGCCATAAATAATTCACGGAGGGGCATAAATAATTCACGGAGGGGTGAAATAATTCACGGAGGGGCGTAAATAATTCACGGAGGCATCAAATAATTCACGGAGGGGCGCAAATAATTCACGGAGGGGTGAAATAATTCACGGAGGGGGGTAAATAATTCACAGAGGGGCATAAATAATTCACGGAGGGGTGAAAGAATTCAACAGAGGGGCGTAAATAATTCACGGAGGCATCAAATAATTCACGGAGGGGCATAAATAATTCACGGAGGGGTGAAATAATTCACGGAGAGGCATAAATAATTCACGGAGGGGTGAAATAATTCACGAAGGGGCGTAAATAATTCACGGAGGGGTGAAATAATTTACGGAGGGGCATAAATAATTCACGGAGGGGTCAAATAATTCACGGAGGGGCGTAAATAATTCACGGAGGCATCAAATAATTCACGGAGGGGCATAAATAATTCACGGAGGGGTGAAATAATTCACGGAGAGGCATAAATAATTCACGGAGAAGTGAAATAATTCAAAGAGGGGCGTAAATAATTCACGGAGGCATCAAATAATTCACGGAGGGGCGTAAATAATTCACGGAGGGGTGAAAAAATTCACGGAGGGGCATAAATAATTCACGGAGGCATCAAATAATTCACGGAGGGGCATAAATAATTCACGGAGGGGTGAAATAATTCACGAAGAGGCATAAATAATTCACGGAGGGGTGAAATAATTCACGGAGGGGCGTAAATAATTCACGGAGGGGCATAAATAATTCACGGAGGGTGGTAAATAATTCACGGAGGGGCATCAAATAATTCACGGAGGGGCGTAAATAATTCACGGAGGGGTGAAATAATTCACGGAGGGGCGTAAATAATTCACGGAGGGGTGAAATAATTCACGGAGGGGCATAAATAATTCACGGAGGGGTTAAATAATTCACGGAGGGGCTTAAATAATTCACGGAGGGGTCAAATAATTCACGGAGGGGCATAAATAATTCACAGAGGCATCAAAAAATTCACGGAGGGTCGTAAACAATTCACGGAGGCATCAAATAATTCACGGAGGGGCGTAAATAATTCACGGAGGGGTGAAAAAATTCACGGAGGGGCGTAAATAATTCACAGAGGGGTGAAATAATTCACGGAGGGGCGTAAAGAATTCACGGAGGGGTGAAATAATTCACGGAGGGGCGTAAATAATTCACGGAAGCATCAAATAATTCACGGAGGGGCGTAAATAATTCATGGAGGGGTGAAATAATTCACGGAGGGGCATAAATAATTCACGGAGGGGTGAAATAATTCACGGAGGGGCGTAAATAATTCACGGAGGCATCAAATAATTCACGGAGGGGCGTAAATAATTCACGGAAGGCTGAAATAATTCACGGAGGGGCATAAATAATTCACGGAGGGGTGAAATAATTCACGGAGGGGCATAAAAAATTCACGGAGGCATCAAATAATTCACGGAGGGGCGTAAATAATTCACGGAGCCATCAAATAATTCACGGAGAAGCGTAAATAATTCACGGAGGGGTGAAATAATTCACGGAGGGGCATAAATGATTCACGGAGGGGTGAAATAATTCACGGAGGGGCATAAATAATTCACGGAGGGGTGAAAGAATTCACGGAGGGGCGTAAATAATTCACGGAGGGGTGAAATAATTCACGGAGGGGCATAAATAATTCACGGAGGGGTCAAATAATTCACCGAGGGGCGTAAATAATTCACGGAGGCATCAAAAAATTCACGGAGGGGCATACATAATTCACGGAGGGGTGAAATAATTCACGGAGAGGCAAGAAAAATTCACGGAGGGGTCAAATAATTCACGGAGGGGCATAAATAATTCACGGAGGGGTGAAATAATTCACAGAGGGGCGTAAATAATTCACGGAGGCATCAAATGATTCCTGGAGAAGCGTAAATAATTCACGGAGGCATCAAATAATTCACGGAGGGGCATAAATAATTCACGGAGGGGTGAAATAATTCACGGAGGGCGTAAATAATTCACGGAGGCATCAAAGATTTCACGGAGGGGCATACATAATTCACGGAGGGGTGAAAGAATTCACGGAGGGGTCAAATAATTCACGGAGGGTCATAAATAATTCACGGAGGCATCAAATAATTCACGGAGGGGCGTAAATAGATCACGGAGGGGTGAAATAATTCACGGAGGGGTGAAATAATTCACGGAGGGGCATAAATAATTCACGGAGGCATCAAATAATTCACGGAGGGGCATAAATAATTCACGGAGGGGTGAAATAATTCACGGAGGGGCGTAAATAATTCACGGAGGGGTGAAATAATTCACGGAGGGGCGTAAATAATTCACGGAGGGGTCAAATAATTCACGGAGGGGCAAAAATAATTCACGGAGGGGTCAAATAATTCACGGAGGGGCATAAATAATTCACGGAGGCATCAAAAAATTCACGGAGGGGCGTAAATAATTCACGGAGGGGTGAAAAAATTCACGGAGGGCCATAAATAATTCACGGAGGGGTGAAATAATTCACGGAGGGGCGTAAATATTCACGGAGTGGTGAAATAATTCACGGAGGGGCATAAATAATTCACGGAGGCATCAAATAATTCACGGAGGGGCGTAAATAATTCACGGAGGGGTGAAATAATTCACGGAGGGGCATAAATAATTCACGGAGGGGTCAAATAATTCACGGAGGGGCGTAAAAAATTCACGGAGGGGTGGAATAATTTACGGAGGGGCGTAAATAATTCACGGAGGGTTGAAATAATTCACGGAGGGGCGTAAATAATTCACGGAGGGGTCAAATGATTCACGGAAGGGCAAAAATAATTAACGGAGGGGTCAAATAATTCACGGAGGGGCATAAATAATTCACGGAGGCATCAAATAATTCACGGAGGGGCGTAAATAATTCACGGAGGCATCAAATAATTCACGGAAGGGCGTAAATAATTCACGGAGGGGTGAAATAATTCACGGAGGGCCATAAATAATTCACGGAGGGGTGAAATAATTCACGGAGGGGCGTAAATAATTCACGGAGTGGTGAAATAATTCACAGAGGGGCAGAAATAATTCACGGAGGCATCAAATAATTCACGGAGGGGCGTAAATAATTCACGGAGGGGTGAAATAATTCACGGAGGGGCATAAATAATTCACGGAGGGGTCAAATAATTCACGGAGGGGCGTAAATAATTCACGGAGGCATCAAATAATTCACGGAGGGGCGTAAATAATTCACGGAGGGGTGAAATAATTCACAGAGGGGCATAAATAATTCACGGAGGGGTGAAATAATTCACGGAGGGGCATAAATAATTCACAGAGGCATCAAAAAATTCACGGAGGGGCGTAAATAATTCACGGAGGGGTGAAATAATTCACGGAGGGGCATAAATAATTCACGGAGGGGTGGAATAATTCACAGAGGGGCGTAAATAATTCACGGAGGCATCAAAAAATTCAGGGGGGGGCATAAATAATTCACGGAGGGGTCAAATAATTCACGGAGGGGCATAAACAATTCACTGAGGGGTGAAATAATTCACGGAGGGGCGTAAATAATTCACGGAGGGGTGAAATAATTCACGGAGAGGCATAAATAATTCACGGAGGGGTGAAATAATTCACGGTGGGGCATAAAAAATTCACGGAGGGGTGAAATAATTCACGGAGGGGCGTAAATAATTCACGGAGGGGTGAAATAATTCACGGAGGGCCATAAATAATTCACGGAGGGGTGAAATAATTCACGGAGGGGCGTAAATAATTCACGGAGTGGTGAAATAATTCACGGAGGGGCAGAAATAATTCACGGAGGCATCAAATAATTCACGGAGGGGCATAAATAATTCACGGAGGGGTGAAAAAATTCACGGAGGGGCATAAATAATTCACGGAGGGGTTAAATAATTCACGGAGGGGCGTAAATAATTCACGGAGGCATCAAATAATTCACGGAGGGGCGTAAAAATTTCACGGGGGGGTGAAATAATTCACGGAGGGGCATAAATAATTCACGGAGGGGTGAAATAATTCACGGAGGGGCATAAATAATTCACAGAGGCATCAAATAATTCACGGGGGGGCGTAAATAATTCACGGAGGGGTGAAATAATTCACGGAGGGGCATAAATAATTCACGGAGGGGTGGAATAATTCACAGAGGGGCGTAAATAATTCACGGAGGCATCAAATAATTCACGGGGGGGCATAAATAATTCACGGAGGGGTGAAATAATTCACGGAGGGGCATAAATAATTCACTGAGGGGTGAAATAATTCACGGAGGGGCGTAAATAATTCACGGAGGGGTGAAATAATTCACGGAGGGGCATAAATAATTCACGGAGGGGTGAAAAAATTCACGGTGGGGCATAAATAATTCACGGAGGCATCAAATAATTCACGGAGGGGCGTAAATAATTCACGGAGGGGTGAAATAATTCACGGAGGGGCATAAATAATTCACCGAGGGGTGAAATAATTCACGGAGGGGCATAAATATTTCACGGAGGCATCAAATAATTCACGGAGGGGCGTAAATAATTCACGGAGGGGTGAAAAAATTCACGGAGGGGCATAAATAATTCACGGAGGGGTGAAATAATTCACAGAGGGGCGTAAATAATTCACGGAGGCATCAAATAATTCACGGGTGGGCGTAAATAATTCACGGAGGGGTGAAATAATTCACGGAGGGGCGTAAATAATTCACGGAGGCATCAAATAATTCACGGAGGGGCATAAATAATTCACGGAGGCATCAAAAAATTCACGGAGGGGCGTAAATAATTCACGGAGGCATCAAAAATTCACGGAGGGGCGTAAATAATTCACGGAGGGGTCAAATAATTCACGGAGGGGCATAAATAATTCACGGAGGCATCAAATAATTCACGGAGGGGCGTAAATAATTCACGGAGGGGTGAAATAATTCACCGAGGGGCATAAATAATTCACGGAGGGGTGAAATAATTCACGGAGGGGCGTAAATAATTCACGGAGGGGTGAAATAATTCGCGGAGGGGCATAAATAATTCACGGAGGGGTGAAAGAATTCAACAGAGGGGCGTAAATAATTCACGGAGGCATCAAAAAATTCACGGGTTGGCGTAAATAATTCACGGAGGGGTGAAATAATTCACAGAGGGGCATAAATAATTCACGGAGGGGTGAAATAATTCACGGAGAGGCATAAATAGTTCACGGAGGGGTGAAATAATTCACGGAGGGGCGTAAATAATTCACGGAGGGGTCAAATAATTCACGGAGGGGCATCAATAATTCACGGAGGGGTCAAATAATTCACGGAGGGGCGTAAAGAATTCACGGAGGCATCAAATAATTCACGGAGGGGCGTAAATAATTCACGGAGGGGTGAAATAATTCACGGAGGGGCGTAAATAATTCACGGAGGCATCAAATAATTCACGGAGGGGCGTAAATAATTCACGGAGGCATCAAAAAATTCACGGAGGGGCGTAAATAATTCACGGAGGGGTCAAATAATTCACGGAGGGGCATAAATAATTCACGGAGGCATCAAATAATTCACGGAGGGGCGTAAATAATTCACGGAGGGGTGAAATAATTCACCGAGGGGCATAAATAATTCACAGAGGGGTGAAAAAATTCACGGAGGGGCGTAAATAATTCACGGAGGGGTGAAATAATTCACGGAGGGGCATAAATAATTCACGGAGGGGCGTAAATAATTCACGGAGGCATCAAATAATTCACGGGGGGGCGTAAATAATTCACGGAGGGGTGAAATAATTCACGGAGGGGCGAATATAATTCACGGAGGCATCAAATAATTCACGGAGGGGCGTAAATAATTCACGGAGGCATCAAAAAATTCACGGAGGGGCGTAAATAATTCACGGAGGCATCAAAAATTCACGGAGGGGCGTAAATAATTCACGGAGGGGTCAAATAATTCACGGAGGGGCATAAATAATTCACGGAGGCATCAAATAATTCACGGAGGGGCGTAAATAATTCACGGAGGGGTGAAATAATTCACCGAGGGGCATAAATAATTCACGGAGGGGTGAAATAATTCACGGAGGGGCGTAAATAATTCACGGAGGGGTGAAATAATTCGCGGAGGGGCATAAATAATTCACGGAGGGGTGAAATAATTCACAGAGGGGCGTAAATAATTCACGGAGGCATCAAAAAATTCACGGGTTGGCGTAAATAATTCACGGAGGGGTGAAATAATTCACAGAGGGGCATAAATAATTCACGGAGGGGTGAAATAATTCACGGAGAGGCATAAATAGTTCACGGAGGGGTGAAATAATTCACGGAGGGGCGTAAATAATTCACGGAGGGGTCAAATAATTCACGGAGGGGCATCAATAATTCACGGAGGGGTCAAATAATTCACGGAGGGGCGTAAAGAATTCACGGAGGCATCAAATAATTCACGGAGGGGCGTAAATAATTCACGGAGGGGTGAAATAATTCACGGAGGGGCGTAAATAATTCACGGAGGCATCAAATAATTCACGGAGGGGCGTAAATAATTCACGGAGGCATCAAAAAATTCACGGAGGGGCGTAAATAATTCACGGAGGGGTCAAATAATTCACGGAGGGGCATAAATAATTCACGGAGGCATCAAATAATTCACGGAGGGGCGTAAATAATTCACGGAGGGGTGAAATAATTCACCGAGGGGCATAAATAATTCACGGAGGGGTGAAAAAATTCACGGAGGGGCGTAAATAATTCACGGAGGGGTGAAATAATTCACGGAGGGGCATAAATAATTCACGGAGGGGTGAAATAATTCACGGAGGGGCGTATATAATTCACAGAGGCATCAAATAATTCACGGAGGGGCGTAAATAATTCACGGAGGCATCAAAAAATTCACGGAGGGGCGTAAATAATTCACGGAGGGGTCAAATAATTCACGGAGGGGCATAAATAATTCACGGAGGCATCAAATAATTCACGGAGGGGCGTAAATAATTCACGGAGGGGTGAAAAAATTCACGGAGGGGTGAAAAAATTCACGGAGGGGCGTAAATAATTCACGGAGGGGTGAAATAATTCACGGAGGGGCATAAAAAATTCACGGAGGGGTGAGATAATTCACGGAGGGGCGTAAATAATTCACGGAGGCATCAAATAATTCATGGAGAAGCGTAAATAATTCACGGAGGGGTGAAATAATTCACGGAGGGGGGTAAATAATTCACGGAGGGGTGAAATAATTCACGGAGGGGCATAAATAATTCACGGAGTCATCAAATAATTCACGGAGGGGGGTAAATAATTCACGGAGGGGCATAAATAATTCACGGAGGGGTGAAATAATTCACGGAGGGGCGTAAAGAATTCAGGGAGGGGTCAAATAATTCACGGAGGGGCATAAATAATTCACGGAGGGGTCAAATAATTCACCGAGGGGCGTAAATAATTCACGGAGGCATCAAATAATTCACGGAGGGGCGTAAATAATTCACGGAGGGGTGAAATAATTCACGGAGGGGCGTAAATAATTCACGGAGGCATCAAAAAATTCACGGAGGGGCGTAAATAATTCACGGAGGGGTCAAATAATTCACGGAGGGGCGTAAATAATTCACGGAGGGGTGAAATAACTCACGGAGGGGCATAAATAATTCACGGAGGGGTGAAAAAATTCACGGAGGCATCAAATAATTCACGGAGGGGCATAAGGAATTCACCGAGGGGTGAAATAATTCACGGAGGGGCATAAATAATTCACGGAGGCATCAAATAATTCACGGAGGGGCGTAAATAATTCACGGAGGGGTGAAATAACTCACGGAGGGGCATAAATGATTCACCGAGGGGTGAAATAATTCACGGAGGGGCGTAAATAATTCACGGAGGGGTGAAATAATTCACGGAGGGGCATAAATAATTCACGGAGGGGTGAGATAATTCACGGAGGGGCGTAAATATTCCACGGAGGCATCAAATAATTCACGGAGAAGCGTAAATAATTCACGGAGGGGTGAAATAATTCACGGAGGGGGGTAAATAATTCACGGAGGCATCAAATAATTCACGGAGGGGCGTAAATAATTCACGGAGGCATCAGATAATTCACGGAGGGGGGTAAATAATTCACGGAGGGGTGAAATGATTCCTGGAGAGGCATAAATAATTCACGGAGGGGTGAAATAATTCACGGAGGGGCGTAAATAATTCACGGAGGGGTGAAATAATTCACAGAGGGGCATAAATCATTCACGGAGGGGTGAAATAATTCACGGAGAGGCATAAATAATTCACGGAGGGGTGAAATAATTCACGGAGGGGCGTAAATAATTCACGGAGGGGTCAAATAATTCACGGAGGGGCATAAATAATTCACGGAGGGGTGAAATGATTCACGGAGGGGCGTAAATAATTCACGGAGGGGTGAAATAATTCACGGAGGGGCATAAATAATTCACGGAGGGGTCAAATAATTCACGGAGGGGCGTAAATAATTCACGGAGGCATCAAATAATTCACGGAGGGGCGTAAAGTATTCACGGAGGGGTGAAATAATTCACGGAGGGGGGCAAATAGTTCACGGAGGGGTGAAATAATTCACGGAGGGGCATCAAATAATTCACGGAGGGGCGTAAATAATTCACGGAGGGGTCAAATAATTCACGGAGGGGCATAAATAATTCACGGAGGCATCAAATAATTCACGGAGGGGCGTAAATAATTCACGGAGGGGTGAAATAATTCACGGAGGGGCATAAATAATTCACGGAGGGGTGAAATAATTCACGGAGGGGCGTAAATAATTCACGGAGGGGTGAAATAATTCACGGAGGGGCATAAATAATTCACGGAGGGGTGAAATAATTCACGGAGGGGCGTAAATAATTCACGGAGGCATCAAATAATTCACGGAGGGGCGTAAATAATTCACGGAGGGGTGAAATATTTCACGGAGGGGGGTAAATAATTCACGGAGGGGTGAAATAATTCACCGAGGGGCATAAATAATTCACGGAGGCATCAAATAATTCACGGAGGGGGGTAAAGAATTCACGGAGGGGTGAAATGATTCCCGGAGAGGCATAAATAATTCACGGAGGCATCAAATAATTCACGGAGGGGCGTAAATAATTCACGGAGGGGTGAAACAATTCACGGAGGGGCATAAATAATTCACAGAGGGGTGAAATAATTCACGGAGGGGCATAAATAATTCACGGAGGGGTCAAATAATTCACGGAGGGGCATAAATAATTCACGGAGGGGTGAAATAATTCACGGAGGGGCGTAAATAATTCACGGAGGGGTGAAAGAATTCACGGAGGGGCATAAATAATTCACAGAGGCATCAAATAATTCACGGAGGGGCATAAATAATTCACGGAGGGGTGAAATAATTCACGGAGGGGCGTAAATAATTCACGAAGGCATCAAATAATTCACGGAGGGGCGTAAATAATTCACGGAGGGGTGAAATAACTCACGGAGAGGCATAGACGAGGGGCGGACAATAGAGACCCTCAGATTGTGGCCGGCAACCCATGACGTTCCATGTACCATCCAAAGTCTATGTTCTAGGGGTGCAAGTCGTTGCGCCAAGGCAAGGACATCACACCAACTTGGGTCACCTCATGGGGACCCTGGGTATGTCAGGAAGCGGGGCAGGGGGGGGGGGTTTCTGTAGAGCCCCTGACTTGGTTCATGACACCCTGAAGCACGGAAGCAAACACTGCACATAGGCGAGAGGTGGACAATAGAGACCCTCAGATTGTGGCCGGCAACCCATGACGTTCCATGTACCATCCATTCTCAACATCCGATGTCCCACGCACACCTCCACATGCGCCACAATTGGTTAGGGTTAGGGTTAGGGTTAGGGTTAGGGTTAGGGTTAGGGTCACCGAGCTGGTGGAACCAGTCTTGGTTTTATAACCCTTTTTAGTGTCTAGGGTGGACCTACCAGGTTTAGCAAGCAAGCAGCAAGCAAGCAGCAAGCAGCAAGCAGCAAGCAAGCAGCACGCGCGAAATGGGCCAAAATCAGAACTCCGTCGTGGTGCTTCGGATTCGGGTGAAATTTTGGTGGATGATACCTATGGGTGTGAAGTACAATCACACAAAGTTTGAGCAAGAAACTCAACGGTGGCGGCCAAGAACGGGATTCGCAAGTGGCGGACCTCAGTTTCAAAAACTGCAATTTAGGGCCAAAAACAGCCATTTTTGGGCTTAAAAAGCCGTGGAACACATTCAAAACGGCCAAACAAAGGGAAACGGTGGGTACACTCCACGTGCGGCTTGACTTCCCCATGTCAACGAGCTGTTTGCGGCCCTCTAACTCCATGATATGTCGTGGAAACGGCCCAAAAAGGCCCCCAGAAGCTCCAAATGCCGACAGCCACAAACCAAGAATAGGCCATATCTTTGGCTACATGGATCAAAATGCGATTCCGAGGGCACCTACTCCACCCGCAACCCCCCACTTTTTGTGGTTTCCACCCCTCAAAATTGCCCAAATGGACGTCTAGACCGCCATACCTAGGCCCACTAGGTTGCGGCAAGCTGCGAGCTCAAGCCCAAACAGGTGGGTGCCCAAATGGGTCAACAGGGTCCAGTAGGGGCAAAAAGATGACTTTTCTCAAAAATGATCCTCGACCATGTGCGACGCTAAAACAAGTGTTTTTGGACCGTTTTGAGCTTGTGGTGGCCCATCTTGGTCCTCCGAAAATCCCAAAATGCCTTGGAAATGGGCTGTTTTGGGACCAAAAATGGGTAAAAAATGGGTCAAAAACGCATTTTTCCAAACCTCATCCTAGACCATTTGGGGTGCACAAACGGGTGAAATGAGCCCATTTTGAGCCCATTTTGGGGTATTTTGGCCCCTCAGAAGTCCAAAAAGCCTTGAAAGTGGGCCTCGTGGTGATGGGGTTCACCTGCAAGCCGATTCCACTTTGTCAAGAGCCATCAATCCGTGAATCATTCTTGATGTCCCTCACCAGTCATAGTTGATGTTCCCTCCCCCACCATCTCGGTCCCAATATTCAGTCTTGATTAGGGTTAGGGTTAGGGTTAGGGTTAGGCTGTCCAATGTTCCACAGAGCCAGGGTCATGTCATGATTTCCGAACCGAAAGAGGGATGCCAGGTGAAAATGTAGGCTTCTCTGCCGGTGCGACCATGCCAAGGACATACCGCTTCACACGATCCGGCAATGGCTTCCAACGACAGTGCTGGGCATGTCCACGGTGAACAGCATGTGGGGCACACACATCGCGCCCCCCCTCACACTCTCTCACCCCATGGAGCAAAGACGCCACATACACCCCCAAGGGTGTGCAGAAGTCATCGCCCAGAAAGCCTACCATGTCCACGTGCTTGTAGGCATCCTGCCACACAGGCAGAGACACAGTGCGGTAGCCAGATGACCGGGGGGGCTGGGAATAGGTTTGGGCCTCGCGGAAGGGCTTGGTCAGCAGAAACTGCACCGGCCTTTGCTCGTGGTCCGCCAAATCCTGTGTGTGGCACACTCTCTCCAACCTCTCAATGTCATGCCACCCTGCCCAACCTGTGTCCTCATCCCTGAGGAGGATGTAGGGCAATGCCCACTCCGTGAAATCGGGGAGGGTCACCCCGAGGTGCTTTGGTTCTACGTCCCCTGCTTCCAGGCGCACCCGCATCTCCAGTGTCCCAACCCTCTTGTTGGCCATGATCCGCTCCCAGTCCAACGATTGGTCACTCTGGGGGGGGGAGAATCCCCAGGGGTCAAGGGCTTTGGCATGCTTCCTCCACGGTTTCCAAAGCCACTGCCCCACCACCCCGAACCCCCCCCCCTTGAACTTGTAGATGACGCCCACCTCTTTTTTGGCAAGGGTGGGCTGTTGGTACATAACCCCCGGGAGGTGCACCTTCTGTACGTCGTCTGGGGAAGGGAAATTTTGCAGTTCGGCAGCCATCACCCTCAGCCCACTCAACCAACCCGCAGTGAGGGGGGACTCCTCCCAACCGACAAAGGCCCCAAAAAGATGCAGCTCGGATTGTGCCCTGCTAGTTAGTGTGTTTGCCCGCACCACGTCCTTCATGATCCCCGGCTCCGAGAACACCAGGGAGGCAAGGACAACCGGAGCCTGCAGACCCTGGTACCGGTCCAGGGTGGCGATCATCTGCACACACTCATATGCCTGGTCCACATGCATATGGCGCCCTGCCGCCCCCACACAGTGCTGCAGCCATAGCATCTGCGCATAGTGTGTGGTGACGATTGCCACTGACTTGGGGGGGTACACATTTGCATTGTGTGCATGCTCCAGAAAGTGCAACACGAGCAAGGCCTCGTCCTTGCTCGTGTTCCCCTGATTGCGCATGGCCTCGTCCATGACAAGGCTCTCCCATGCTCTGCCAACCTCCCTTCTCAGTATCTGCACCCGGGCGCCCGACATCCCGTACCGTGTCAGCTCCGATCTCCACTCAGGATCGTTTGTGCTGACTATGCGGATGCGTTGCCCTGCCAACACCGCGGGGGGTAGCGGTGGGGCCGAGGCGGGGTACCAGCCCAAGGACCCCCCCGTGAACAGCCCACGCACCACCGTTGCCAAAGGCACGTCCATGCGGAATTGCTGGGTTAGGACACACGCAGTACACCTTGTACGGTACAGGACAAACTGCAACACACTACTTGTGGCGAAGCGCTGCGAGTCACCATACTGCATCCCTGGTCCCTGGTCAAGGTGCACATTGAGGTTAGCAAAACGCTCGGACTGCGGCCATGCAATATGTTGAGCCGTCACCTTGCCCCCTTTCGCCTTTTTATCCCCTTCCGCTGCAGCTGCTTTCGCTGCAGCTGCAGCTGCAAGAAGAGTGATGGCACTGTATGGGCGCAGTTGACCGGCATCCCCACAAAACATGCACTGTGCCCCAAAAGCTGCCAAGTCCAGACCCACTGGGATGCTATGCCTCGAGGACTCATCCACGAAGCTGAATGCGAACCGGAGGGGTGGGTCACCCGCAAGCAACAACTTCCGCCGTGTGGCGACCATACCAGCTGTTGCAAAGAGAACCCGGCAGCTGTTGAGGGCACACTGCAATGTGCCATTGCAGTCCGGATGATTGGCCAACGTCTGTTGGACTGTTGTTTGGTTGTACGGCTCCAAACCTGGGGGGGTCCGGCCCCTTGCAGCTCGGAACCGCATCCAGGGCACGGGGTGGCCCTTCGGGACCGCCTTTGAGAAGACAAGATCTTGGTCTGCCGATTGGATCACCCGCAGCATCAGGTTGTCGATCTGTGCGTTTGTTGGGGCGGTGACCAAGATGCATGCCCGAGGGGGGTTGTCGGTTGCCCCCCCCCCCCCCCTTTCCTGCCAGTGTGTATCGAATCTGGCGCCTTGGGATTCGGGATGCATGGGTCGAAGTGCCCCTGCTACCACATCACTGCCTTGATGCAGGCCACCAGGGCCTCCGACTTCCCCGTGCCGGCCCCCCAAGTCATGGAGGAGACAACAGCACCCTCATCCAGACATTGCCGGACAGCCAAGGCTTGGGAGGGGTTCAGGTTATGATGCTCCACAAGGTGACGCAGGATCTGCTGGTCCTCGGCAGGGAGGCTGTTAGACAGCCGTGGTTCTTGCCGGGTGGCATTGAGCAACGCGTTCCAGGCCACCCCCGTCCGTATCACCTCACGCAACGACCGGAACGCTGCCTCGTCAGGCAGGACACAGCACCACCACTTGCGCATGTGCAAGATGGGCGGTTTGTTCGCACAAACAATGGTCACCATGTCACCAGAGGTGCCATCACCTTGCACCTTGCCAATCCAGTCCGGGTTTGGTGCCACGTCAAGGGTGGCGACATCTGCCCGCTTCATGTCCCATCCATGGATGAGATCCCCATCGGTCAGCTCGGAGTTGCCCCAAACTTCGAGCTCAGCAGACCATTCTATTACCGTGACCGGTTGCCACGCTTGTCCGCCTTCAGCGTCTCAACCCTGTCAAAGCACAGCTCCCTCTGGGCACCTTGGTCCCATGCCCACCTCCGGGCAGCGGCGATCTCATGCACGGTGTGCACCAAGGATGCCTTGTGGACATACGCATCGCGATCAGCCCAACGGGTGGTGAATCCATCGGTTGGGTTCGTGTCGATGTCATAGTCCACGTGGGCAAGGGTTTCCGCAAAGGTCCGGGCCTTGTCTTTGGCTTGCGGCGGGCCTTGGCCTGTGCCTTGTGGTGGGGCCTGACCTTTGTCTTGCGGCAGGCCTTGGCCTGTGCCTTGTGGGGGGGGCTGACCTTTGCCTCGTGGGGGGCCATGGCCTTTCCCTTGTGGATGGGCTTGGCCTTTGCCTGTGCCTTGCTGGGGGCCTTTGCCTTGCGCAGGGCCATGCCCTTTGCCTTGCTGTGTGCCTTTGCCTTGTGCAGGGCCATGCCCTTTGCCTTGCTGATGGCCATGGCCTTTGCCTTGCTGAGGGCCTTTGCCTTGGGCAAGGCCATACCCTTTGCCATGTTGTGGGCCTTTGCCTTGCTGTGGGCCTTTGCCTTTGCCGTGTTGAGGGCCTTTGCCTTGCCAGTGGCCATGGGGCTGTGTTTGCCCTCCGTTTGGCATGTTGTCTGGGTCGGGGCGCTGTGGCCGGGGACCGAGAGCGAACTCCTGCGGCTCAGAGGCCTGCAGTAGGTGAGTTGGGGGTTGAAAGACGACCCTGGTCGGGGCGCTGTGGCCGGGGACCGAGGGCGAACTCCTGCGGCTCGGCGGCCCGCAGTGGGTGGGTACGGAGAGGAACGACGACCCTGGTCGGGGCGCTGTGGCCGGGGACCGAGGGCGAACTCCTGCGGCTCAGCGGCCCGCAGTGGGTGGGTACGGAGAGGAACGACGACCTTGGTCGGGGCGCTGTGGCCGGGGACCGAGGGCGAACTCCTGCGGCTCAGCAGCCCGCAGTGGGTGGGTACGGAGGGGAACGACGACCCTGGTCGGGGCGCTGTGGCCGGGGACCGAGGGCGAACTCCTGCGGCTCAGCGGCCCGCAGTGGGTGAGAGATGAACGCGTGGGTGTTGGGGCAGGCCCAACTCAGATGTCTAGGTCAGAGACGCAACGGTCTAGACCCAAGACGCACTTCCTCGCCTCAAGGGGGAGGTTGGAAATAAAAGAGTGCCCTATGTGTAAGAGACGCCCGGTGCACACTTGCCGAAGAGCTGGAAATTGGAACGTTTCGCCGAAGTCTGTGGACGTTGCGGGGGGGCCTGCGCAGGCAGCAATGACCCAAACTGCGGCCTCTCCGGCGGGGGGGGCGGATTGAGACGCATGGCGCTGGAGCAATGAACCGTACTGCGGGGTGGGGCACGGCCGCTTCGGGGCGGGAGCCAATGGGAGGAGGGAGGAGCGGCGGTGCCTGCTATACTGGGTCAGTGTCACCTGATCACTTGCTTGAAGGGGCAGTGGCCGACGAGGCACAGGTTGTGGGGCCGGCTTGGGGATACGGGGGGGTTTTGGGGTAGCACACAGGATTTCAAGCACCACTGCTGCATGCTCCTCGTCCCTGGAAAAGAAATGCGAACGGCTGATTCGCATGCCCTCTTGCCACACCCGCAAGGGGTTTTTCTTGGGCTGCTGAACCGCAAAAGGGTACATCGCACGGCGGTTCAGCACCCCGTCCACGAAATACTGAACCCCACCCCCGTGATTCTCCCGGATGAGCTGCAATGTTTTGGCACTGTAGGGCCCGTGAACAGTGGGTCTGGGGGGGGGGGGTGGGGGGGTCCTTGGGTACGTACTTGGGGGGTTGTGGGGGGGATGGCGGTGGAACGGCAGCACATCAGGGCCTCCTCCACGGCTTCCAGGGCTACCAGGTATGGGGTTGAGGTAACGTGGGGTCTCGGTGGAGGACTTACTGGCGTTGGAGAGGTTGCTGGTGAAGGGGGAGAGGGGGGCGGTGTTGGCAATGGAGGCTGGGGCGAGGCCAATTCGCTGAGACACTTCTCAGCGTCAGAGTCCCACGGTGGCGAGGGGGGTTGGTCTCCAAACCGCAATAGCTCCGGCATATCCCCCCAACCACATTCCGGAAACGAAGGGCTGGAGGGGACGGAAGAGGCCACGCTAAGGGGGCTAGACGACATGGCAAACTGCGGCGCGTAGCGGGTGGTGGGGCAGGCCCAACTCCAATGTCTGGGTCAGAGACGCAGTGGTCTAGACCCAAGACAGACTTCCTCGCCTCAAGGGGGAGGTAGGTAACAAAAGAGTGCCCTATGTGTAGAAGAGGATTCGTGGTTTTTTGGGGAGCGGTGTACCACAACGTTGTACCACAGTGTTGCATGCTAAGCGTGTCAAATACCAGGAAATCAGAACCCCTTCTCAGTTGTTGTCAGCACATTCTTCATCGAAGGGGTCTATGGCGCCAGGGCTCGGACCACAGACAGCTAAAACACCTCAAGGATGTTCTGCATAATGAGCACATTCTGATCGGATGCAGAAACAAACATGTCAAAACCCCTTCTCAGCTGTTGGCAGCATCATCAGTGAAGGGGTATATGGTCGTAGGCGCCAAGGCCTAGACCACACACAACCTGAACACCTCCAGGGTGTTCTACATAATCGCATTGAAACAACAGCAAAATGTCTGTGTCAGTGTGCCAGCCTGAGGTCCTGGAGCAAGCTGCAGAAATGGTGTCCTAATTATACCCAAGTCTGCACCCTTGCTGAACCCGGCGGATGTCTTACCGGTGCCACGGGGTACGCCCCGGGTCTCTCCGCCCCTAGGTGCCCAATTTCTGTGCTGGCACCAAAAATGCTTGGGGGAATACCCAGCGATAACGCCAAGGTATTGGTTTTTCCTACCTGCCTGCCTACTACAGGGGAGGGGTGGCCAAAAGCTATGAGGCATGAAAACGCCTGTTTGCTATGTGGCCAAAACTTAGGCTACCACTGCCACTGCCCACCGAAAACCCTGTTAAAATTCCAGGAAACTGGCAGAACAGTGACACACACACTGTAGGTCCTACACACCCTACTGTGGACCCAGCCTTCGAAGGATGACGTCATCCAGGCCTTCCACTCCTACACGCACACGCTACTTGGTGCTGCTGTCAACGAGGTCGTAGGCCCTACTGGCCTTCCTGTGAGAGAAGCAAGCAACACACAGCGCTGCTAAGCTGCTGTGGCCTGACAGGGACACCATTACGCGTACCCCTGCCAGGGCTTGGAGGGAAGGAGTGCACTGCGGCGCACCGTGAGTACGTGTCGTTCATGGCGGAGTCGTTCAGCGTCTTCTTCGGTGGTTCCCCATTTCTTTGGTGTGATACGCGCCCTTTTTGCCGGGCAAAAAATTGTGGTGTCGAAGACAGCAAAGTGCACCAATCACCCTGACCTACACCACCTGAGAGGTTCACATGCAGGCACTATTTTGGGCTAGGGAACCTAACCACCCTCGCCGTATTATACGGGTCCTCGAGTAGAAAATAATACGCTGTCCCAAAACAGGTCCTTCCAAGAAAGCAAGCTTAAGGAACTCCGCCCGTTCTCTTATAGAACGTAGGGCGAAGCCCCTGGGTAACCTAAACAAGGGTTTACCGAGCGCACCACGCGTGGCCTACCCTTTAATGCGTCATGTGAATGCACAGGATATATAGCCGCAATGACTCTACCAGGGGGTGGCCCCTCCTGGGCTTACTCACCTTACCTACCACAATGTCAATCTCAAACATGATGACTCTACCAGGGGGTGGCCCCTCCTGGGCTTACTCACCTTACCTACCGCTGCAAGCAAAAGGAGAGCAAACACAATGACATGCACACATGCGGGCATATTTTCCCAAACCCACCATTTTCCTGAAGTGAAGTTCCCGTGTCTCTGTGGGGGTGGTGGTGGGGGGGGGGTACTGCCCTTTTATCCCCATTCTCCTGAAGTGAAGTTCCTATGTGTCTGGTGGGGGGGGGCACTTTTATGATTCGAAACAGGCGGGGGGGGGGGTACTATGCTTTCCCCCATGTTGAACGTTTTCTGAGGTTCCATATTTTCCCATTTTCCACTTGTCCACTAGTCTCATATTGGGGAGGGGGTCTATCATGGGGGGCTTGGGTGTTGGGGGTTGGGGGGGATGGTCCATAAAAGTCTGAAGTCTGAAGTCTGATAGCCCATTGGGTTACTATACCCATAGCTGATGTACCATGGTCTATAAGGTGCAAGTGGTCACCACAGCCCGTAAAACCATGTCTCAATGGGCTGTGGTAGTACCATGGTCTACAATGTGTAAGGGATCACCGCACTGCCTGAAACCATGTCTCCATGGTCTGCGGTGATATGTACCGTGGACTAGTAGGTGCAAGCGATCAGTGCAGCTCCTACAAACACATATCCTTGGCTGCGGGGATAGGTAGGTGGTACGCATGGTCGAAGTCGACTGCGGGCTGGGATTCCAACTGGACCGTTTGGCCGGGAAAAAAAGCCGCAATGTGTGTTCCCGTCATTGAAGGGGGCAATTCACTTGCATGAACCGCAAGTGTTGATGGCCGGTCTTGCACAGCTACTCCAAGAAATCGAAGAAATACTTGGGAGCATGGGTGCTTTCAACGTAGGCGGCGCAACTGGTTGCATCTCCACTACGCCCAGGTTGCACAACACTTCATGCACATCAGCACCAGTGGTGATGATATATGTAGATTGTAGCATTCGTGTAATAATTGCACAGTCCTGAGCAAACTTCCGACGGATGTCTCGAACAATCCAACGGCCAAGTGTGCCCTTGGCAACTGCGGCTCGCAAAATTTTCACCCTAGGGCCGAACGCCCAAATGGAACCATTGCACTCCAACTGCAATGTGCCCTTGGATTACGGCACGGTTTTGGGGTATGAGGTGGGCATGACGGGCGAGGGCAAGGGCATGAAGGTCGCCAAGTACTCCCCGGACGGAAAGTGTTGGTCTTGTGACGACCATGACGGCCTGGAACCAGTAGAGGGGGTTGATGAACAAGTGACCTGGGGGCTTTCCTCCGGGCCATCCCGCCCCGGGGTGTGTTGGGGACTATGCCCATGCAAGCACCCGTCTTTGCAATGCAAACCAAAAAAGGTTGCAACAAGATGTCCCCGCATGGGTGCAAGAAGGAGAGGGTGGGGAGTGATTGGCACCTAAAGGATGTGTGGGGCGACTTGATGCAAGCCTCACAAAACATCCCTGAAGCGGACCGTGTGGCCTTGCGTCGGACGAAGAATGGAGCCTTTGACCTAACCTCCGCGCATGTCCTTCTAGATGACACTCAATACCAACAAAGAGTAGTCGACCTCCTCAAGGAATACTACACCGACCGTACGTCCCCCGACGGGGCAATAAAGATGTACACCGTAGTGCACACCATGTTGCTTGCCCTGACCCGGCTTCACATCTTGTGGAGGAAAAAGGACTACCTTTCGGATGTTGAGGTTGAGGAAGCCGAAAGATGAGCCAAACAATTGGCGCAATGTTGGAAGGTGATAGGGTGCAAGGCATGGGTGCATTGCACGGTATGCCATAGTGGTTGGTTGGTGCAGAAATACCGCACGGTCTACTTCTTCGGTTCGGTGCCGACTTAGAGGAGGAACTCAGCCTATAAAGTGCATTTCCACAATATTTCCCGTGGGTGGTCGGTGAGGAATTCATGTGTCTCCGCGACGGGCATGCCGCATTTGCTCAACATGTATGGATATTGGGCTAAAACGTGTTGGGAGCCCGTCCACCGAGAAAGGGAGAGGGCGAAAGAGAAATAGGAGTGAATGCCATGGCCTTGGGGAAGTGTCTCTTATTGTGCTACTTGTGCATGTTCCATTTCACGAAGGGGGTCCGAGAACTCATTCGTGGTGTGTGGTGAAACGGAAAAGGGTTAGCGGGAACCCCCCCCCCCTTCTTGGGTTGGGTTGACCTTGACTGCAAACCAAAAACATGTAGTCAATGCAATTGGAAGGGGGGTGTTGGCATAGCCTCTTCGGTGCCTACATGTGGAAAAAAATTTGGTCCCCTAGTAAACGGCTTAAATGGGCCAGCTCTTTGTATTTGCCTTCTTGGACCTCCCCATGGGGTTCCTAGAGGCACTTTCTGATTGCGAACCCCTTCTTGGAATGACTTGTCGGCCTTCTTTCCGATCAAGAACCCCTTCTTAAACCCCTAGAGACATGGTGTCACAACCTCCTGTGATACCATACACAAATTAGATCATTATACATATCACCGCAGCCCATGTAGCCACGGTTTCAAGGGCTGCGGTCATCCCTTCCTTGTTGTAGACCATGGTTTATATGGACGTGGCCCACGTAGACAGAGTTTAAGGGCCTGTGGCGATCAATTATACCATGTACACCATCCTACATATGACTTTAGCCGTTGCACACACCATTTCCAGGTCTGCGTTGATGGCCTAGGGACCCTTTTATGTATCCCCGCTGCCCATGGAGAAACGGTTTCAAGGGCCGGAGTCCTCACTTATGCAGTGTACACGATCATGCATATCGCCGCAGCCCATCGAGACATGGTTACAAGGGTTGCGGTCATGCCCTATGCCATGTAGACCATGGTACATAGCATTGTAGGCCATGCAGAAATGGTTTCAGGGGCTGTGGTGATGTCTTACACCATGTACACCATGATACTAGGGGGGGGGGGGCTCAAAAACTTCGCGGTATCGCCGCTTTTCAACCCCCCGCCCTAGGGGGGGTACAGCCCGAAAAAATTGTCCCAACCCTATGTGTAAAAAGGTGTCGCAACCCATATCTTTTTTCAAAGAAAACCATTCATTGCTTTTTCATATTGTGTAAGTGCAGCCTACGTTATCCTTTGAGGTCCCCAAACAATCCCCATTTTGCCGGTACAAATTTGCAAGCCTACATTTCCCTGTGGGCCGAAAGTTCAGCCACCATAAAGCGGGGATGCTGGTCATGGGGGCCCAAGAGCTTTGGCTTTGGGTAAAAGAGGTCAATAGTTGCAATAGCACAACTAGCAAGCTACGTGTGGCATGGGTGAGGGTACGGCAACAGCACAGGTAGCAAACTACGTGTGGCATAGGCGAGGGGTTCGGCCATAGCACCAGTAGCAAACTACCTTTGGCGTAGGTGAGGGTTCCGGAACCCTCCTTTGCATGCCATGCCGCTTCATACCGTTCTCTTGTTGGGGTTTTTTTTACGACCCAGTTGAATTGGCAACGTTTCAAATGATTTTTGTGGCCAAGTAATGTTGAATTGCAATCTCGGCTTGTTGGACATTGAGGAGGCGCAATGTAGTGGCGTTGTGAGCCCTTTTAGCGTGTTGGACCTTCCTATGTTGGGCGCCACTACCTCATACAGGACTTTTACAATGTTGCTGACAATGGCATTGTTTCAACATCCATGCCGGTAATGGGGTGCACCCTCCTAGAGGCCATTTGTGTTGCTATTGGGACACAAACCACTTGGATCACACAAGGTGGCCGGTTGCTTGCTAGTTGCATCGGTACATCATTCCAAGTCCTGAAGTTGTTGGATTTCACCTCCTTTAAAGACATGGATTTGATTACTTGGGACAAAGTCAAGAAAACTTTGCTCTGTCTTGCAACCAACCCTCCTCCACCAACCGCGTGCATTTGCTTTTTGATGGAGTACGAGGGTTTCTAGATTGGTGTGGGGAGCATGAATGACCAACGGTTTTACGTTGATGTACCAGGATCTTCTTGCGCTCCATGCGGTGGTGCACTCTATACCGAGTTCTCCACTCTTGCGGAGCTTGTCGATGTTGTGCTACTTCCCGATGGTTTGGAACGGGCTGCCACCTCACCCAATGAAGCCCAAGCGCGCCGAATTTGGATAGTTACGGTTCCGCGTCCATTACACAGAGACGACCACGGTCGTCACTGCCAACCATTACGCATTTATGTGGGTTCCCCGCAATGGCCGTTCCACCAGGCCAAACCCCACCAAATACATCGCAGCCGGTGGCAACCGCGGCCCCAACGGGGCGGCGTCCGTGCATACCAACACAACGATTTTGTTCTTGCCCCTTCATGGGGGTGAATACCCCTTGTTCTTGTGCAAGGCGCACTTACTCACCTACAAACAACGCATCCACCGCACCTTTCTCGCCCCCGCGTCCCCGCACATTCGTGGCCACGGCATCGTACGGCGTTATACAACGCCTCGCGTCATACAACTCATCACGAGTGCACCTACGAGGCAACCACAATGGCTATCGCATAAATAGTTGCATTGTGCGAGCCCACCGCAATACATCAGCGGCACATCCGTTGACGTTTGTAGCCCCTGCATTGCCCATACTGCCGCCCACCAGGGAAACCACACCGGTGACATTGCGGCGAAAAAGACACCTCCAGATCTTGGAGGAGTGCCCGCACCACACGCGGCGCCAGTGCCGTCTGCTGACATTGCTGCCGTGGTCAAAGGTCGGGGTAAGGCTTGCGCAGCATTTTGCCAGCCTCAGCCTCAAAAGAGGCCACCATGCGGTCAATCTAGGAAACACAGGCCCGTGACGTTCAAATAGGGAGCACCTGGGAACCCCATTTCAAGAACCCCTTTCTGATCAAGAACCCTTACGGAAACGCCATTTCAGGACGTCTTTCTGATCAGGAACCCCTTCTAAGATTGACTTCTCGGGTAACTTTCTAACCAAGAAACCCTTCTCAAATTGACTTGTCGGCTACCTTTCTAATTTCAGCCCATGCACTAGTTATCAGGACTACTACTTCATTTTTAGGACACGCTAACACTGTGCATGAGACACCTCCACACACAGGGGGGGGGGGTCGTCCACGCCAGCCCCCAGCCCCCCCCAAGACAGACTCCCTCGATCAAACAGGCACAACCGTCCATGACCTCTTCGCTTGACGATGGTATTGGCAGTGTTTGGCCAGAGGCAGTTGTGTAAAACGGTTATTAAACATGGTGGAAGCCAGCGACAGCACACTTGCTGCAAGGTGGGCGACATTGCGCACAATATCTATAGGGGTATATATATGGGCATACCTGTGCGCACACTTAGCTATCACGCACCGTGTGCTCAACGGCTACCTAAAAAGGCACAGGTGCTAGCCCCGTCACCAAAACTTGTGACGGCCATTGCCGCAAAACCCATGTCCATGATGCATGACATGGACACACATATACTGCGGCTGCACTTCGCACCACCGTTTTCGCGTTAGCACTTCGGGGGGGGGGGGGGGGGGGTGCATACTTCACGCACGTTATACTGCTAATTCTTTCGTTGACCCTTGGACGTTGGTTAGAGGATCACGTTCTGTGTCTCGCGGGGGCTGCCCACACACATGCCAAGAGTACCGCTGCCCATGCCTTGGCTGCCCCTCATGGGGCTATCACCATCGAGACGGTCCACCATTTGCCACAGCTGGGTCGCATCTGCCAAAGCCTACTCTAGCACATGCAGTGCATTGCCACGTTCTCATTGCAGCCGTGAGTTTTCCTCGGTGAGACGCACCACATCCGTCTAAAGGCCAGCTGTCTCGGTCTTTGCCTGATCCGCTGCTTGTTGCAATATGTCCACGCTACTGTGCAAACGATCAACACCTTGCTGGAGATTGTCCTTCTCCTTGCCGACACGCGAAGCCTGGGCCTCTTGGGACCCTAGATTGGGTTTAACCCCCTGTTGAAAAGCCGCCCTAGCAGCGGAGGACACATGAGCGCAGACGTCATCAACAATGCTTTGGTCAAGGGTCGCAGCTGCCTGACCCACATTGACATCGGGCTTCAGCTTCAAACATTTGTGTGGTGCCGGCACTGCACAAGGCGGTTCATTGTCCCCTTCATCCTCCACCTTCACATATGTGCGGCCGCCCAAACACCCCAGTTCTTGCTTCACCTTATACTCAAACTCCTTGTACTATACACGTCGCAATGCCAGCGCAGACACCTCTGCACCACCCATACAAGAGAGGCGGCTGATCATCTTTGCACCCTTGCGGTCCTGCCGCCCATCCCCGGGGCATGGTTGCTCCCGTATATCATAGGCAGCGCAAAGTTGAGTTTCATGAGGTGTGTCTTGCCCTCCATGCGCCATTTGATACGCAATACTCATTGCTTGCACCACTTCGTGTTGCCTTGTCCCATGATGCACTATGACACAGCCTGGATCTTCACTGTTGCCTTCGGCGGTATTGCCGGACACACAAGGGGGCCCGGTCCAACCCCTGTGATGCGCATTTAGGGCACTTGCTACCTTCTCGTCCATCCTCTCCTTCGGGCGCATCGCCCATGCGTGGTTGCTGATCCACCACCAGTGTCGCCGAGACGTCAACAGCGACCTTGAGGGGCATACCGGGGGAGTGACACGGAATGCAGGGAGGTCCCGGATGTATTCAACAACCCCATCAGGACCCCAAACTGAGAACCCCTTTCTGATCAGGATCCTTGCCGAGAACCCCATTTCAAGAACGCCTTTCTGATTCGAAACCCCTTCTGAGAAGCACTTCCAAGCCGACTGTCTAATCAAGAACCCTTCGCAAATCACCTTCCTAGCGGACTTGTTGATCGCATACCAAACCGAGGCTCACTACTAAAATTAAGCATCCTGCCGGCACCACACCCTCCTGCATATGGTGTCAGGCGCAGGGCAGTACAACTACATGTCAGAGGTCAATACCTGCTTGCGTGTGCATCAGTAGGCTCCATCATTGGCTATCTCCGTCAGCAAGCCACAAGTCAGCCCAATGCATGGATCCAGCAGGGGCTGCAATGGATGTACCATGTCCCAACGCACGATAGAGTCCTGCTCGTCGTCTCTGCCCATGGCGAAGCTACCAAACTGGCACCTCAGTGCCATGAGGAGGAACCCCGCTCACTGTGATGTTATCCTCCTTGGCTCACTCCAATGTCTCGGCCTCGTGTGCCCATGAGCCGAGCGGGCACTCATCCCACTTGACATTACAATGATCATCTGGGGGAAACGGGTCGCGGGGGGCGGCTGGCAGGGGGTGCAATGCAAGGTGCGGTGTGGAGCTTAGGACGGGAAGCAAACAAGTGACCCCAAGTGGAAACGTGGTCGCCTGAGGAGCACTAGTCGCCGCACTTGCCTTACTACCAACACTAACCTGCAAGCAAGCCGGACACAGCTCCCCTCGTGACTGACACAGAGCCTCGGCACCCCACAACTGAAGCAATCCTTCGTGGCTTTCTTCCGACAACGCAAGATCGCACAGCGCTCCAACCTATTAATGTCGCGCAATTCTCCAAACCCCCAAAAAAGAAAACCAAACTTCGACCGTGTAAGAGTACGTGACGGGAATAGTGGTAATGCCCAAGAAAAGCATTCGTCTCCACCATGACTCAGCCTTGGAGAGAGGTGTACACCCGGCTGCATGGAGAAAGTCGTTGTAAATCCCCCCCCCCAATTATACCGCCCCCCCCACTTATAACCCCCCCCCACTTATAACCCACCCCCCGGGAGATCCGTCCCACCCAGGGACTTATAACCCACCCTTTTGAGCGCACAAGCATGGAACAACAAATGCCAGCAGTGTCAAGCATTGACAATCGGTTCCTCGTCATCATCCCCCTCAAGCAAGTCAAAGAGCTCCACATCTGAAAATTCCCCCCCTCATCATCATTAGGAGCTGCAGCACCACCAAGGACTCACACAGATGGGTCCACATCAATTTCCATTACAATACGATGAATGACGTTTGAAGGGGCAAAGGTGTCTAGATCCATGCCCCCCCAAATATAACCCAGCCCCCGCACCCTCAACCAATCTGCAATGCTACTACCATCGGGGGGGTTAGAAGTGGGGGGGGGGTTACAAGACGAACAGGTCACTGTGTTGCAGCGGAATGGGAATAGGGTTCCACGGACGGGGCAAACCCTCGTGGTTGTGCGGCAAGAAGACGGCGTCAGTGCCATCAACGGAATACAAGTCCTCGTCCTAGATCACAAAGACGGACCCACCCTCTCCCCATGGGGAACCTTCATCATGTTGCGATGGTAGGATTGTATTTCACACCACTTTGCACCTATTGCGGCCGCTCGGTATGCCTTGTGGCCCCCACACCATGTGTTTTTGAACAAGCCAAGAACGATGTTTGTGAATGACATGAGGGCCTTAGATTCATGGTATCCAACACCCAATCCTTCTACGTCAACATGAGGAAGTCGTAGGGCAAACATCCTTCTATTGCCCGAGTCCGGACCGCGGTGAATCCCGGGAAACTCATTGAATACGGGATCCTAAGTCACACATAGTGGAGTTTCAAGGGCTTCCACAACCTCATCAAGCATTTCCATGGGCACCACTCCTTCCCACAACAACTGTGCCATCCCATTCAATTTGCTTGGGTCTTTGTTGAAGGTGAACTCGGAGGTGCTCCGATTCCTCACAAGAAGCGTGTATTGCCACCCTCCAAGATGGACACCTTTCCGGTTGGGAGTTCGGCAACCAATTGCGCACTTGCCTCTGCGGATCCGGTGGAGGCCATTACAATCCCATCCCATATGGCGGGGAAGATTGTGGCACTACCAAGGCAATGCCCCTTGCCGCGGGTTGGAGTGGGAGCCCCACCCTTAGTTGGTGTAGCTTGCGAAAACTACACAATCGTCGCATCCTCTCCAATCTAACTAATCACATTGTGTGGAGCCCGACCGGTGGGTTCCTTTCCCTTGGCCTTGTCGTTCGCCTTTGGAACATGCGCCAACATCCCCGCAAGAAGGGTGGTAACGTCCGCACTATTGAGGTGGATCAACACGGCGACCAATGACGGGAGGCACGGACATGGGGGTAAGTAATGGACCAAAGGTGCAAAGGAGACGAAAATGGACAAGTGATAGACACACACACCAAATCAGAAACCCCCGAAGAAGACATTTTGGGAACCCCTTTTTGATCACGCACCCCCCCGAGAGGTCATTTTCGGAACCCCTTCGTCGGTTGCGTGAAGCCAATGAGCGCTTGGGCACCCGTCTTATCGCCGACGCCCCGACCGAAGTGGAGGGGGCCATCCGTATCGGTGGGCGACCCGCGAGGGGCAAGTTCAATCCGGGGACTACGTTGGGTCATATTGAGGTGCCGCGGAGTGTTCTTGGCGAGATGGAGCCCGGGCTCGCTAGTGACTTGGTTCATACCATGGCCTAGAAAGACATGACCGCGGCCCCTGAAACCATCTTTGTAGGGGCTTCGTTGATATATAGCATGGTCTACATGGTGCAAGGGATCACTGCAGCCCATGAAAGCAACCCTCCGTGGGCTACGGTGATACGTAGCAGGGGCTAAAGGGTGTGGGGTATCACCGCAGGCCCTGAAATCATGTGTGAAGGGGGGGGGCTGATATGCACCATGGTCTAGATCGTGTAGGGTATCACCGGACGCCCTTGAAACCGTGTCCCCATGGGCTACGTTGATATGTAGGATGGTCTACAAAGTGTAGGACATGAGCGCAATCCCGGAACCCATCACCGCAAGGGGCTGGAGTGGTATGTACGATCATCTACAAGGTGTAACATATCGCCATAGGCCCTGAAACCATGCCTACACGGGGGCCTCGAGATGTACCATGGTCTACAACGTGTAAGGAATCATCACCGCCCCTCAAACCATGTCGTCATTGTGCGGTGATATGTATCATGATCAACAACGTGTAAGAGATCACCGCAGACCCTGAAACCATGTCTCCACGGGGTGCGGTGATCTGTACCAAGGTCTACATTGTGAAATACATCACCGCAGCCCCTGAAACCATGTGTCCTCAGTGTGCGGTGATATGCATCATGCTCTACAAAGTGCAGGGTATCACCGCATGCCCAAAAACCATATTTGCACGGGCTGCGTTGATATGTACCATGTACTACATGGTGTAAGGCATCACCGCAACCCCTGACGCCATGTATCCATGGGCTACGGTGATACATAAAGGGATCAGCAAGGTGCGAGATATCACCGCACCCCCTGAAATCATGTCTGCAGGGGGTGGGATCATATGTACCATGGTCTACATGGTGTAGGGTATGAACGGAGGCCCTGAAACCATGTCACCATGGGCTACAGTGATACGTAGCAGGGTCTAGATGGTGTAGGGTATCATCGGAGGCCTAGAAACTAGGTCTCCGTGGGATGCGGTGATATGCATCATGGTCTACAAAGTGTAGGGTATTTCCGTAGGCCCCGAAACCATGCCTTCAAGGGGTGCGGTGATATGTACTATGGTCTCCATGGTGACCGTCACAGCAGACCTTGAAACGATGTCCGCAGGGGCTGCGTTATATGTACCATGGGCTGCAAGGTGTACGGGATCACCGCGGCCCCGGAGACCGTGGCTCCATGGGTTGCGGTCATATGTATGATGATCTCGAGCGTGTACGGACCGCAAGCCGTGAAACCATGTCTGCAGGGGTTGCGGTGATATGTACCTTGGTCTACATTTAGAAAGACATCACCGCAACCCCTAAAAACATGTATGCACGGGCTGCGCTGATAAAAACCTTGGTCTACATGGTGCAAGGCATCACTGCAGCCCCTGAGAACATGTCTCCATGGGTTGCGGTGATATGTATTATGATTTATGAGGTGAAAGAGATCACCACAGCCCCTGAAACCATGTCTCCATGGGCTACGGTGATAGGTAGCAAGGTTTACAAGGTGTGGGGTATCACTGCAGGCCCTGAAACCATGTGTCCATGGGCTGCGGTGGTATGTCCCGTGGTACCTGTACGAAAAGTAGTATTGTTCATAATTCTTTTTTCATTGAAAAATACATATTACAAAAAAGTATGTAGTATCTTATCCAAAATGCTCTTGCCCGTGCTTACAATTGGGGGACAAACGGGATGGGGAGAGAAAGCACAAATTAGGATGGGTAAGGGCTGAGCATTCAATTCCACCACTCAAGGAAAAGGGTGGGTGGGTGAGAGGTAGCACACAGGGGTTCCACAAAAAAACAAGTTTGCCATTCTGCAGTTGTGCTGCCCTCCATTGCTATACACCACCTCGCTATTGCAAAATGCTTTCCTTTGATAAGAAACATTCATTGGTAAACTAGAACAATGTTGCATATGAAGCAAACCAAGACGATTTCGCACATTTGATAGTCCCCTCTTCTGTGTGGCCACGGTGGTGGTGGAGTGGTGGTAGCTAGGTTGTTGGGTTCAACTAAACACAAATGCCAGTTTGGAACTTTATAAGCCACTTCACTTGTACTCCACCCTTGGGGAAGAAAACCACCTCCTTGCAGGAAGAGACGGGTATTTTGAAATTCATACAGATGGCAAAATGCATAGTGGCTGGTGAGGTTAAAAACAAACCACTGTGGTGTATCTCACCAGGAAGTATGGTGTAGCATGTGTACACTACCAAAACAAAAGTTCATCCCATGCAATGTTTGCCATTAAGGCGAAATGTGCATACCACTTGGTGCTTCGAAATGAAACCGTTGTCCAGAGGTTGGAGAGAAGAATGCACGTGATGTCGTTTTTCCCTGGACATTGGGGAAACAAACTTTAGTGAGGGTCGGGCAGTTGTCTACGAAGGGCTTGGAGGCTAGGTTGGATGCCCCCCTCCCACGGCGCACGCACCTACCCACCCATCCACCCACCACGAAGTCATTCCCTACCCATTGTTCCTCCCACCCTCCTCCGCAAGGGTGGACATTCTCCCGTTAATGATGTGCCCATCACTTTGCCAAATGATCTTTGAAGTTCCCAACAGAATGTAGTCCCCCACATCATCTTCTACTCGGGGTCCATTTGGTGCTAATCTTCTTCCACCCTTCAGAAGGTGGCCACGTTGGCGGCTAGGTTGGTAACTAGGTACGTGGCACGGATGGTGGCTTCATTGGTGGTTGGGTTCATGGTTGTGTTCTTGGCTGAGTTGGTGGTCGTTTCATTTGCAAGGGTACTTGCTATTTTGCTGGTTGGGTTGGTGGTTAGGTTGACTTCTAGTTGCGGCAGACAAAACTCGCCCAATGGTGCCCATACGTGTACTTATTGGCAAAAATCAGGTCTGCTTCTTAAATTGGTCCCAAGACCTTCGTTCCTAACTCGAGGCTCCTAGCCACCAACTCAGCCACATGCCTAGCCACCAACCTAGCCCCCAACCCGGCCCCCAACCCAATGCAAGAGGGCATAGGTAATTATGTGCTCTCACGTGTTTGTTGGTCTAGGGCTTTGTACTAGTGCAAAGGCATGTTGCTTGTTTAGCAATGTAGTGTCATCGCGGCTTCTTGTGTATTGGCTTCGGTTGGTGAGAAGTAGGGTTTATTTGTTACTTGAGCCGCCAAGTATGGTCCCAACGGGCCAATGGCATTGTCCAAAGGGTTTTGTGCTATATGTCTACCTGTGTAGCTGAAAATACCAACCATTCCTCGCTAATGGATATGACAATGCATGCACACAGCCATGCAGTTGTGCCCCATACAAGAGTAAGGTTGTGCTCTACTATTGGGCAGCTATTGCAACATCTTGTATAATAAGGATTGCCTGAGATGAGAGTTGCAAAACCCCTTCTCTTCCTTGGCATACTTCAAGCAAAGCCGGGATGATGCTGAACACATAGTCTGATTAAGTTTGAATAGTTTATGTGCTCCTGGACGGGCAGCTTTGCTCCCTAAGCGTGGCCTAGGACACAAACCAAGTGGTACTAACGGCTAGCCATTGCCTCATATGTCTAACCACAAACCCGACATGCCTTTAGCCAAAAAAAGGGGCACATTCGCCCCGTGACCACTGCCTCTTAAATGCCAAGAAGACCAATTGACCTACAACATTACACCTGTCACTCGCCTCCCTTGGTAGTATCCGTCCTGCCCAACCCTGGTGACGGGGGGCACAAAATTCAGCAGTACAAATAACTCTGCTCGCAACAAAGGTGCTCCTTGGTCTTGGGAGAGAGGGGTCATGCCTTCCCACGGTCAAACAGGGGGCACACTTCCATAAAGTAGCTGTTGAATGCCGGGGTGGCCGCCTAAACACCTTCCCTATGATCATTAATACCTGCTCATGTGCAAGTGCCTATGCACGTGCACACACAGGTGCTCACAGGTCCACATCCACACAGGTCCAAAACTAGTGACAACCACCACCATCCCCTTCCAGTAACCCTCGTCCAGGGGCAGGTCCTTGTGAAGTCCGAGTTTTGGGCGAAGGAGTGCACCAGGGCGTCGGTTGGACATACATTTGGTGCTTCCTCGGCTCAGCAGTGTGTGATGTGTGTGTATGCGCGTGCCACGTCTGAAACAATTCAAGTATGCACTACTGCAAACTTCAACTCCTTCAATGTGTACATATGGACAGACTTGGCGGTGACCATGAGTTCGACATTGCATGATGTGTGGCTCTGTGTGTGTGTGTGTGTGTGTGTGTTTGAGTGCGAGTTGCTGCATGTGTATGTTTGTGTCTGTGTGTGTGCATGTGTGTGGGGCCACGCACACAAACTGTAGAGGAATAATCTGTTCACAGCCCCACACCACCTGGGGACACAATCATCATGTTCTGCATCTTCTCTAGTGTGCTCTCGAGGACTTTGTTCCGCAGATTCAACGCAGCCAATTCTTCAAGAAGCTCAGCAGAAGGGTTCACTCCGCCTCCGCCCTGCAAGGCAACAAGAAACGGTGTGTGGATTCTGTGAGTGTCGTTCTGCTGGTTGGTTACGGTGTGGTACAACAGCTTGGCCTTTTGTGTGACCTGACATTCTTCATCAAGGTTGGCTGTGTCTATTGCAAGTGGGGACTGGGTGGGTGGGTGGGTGGGTGTGTTGGGGGGCTAATCAGCAAAGGCATGACGCCTACAATACCCTTGGTACAACTGCGTCAGACAAGCAGAAGGGCAGTGTAGATGGAGGCTCCTGAAGAGTGACCTCGTTCAATCCACTTGCCAAGAGCCAAGAGCATGCCGATGGACCATGCTAACCCGAATCCTGCAACTGCAGCCATTCATAACGGTGCAGGAGGATCTAGCTGTTGAAGGCTATGCCAATGCTCGTTATTCAGCATCCCCCAGCCCCCCCCTCCCCCTCCTGTGCTATGCCTCCCACCATACCTGCCACCTCCCACCCCCCCTCTAGCTCCGGGGGACCATGGGTCAATTGAGCCGCTTTTGGCTTGGCTGGGGGGGAGGCTCTAGCCCCAGCCCCACCCCAGGTTGTGACAAGTTTGAACATCAGTCAGACGTCGAGAGCAAAGGTGTGGCACACAGTGCTCTGATGCAACCAACAACAATGTACAGATATCAAAAACTGAGGGTCATGAAGACCAAGGGTAAAACGGAGCTGCAGTGCATCATCAGTCTGAATAGTGCGGTCCTACTACCCTTTTCCCCTCCAATCAGGGCGGTCCTTAACGCAAAAAAAAAAGTTGTTCCAGAACATTGTTTTTTCAAAAGAGCCCGCGGACATTACATGTCTTCACCCTGGTGTTCCCAACTTTTCAACCATGAGTCCCTAGCCCAAAATTTGTGCAACCACACAACCATATGATCCTAGCCCCACATGTGTTCAATGATAGCATCCGAACCCTACCCCACACCCCGCACAATTCAACATGAACAGGAGCAATGTTGTTTTCAATCAAATGCAGTGACCCAGTGTTCGACCACCCGAATGTTCCATCGCCATTGGCACAGCTCATAACAAACCCTCTACAGCTGGTACAACCCCTGGAAGTGCACCCTGACACGCTCCATAAGCTCCAGGGGTGTCCTTAACGGAAAAAAAAAAGTTGTTCCGGAACCAAGTAATTCCAAAAGAGCCCGCGGACAGTACATCTCTTCACCCCGGTGATCCCAATTGTTCAACCATGAGTCCCTAGCCCCAAATTCGTATAAGCACACAACCATATGATCCTAGCCCCACAAGTGTTGCATGATAGAATCAAAACCCTACCTCACACCCTGCAGAATTCAACATGAACAAGAGCAATACTTTTTTCGATCAAATCCAGTGATGCAGCGTTCGACCACCCGAATGTTCCATCGCCGGTGGCACAGCTTATAACAAACTCCCTACAGCTGGTACAACCTCTGGAAGTGCACCCTGACACACTCCATAAGCTCACCCTTCCCCCCGCTCACACTCAAACCATGCTTCCTAGAAATGGCCTTAAACTCAACTTTAGTCCACTCATGCAACCTCCCCCTCTCCATTGCCTTCAACACCGCCTCATCCACATCATACGCAAACACCAACTGCGCGGCAGGGTTAGAAGAGGTAGAGGGGACAGCTGGGGGGTTACGAAGGTCAGAAGAGGAGCTACTGGCAACTTCACTTGCCTGCTCCAAATCCTCGTCCTCAGTGTCTTCGTCCTCACCCTCCAACCCAACCCCATACACATCGCCAATGTCGGCGTGACGGGTCGCCCTCTTGGGGACAACCCACAAATCTTGAATGTCCAACTGAACCTCTGCCTGACCATCCTCTTCCAAAGAAACCGCCAAATCCTTGAAAGCCGCAAACCCAAGCAAACCACCATCTTCCAACTCAACCGCATGCCCTTGCTTCCGTTTGCGCGGGCGGAAAGGGGTCTTGCGAAGATCATCAAAAACCTCAAAGGGCCCCCAATCCTCTGGTGCCTCCCCATTGCACCTTACCCACAGCGTCTCACACATGCGCTCCGTGCTTTGGCCAAAGTCGGTAGCCGTTTCAAAGCGGGGGGCAAAATCACAAGTGGCCCACTTGCTGACTTGTGGGCAAGGTGGCTACATAAACCCTGCCGCCTCGGGGATCCCCTCCGCCTCAGAGCGGGGGGCAGAATCACAAGTGGCGCCCAAAAGAGGGCGGAGTTGCTGCATAACTCCTGCTTTCTCGGCGATCCCCAAAAAGGGGGGATAGACATGGCCCACGCTGGGGCGGGGCGAAAAGGCCTCTAGGGGCTGTCCTTAAGGGGGCTGTCCTTAACAAAAAAAAAAAATCTCGTCACTTAAGGACCCCCCTGATAAGCTCACCCTTCCCCCTGTTGACACTCAAACCATGCTTCCTAGAAATGGCCTTAAACTCAACTTTAGTCCAGTCATGCCATTCCCCCCTCTCCATTGCCTTCAACACCGCCTCATCCACATCATACGTGAACACTAGCTGCGCGGCAGGGTTAGAAGAGGTAGAGGGGACAGTTGGTGGGTTACGAAGGTCAAAAGAGGAGCTACTGGCAACTTCACTTGCCTGCTCCAAATCCTCGTCGTCACTATCTTCGTCCTCACCCTCCAACCCAACCCCATACGCATCGCCAATATCGGCGTGACACGTTGCCCTCTTCGGGACAACCCACGAATCTTGAATGTTCAAATGAATCTCTACCTGAGCATTGAGGGGCCACGCAACAAAGCGTGGATTGTGAGTCCCTAACCCCAACTCGAGAGGCCACGCAACAAATCATGGATTGAGAGTCCCTAACCCCAACTCAAGGGGCCACGCAACAAAGCGTGAATTGTGAGTCCCTAACCCCAACTCGAGGGGCCACGCAAAAAAGCGTGGATTGAGAGTCCCTGACCCCAACTCGAGGGGCCACACCACAAAGCCTCGATTGTGAGTCCCTAACTCCAACTCGAGGGGCCACAAAACAAAGCCTGGATTGTTAGTCCCTAACCGCAACTCGAGGCGCCACGCAACAAAGCGTGGATTGTTAGTCCCTAACCCCAACTCGAGGGGCCACGCAAAAAAGCGTGGATTGCGAGTCCCTGACCCCAACAGAAGGGGCCACGCAACAAAGCGTGGGAAAGAGAAAGAAAAAAGAAAGAAAGAATTAACACAGTGTGTTCGCCCCACAAAGAATTTGCCACTGGACTGGGGCCGCGTTTTTGCTCCGAATGCAAGATCTTCAATGCGCAATAAACGACATTTGTATAGCAGCCCGTCTTGCTGATCTCCGCTGGAAGCACCTCGCAACAAACGACATTTGTATAGCGCCTCATCTTGCGATATCTGGCGCTCAAAAGCTGTCATCAAAATTGGCTACCTCACCCTTGCCTTCTTGGGGCCCTGAAGTGGGCGGAAATGCTACCTAACCCCTACATTCTTGGGGGTCCCCAGCAAAGGGGACAAAATTTTCGGGCGACCAACACAGGGCGGAATTGCTATGTAACCCCTGCTTTCTCGGCGATCCCCAAAAAGGGGGGATAGACATGGCCCACGTTGGGCAGGCACAAAAAGGCCTCTAGGGGCGGTTCTTAAGGGCGGTCATCCGACAAAACAAAACTCGTCCCTTAAGGACTGCCCTGCCTCCAGTGCACAAATAGTTTGCCGGGGTCGACAACTCATTGGTTGGACGGGGTCCGCCTTGGCAGATTATTCATGAGCGATGGCTCAGTTTTGCATATCACAACACCATGTGCATGTTGCTTTATGCTTTGCTGCAATTGTCCTGCCAAATATGTTGTGGCTATGTTTCAAAACAACTCATCATATTGTCTCTATCACCCAAAGCAAAGGCTACTCAAGCAGATGATACCCTGCCCTATGGGTGACAGGGTTGCAAACGTCAGACCAATGTATGTGGGTCACAGCAGCCGTTTTGAGGTTACCAATGTGTCTCATGATGAATGGTGTCATGCAGCATGTAGTGGTAGTTCAGTTTGCATTTGGCAGCATCCAGCAAGGAGTGGTCTCACATTCAGTGATGAATGGTTTGCAAGCCACAAGGGCCAAAACTGGTGGTGAGTATGCCGAATGTATTGCCTTGGGAAGGTCTGTAGTGGAGCTAGAAAATGACTTATTGTGCATTGGCCAAAAAATAGTCCTTTGACCATCAACATTAAAACTCCAAATGTTGGGTTCAATCGAGTGCAAGATACAATGTGGGCACATATCCTGTTTGGCACTACATTTGTACACAGGCGGCTTTGGGTCACTTGGACACAGTCACTACACAACATCGAGGACGAGGAGGAGATGGAGCCGATTAAGCGTTACCCCGCGACAACCCCATGGTCTTAGATAGCCCAAGTTGCATCCCCCGCCCAAAACTGACACCCGCCCCTGAAAAACCCTGGCGATAGGTGATCATGAAACATGGGTCTAACAACATTAAAATTGAACTTTTTTGAACACAAGCCGCAAGCAGCATTCTTTTCGAGTATTGTCTAAGTCATTTTTGCCTATTTCGATGCAACTTGACTTTTGCGTTCAGCACCGTGCAATACACAACAAGCTGTCGGATTCTCAGGGAATCCCCGCAAAAAAGAATGCGTGCCATTCATGGTAGGCAAGGCATGTGGCAAAAACAAGCCGTGCAGAGTGCGCACCCACCCAGGCCTGGCTACAAGACGTGTGCAAAAGATGGTCTCCGTGTGAAAATGACGCTATTCAGTGGAGAATTGCATAGTAGCCGGGCAACTTCCTATCATTTATTACTGCTTTGGGCCATACGTCCATGCAACTAATGCCATGAACAACAAAGGACGTATTCTTGTACATTGTACACCACTCCGGCATAGTATAGTTTCTAACCACCTGTGCAGCTAACTGATAGCACTTCTTGTCACCGTACTTTTTGCATTTGGTGTTTGCGTGTCTCGTTACAAAATGCATACAACTTGATGCTTTATCGTTTTCATCACATATGCTTATCCGCGGAAAAACGTGGCACACCAATCTTTCGTTTTTGTTCCACTGTGCATAAAAAGTCAACAAATTGTTCACACAACATCAGGTAAAATAAAAACTCAGAAAATGGAATAATAAATATAGGGGAATCTTGGGCGTATGTCCTTTGGCTAGGCTTGCGAAGGGGGAGCATACATAGCCCTGCCTGGATTTACAATTTGTACACCCCCCTTTTCTTTCAGCGGCTGAGCTTGCCATGCCCAAAGCTCCTATCCAAGACCCCTGCAACCACCGGTCGCTTCATTCCACACATGTTCACCCTTTGTTTCGATGGAATGAATCAACTCTGTAAGTTGGAAGGAAGCCTATGTTTTGATGACCATGATGTTCGCAAAATCAGGCCTCAAAAATTGGATTCACAAATGAATTTTTTTCCCAAAGCAACAAATGCTCTTCTTGTACAAACTTTAACGGTTGCCGACGCCACTACCCTAGATACACGCCGGAAAAGCCAATTTCGTTCTAGCCTAGAACCACTAAAAGGGCTTGAACGAAAAAAAGTGGGGGTTACCCCGACGCATGGGCATAGGGGGTCAGGGGTATGAAGGTTGCAACTTGGACCCCAAGGATAGTTCCAGGGGGTCCATACCTTTTTTTTATACAAAAACACGTTTTTGACCCGAAATTAAACAGAAAAAATTGTTCCAGCGACGAGCTAGCGACATTCTAGCGAGCGCTCACTAGCAGCGCTAGAACGTTGCTAGAACGGCGCTAGAATGAGTGCAATGTTGCTCCGGGATCCCTCAAAGATAAGCTGCCCCATGCTACCATGGCCAGCCGTGGCCAATCACAGGGTCCCGATGCTAGACTCGACGCACGGAGCTCTGCCCCGCCCCCCCTCCAGCCCCAGGTTAGCCCGGTTGCCCCCCGAACACCATAGGTCACTTGGAGGGCCACTTGGCAACCCGGCGCCGGTTCACTTGGTGGAGGGTTTGCCCAATTACCCCGGTTAGCCCCCCATCCCTCATTCGCGAGTCCCGACACGCAGGTCACCCCTCCTGTGTGGTGGGGGATTGCAGGGCTGCATCCTTGCTCGCGACAGGCCCCTCCGCTGGTGACCTGGCACCAGTCTAAAAGCCCTCAGGATGATAGCTGTGGGACGGGCAGCCCACACGCACAGCCACCCGTGAAATGGGTCCCGATGTGGCGTGATTGCCGTGCCACCGCGTGACTCCTCTCCTGCCATCGTGGCCCCTGTTCCAGCTCTACTCAACCCATGCGGTGCACTCTCTCTCCTCGTCGCCGTGTCTCCAAGGGCCGAGTGCTGCACCCCAGGCGCGTCCCTCCCCCTTGCGCAGCCCCCTCCTATCCATAGTGGGCGCGCCGTCCTACTACCAGCTCTGGTCAAACGTCGACCTCGCAGTGGCAATCTTCCAGGCCGCTACGCGGAGAGGTACGACCTGGACTGCATTCGACACATGCGCCACTCTGTGTGACAGCTTGTGCAGGGGCATCGCAAAGCGTTTCCCGCGACCCTCCACCGGTGAGCCCCGCTCGCCTAGACGCCCTTTGGGTCGCAGCCCCGCGCACTGGCGCGGCACTCCCCCTGCGCCCCTGTACTCATGAGTCCTGAGACCCCAACCCGCTGATGCGCTCCGTCAGGCGGCCCCGCAATACTCCGCATTCTCGCGCCATGGATTTTGTTTCCTTGCAGCATGGCCACACTCGTGGCACACTATGCTTTTCTTTGGCACCCAGTTTACTGGCTGCCACCCCTGCCATACTGCGCTGCTCCCGTGATCCCTTTATCACATCCCCTCATCTCTGTTCAGCGACTACAGGCCACCCGCTCCCTTCTCGCCGTAGCGTACCATGTCTGAACACTCCTCACCGTCCTAGGACTCCCCCTCCCCAGTTCCTGAAGCTACTTCAGGCGGGGCCCTCCGCCGGGGGCCATTCCCCATGTTCTTGATGGATATTTCCCAGTCTAACGACACCAACCGGTTGCTTGGCGTGTTGAAAGACAACGCGCTGGAGGCTGTGAACGCGGCCGTACGGGCCCTTGACCCTGCCCTATCCGACTTGTGTGATGCCCTGCGCTGCATAGCGGTCGGTGGTAGCATCCACGCTATTACCGCCCTGATAGGAGCTTGGACGCCCAGGGGGCGGTTACTTACGGCCGCCGTCACGGTCGCCACAGGCCCGTAAGAGGTCAAGATTATCGAGCATGTCCCCTTGGCGCTTGCGCAGGGAGCCCCCCCACTGGAAAATGTCTCCAAGGACCCGGACACCGTCACTGCCGCCTTGATCACGAGGTGGCGCCCCGGCACTCCCCCATATCGGCTGCCCACCTCCGGCAGCAACCTCTACTCCCCCCGGGAGAAGGCCCCGCCCATCGACACCCTGGCGGCCCCGGAGATACAGAACGAGAAGGTCTCCTTCAAACTTTAAAAGCCCATTAGCCACCGGGGCCTCTTGTCCCGGGGCGCTTTTCCTTGGTCGCCCAGGTGCCCAAATGTACAGGGCCGCCGCACTCTCCGTCTCCGTGACGATCACCACCACCCCCCGGCTCTTCACCATCGGCTACTCCTTGTGGCTCCTGCTCCTGCTCCTTTGCGACTTGAGTGCACCAAGCCAAGGATCTGTTGCACGTCGGCGGCGCTGCGGTACCCAAACTCCATGTCCGCCTCGGTGGGCGGCAGCACGGGTTCAGGGCCGGCCGCCGCGCTCATCATCACGTCACGGGCCTGTCCACTGTGCCTCGCCACAGCTCCCATCATCACCTCCTTGCTCAGCGCCGTGTATCCGCTCGGCCACAATCCCTCTTGCAGGGTGGTCTCAGCAGTGCTCACGATCTGAGGCCACTTCGGGACAGATACATCTTATTTGCTGTGCCTCTTCAATACAATTACCCGCTAGGCTTTTCAAAACACATTTGCTTTGCCTCCAATCCTTGTGGGGGTGGCGTGCCCGGTGTTATACCAACGGAAAGAACCGCATGCCATTTTTGTGTCAAAACATGGTAAATTTTGGCAATCGGGGTCTAAACCACCCACCTTGTGGGGCAGACACGGCAACAAAGGACAATAACCCCCAAAATGGTGAGACTTGTACCTCCTGGTTCTCCAAGTGCCCGGCTCTGATGGCCCCCATTCCTTCTCCAATGGCAGCGGCGTCCCCTAATGATGCCCTCATATGTGCATTAGCTCCCCGTGGGCGGGGCACAACACGTCAAATGCCATCATTTAGCGGTGTAGGGGTTTTCACTCTATCAGCTAGGCGCAGTATGGGAACAGAAGCCAATGACCCCCGAAATGGTGCAAGTTGTGCCTTCGAGTACTCCAAAGGCCCGTCCCCGATGGACGAATTCTTTTTCTAGTCGCGGCGGCATCCCCTGACATACGCATATTGACCACAACTGTGCATTCACTCCCCGTCAACAGACACGACACCTCAAATGCCATCAGTTAGCAGTGCAGGGATTTTCAATCTATCGGCTAGCCGTAGTATGGGCAAAAAAGCCAATAACTCCCTAAAGGGTCCAACTTGTGCCTTCGAGTTCTCCAAGTGCCCATCCCCGATGGACCCAATTGTTTTTTGAGTCGCTGCGGTGTCCCCTAGCGTACACATACTCACCGAACCTGTGCATTAGGTCCAGGTGGGCAGGGAACGAAACCTCCAATGCCATCGGTCAGCAATGCAGGGGTTCTCATTCTATCAGCTAGGCGCAGTATGGGCAAAAAAGCCAATAACTCCCTAAATGGTCCGACTTGTGCCTTCAAGTTCTCCAAGTCGCCGTCCCATATGGACCCAATTGATTTTCCAATCGCGGCGGCGTCCCCTAGCGTCCACATACTGACGACAAACGTGCATTAGCTGCCCGTCGGCAGGGCACAACACCTCAAAAGCCATCGGTTAGCAGTGCACGGGTTTTCATTCGATCAGCTAGGCGTAGTATGGAGAAAAAAGCCAACAACCCCCCTACGGGTCCAAGAGGTGGTAGCTGCTTTCGGGGCGCTACCCAATGAGGTGCACGCAGTCCTGCAGACCTCCCAAATGCCGACAACGGAGCTCATCCCCCTGAAATTCAGCTTCTTGGCGTGGGCCTCCTCCATCTGCCTCTTGGGGCAACTCACGTCACTCACCGTCGCCAGCCCCGCTCCGCTGGTTAACAAGGGCATGTGGCCCCTTGACTAGCTGCGCCCACTGCTAGAGTGTTCTATCCTCCCGGTCCGCAGTGTGGAACTGCTGCACCAAATTGAGCAAGCAGGGGAACACTCGTGTGCCACAGCACCCTCCATCGTCCTCATGCAGGCTGGCATCCAGGACACAGCCAGCCCTCCCCACGTGCCATGCGCCCTACCTCGCAAAGGGGCAGCAAGCCCCTAGTCCAGTAGGGTCCTTGTTTGCAGCCCCCTCTTTCCCCCCGGCGTCGGCACTATACCGCGTAGATGACAACGCCCCACCGACAAGTAGCGGCCATTCCCCCTCATCGTTGCTGCCCGAACCGCCCGAGTTGTCTTACACTATCCCAGAACCAGTGTGCCAGGCCAAGCCGGCTACCACGGACCCAACACCACCAGAGTACCGACCCCAACCGGCGGGTGCCCCCCCCCCCCCCCCCGGCCCCTCCGTAGCCAGCAGAGCCTTTTGTCCCGGACTTGGACGTCTGAGCCTACTCTACCGGCTACGCCCAGCTACGCGACAAATATGAAACCTAGCAGGAGGAGCCGTGCACGGTGCAAGATGATGAGGCGGACCTCCAACGAAACCTTGACCTTGTCCGAGATGAGCGTGACAATTCCCTACTGTGGATACAATGCGCAGCTGCAGAGCAGCGACGGGCCGAAGCCAGCAAGCTAGGCAGCTTCATCCGAGCCCGGCCCCCCCTACTGTCTATGGCCACCGGACTCCGAGGCCTTCAAGCCACTCCAGTTGCATTCGCCAATGCAATGCGCAGTGCGGTACCGGTCTCATTCGAATTGCCCCCGCCCAGGTCCCCACAATTCCTCGCCCTCGTGCCGGTTATCCTCGCGTCGGCCGTCCTAACCTAGCCCCAAGCGCATTATCTTGAAGCCCTAGCTAGCGTGCTTAGGCAGGGTGTAGCACGCCTTGCGGCCCCTACTGAGGCGCCAAGCGTCTCCTTTGTTGTCCCGGCCGATGTTCCTAAAAACCCACCGGCAGCTCCCCCACCCTGTGTCCCGGAACTCCTCCCCACACTCGGTCGCTAACCCCCTCCCCCACCGCCGCCGCGCTGGCGTCTCTCCTAGAATGGATGCCCACGATTCCGCGAGGGTGCGAGGACAAGGTAGCCCACTCCTTGCACCTCCAGTTGTTCCGCCACTACAGGGCAGATGCTAGCTCCCTCCCACAGCCGCCAATTTGGGAGCAATGGACATGGATCCGTAGCCGCGAGCCGAACTTGCCCGGTATCGTTGAGGTTCTGCGTGCCTTCTACGCCAGTCCGCCCCCGGAGCACGGACAGCCCCGCCGCCTGGCCCGCCGATGCGGAAGCCGCCAATCAAGCGGCAGGGGCAGCGAGGAAAAAGGGGTACACCCCCCGGAAAGTGGACCCCTAGGTGTTTTCCAAGGTACTGTGGTTGGGTCGGCAAAAGCTAGACGACCACCCTGTAGGAGAGTTGGATGCGGGGCTGTTGTGCAGCATCCTCCGCGACAAGTTTGGAGCGGGGCTCTCATCCATCTAGGACGCACAACTTAATCACACGGCAAAATTCACAATCATGGGCGTCAAGCCCGTCAATTACGACCATGGTATGAAGTTGACCCGGCATCACTTTGCCCGAGGATGGAAGATATCCTGGGCGGAGTCCAAGAAGGAGCCCTACACCCCGTGGGCCCATCACCCCGACAAGGAGTACCCCGCTCGCTAGACCCACCGTGGGGCGAGGACAGAAACACCGGCGCCTGCATGACCCGGAGGACGAAGTGGACCTCACCAGAGCCTCCATCGCCAACAGGGAGCCAGAGGCCAAGCTGCAACGGCGTTACCGCCCCGCCGCCCTTACAGATCCCCGCCTCGCTGGCGCAGCCCTAGGTACCGGCACGACGGCCCACCGGCAAGGCGTCGCAGTGCCTACCAAGACGAGCGGCCCGACCCTCGTGGTCACTCCAGCCACCATGACCGCCACCCCCCCCCCCCCCGCACCCGGCCCCTCTCCTGTCCTACCCTACCCAGGGGACCAACACCACTCCCCGGGTTGCCATGGCACACAATCCCTACAACCCCCCGCCCTGGAGACCTCGGATCGACCCACACCTATACCAGCTGTACTTCGGAAACCGCCCAAGGGACCACTCGGTCAAGAGGCAACAGGCCGCAACGAGGAGGTCCTTGGCACGGTCTCGTTGCTCCGCCACTCCCACTTTGATGGACTCCCCAAAATGTCATAGCTACACCTGGGTGCGTATACCCCCAACTCCCCCCCTAGGGAGTAGGGCCTGGTTCCCATGCCACCACCAGACATAGCCTAGTTCATCCCGCCTCCATACGCCCTCGACATGTGTTTACACCTGCCAGCGGGGATGCACTACTACTGGGCGGTGCAGACACGTGGCCCCGCAACACCCTAGCGCTTGTAGAGGCCTTACACTGCGTGCAAGTATCTGGGTCTCACCACATATCGTTCTGCAGCACATGCATGCCGCCCACCTCCCTCACCCTCATCGAACACCACCATGTCGTCCTCCCGCCCTCGTTGCACAACCGTGTCTCCATCACTGCCACCAGCCTTACCAATGCTAGCCTCCTGGTGCAAGCGGCCACGTACTAGCCCCAACACCACCGGAAGTGGGTCCAGGGCCTGCCCCGAGCACTCCCAAGACTCGTTGCTCGCACGCTGCGCCAACGCCCTACACTTTGCCAACCAGCGACAAATGCTGCCCTGGGCCACTCCCAGCCCCGCCCTGACATGGTTACCCTGAACGTGCAAAAGTCCCTGAGGCCCAAACTCCGGGCTGTGGACGTGCTGATACGTGAATATCATTACCGCTTGACTCTACATGTCCAAGAGTTCAGGCCTCTAGTCCTCCAAACAATGCACCCGCTCTATCACACCATCTAGGCGAAGGTTACCGGCGGGTGTCCCACCCTGCTGTTTTGAGCCCCGGACCTGTACGTCACCAGCCATTGTGCCCACCCCACGGGTCATGGTCATCACGCACTTCACTTTTGCTGACTTGGCCCACTGCCACGCTCATGTGTACTTCCCCGCCGACGGCGACCACAAAGTCCTCCAAGAAATCCTCAACTCGGTGTACCCCCACCTCGTCCTCACGTCTGCACGGGTCGTGGTCCCGAGAGGAGATCTGAACACCAGCTGCCGTTGGGCCGCCCACCTCCCGGTGGCGCGTGCCCCCCTCTGTGACCTCATCCTACCCATGCTGGCGCGCCCTGGGTTACGCCGCTTGAGCCCCCTTGCTGAGGCCCCCACGTGGGTGAGCCCGCAAGGCTTTATGGCAGCCCTGGAGGACATCTTGCTCCCGTCCCCCTCGGCAGCTGCCCACTCCACCGAGGTGCGCTCCGACTCGAGCTTCCCCTCGGACCACATGCCAATACTGATTGTCCTCTATTGCCTGCCCCCCGGTCCTCAACCCACATGCCCGTCGGAGAGAGGCCGTTTGCCCATCCCCAGGAAGCCTCTCGACGGCCAACTCCACACCCTCAATGACACCTTCGAGGCCGCAGCGCTCCAGCCGCCTCTTGACACCATCGATAACCCGCCACACTACGCCACGGTGACGGCGGCATTGTATGCCGCGGCCACGGCAGCTTATGGGCCCCCTTCCCCTATGCATCCTGCGCCAGCAGCTGTGCATGTGCACGTCCTGAGTCTGCAAAGGGTACACCACGGAGCACCCATACTGGACATCCCACTCACTCCACCCGGTGGAATTTGCCCGCCTTAAACGCTAGATCCGGGTTTCATCGGATGTCATCCTTTTGGAGAAGGATGTGGGGTTGGCACCGCTGTCTCGCGCCTTTGAACAGCCCACCAAGGTCAACTACCGCCGAAAACTGGGAGCACGATACATGCCCCCGGCTGACCCCGTGTACGCCGTCGGAGTTCCGGTCCACCTCCATCAGCAGGCGGCGGGTGCCCTTGACCAGCTCCGTCAACGGCATCTAGCCCCTCTGGAATCCCTCTCCCCCGCCGACGTGCGTGTAATCACGGGGCGGACCAGCGCCCCTCTCCGGAACCCTCGGCTACCGCTGCCAACCTGCGCACCATCATCCACCGTCCACGATGTGCTGTAATACCGGCTGTTCGGCAAGGTGGCGGACACCAAGCTTTCAGTCGTCGCAGATTTGATCAACGACATCCTCCGCGAGTTGCCAGTGCCCCAAGACCACTCCGCGGACTTCATCAACCTCCCCAAGAAGCAGCCGGCCACTCACTAACCTTGCCACTGTGTGGAAGCTCATCGCAGCGCTGCTGAAGAACCACTACTAGCCTCGCTTGGTGGCGAATGGCATCGTGCCGCCTCCCCAGTTTGGGATGTCCCCCCATTGCTCCTCTGTGGAGCTCCTCCGCGTTCTCCACGACGTGGGGTAGGACCGTTGGACACAGTGTCTCCAGGCATGGGTCCTAGCGGACGATGTCCGCCATGCTTACGGGTCACTCAGCCATGACACAGAGTACACTGTTCTGACCGCCGCTGGGATCTCTGACGCCGACACCCGGGTCTTGGAGCGCCACAACGGCACCCTAGAAGTCAACGTGGGGGGAACCAAGGGCCGGATCCCGTCTTCTACGTGCCTAGGAGCCGCCACGGGGCAAGGGTGCCCGGTGTCGGGCATGACATACTGCATCTACGGGGAAGTCAGGGGGCACAAAGCCTGCCGCGACATCCCGCCAGTCACTACGCCCGCAAGATAGATGAACCGGATGCTCTTGATGGACCACAACGAGTGGCTCCCAGGTGAGCGAGGCCACCTCCGCACCTTGGCCTAAGGAATTGAACGTGCCGGGCGTCTCACCAAGCTCGACTCTAACCCCACAAAGACCGTCCTCATCGGCACAGAGATGCGGGATGGCAAGGTCCACTTCCTCGGGACACGGTGTACCTAAGCGGTCACTCAATGTGATGTGCCAAAAGCCTCTACTACGTCCGCATCCTGGGCCGTCATGCCCTACCCCACCTCTTCCATCCAGTTGACTCCCGCGGGCTGTTCTCTGGTACCAGGTCGGCATGTCAGGCACTCTGTGCCTCCCAGCTACCGGCCAACTACGCCCTCGCCATGGTCGTTGCCAGGTGCCATGGCACGGTCAACTGGCTCACTAGTGTGCGCCCCCCATCTCTACGTGCTATGCGTGTGCTGCACGCCATGGCCACCTCAGCCATGAAGGCCACCGTAGGCTAGACCCTTGCTGCCTCTGCCCTTTTCCTCCGTGGCGTCACGGAAGAGGGAATTGGCATCTCGCCAGCTCCGGTCACAAGGGATGCCAACTTCCTGAGTATCTACATCCGGCACCTCAATCACCAGAGCCCCTTAGTCCGCCGCTCTACACAATATGGACTCCTCACCGCCCTTTGGCGTTTCCATCCCCGGCAACCGTGCCTCACCGCGGCCTTCCGGCTATGTTGTACCGCCCACCCCACCGACCATGACCTCTTCGTCGCTCTGTTGCACCAATGCAACATTTCCATCAACCTCCGCCCCGCAAGGGTCCGCAAACGAACACCTCCCTCACGTGATGGCCCTATCTTGCTCCGAGCTGGACATCGAGGAGTCTAAGGAGTGGATTGTCGCAGGCCACTGCGACACAGGCAACGCGCACAGAGCACGGTGGCCGCGAGTGTCTTCCCGCCCCACTACCCCCGACCAGCACAACCCCCCCATCGCCCACGGCCACGCAGTTCCGGCCACCATCCCCACGTTGTCGTGGATCCCGAATAACTACGGCATCCCCCATGATGATTCATGGTGCCCAAGGTGCCGACGATGTGATGGATCCGTGGCCGTGTTCTACCCCAGGACACTGCAGTTCTAGATATACCCCGTCACCATCCCCATGAGTGTGGATAACGCCTTCACGGCGGTGTTGTACACGGCCTAGGCTGCCCGCTCTGCCCGAGGTGCTTTTACTTACCCTACCTTCACCTTCCCATCCAGCTCGTGGCACTTTGTCGACTGTAAAGGGTACATAACGGCTCAAGAGGGGCGGCAGGCCCCGAACGACTTATTACAAGCAGCCCTGCTACGTGCATGCCGCACAATAGCCGTGGATCAACCACTCCCTCGCCACCTCTACTCCCGAATCGTTGGAACCTGGCTAGACACGCTGCTGGACTAGCTGGACGAAGCCAAGGGGCTCTCCGCGAAAGACTGCCAGGCCACGGTGGGATGGCAGGCCCCCAAATAGGAGCCCCGGATCTGCTTATCCCATGCCGGCCTCCAAGTCCACGACGCCCTCCCCCATGCTCGCCGTGCCCTTCTCGTCTCCCACCGCGCCTGCTCCGGATCACCTCCACCGCAACGCGATCCCGCCCAGGCCGAATACGCCACCGCCGTAGGTCATGGCCTAACCTCATGGGGCGACCAACTAGCTACCACTGGCCTTTGCCTTTCCCTGTCCCCACCAAGACACGCCTTGCCCCCTCTGTCTCCAGCCCGCACCTAGTGACCACGTCCTGTCCTCCCCGCTTGACTCTCCGCCCCGCACCAACTACCATTGCTGGACCGCAGCCTGTCTCTCCCGATGGTGTCATGCCTCGCGCAACTGTGCATCCATGGCCTGGGGGGTCCTCACCCTCTGGGGCAACAACCCTTCCTCCTAGCCGTTCACGGCCCCCCGGGCCACGGCTCTCTCCCTACTTATACCGTCAGGCGTCTTGGTGCTATCTCGGCACCCCATCTGGATGCCCTCCATCACCGGAGGTTGCGACCGGCCAACCAACGTTGCCTCTTGTGCGACTACAGGCTCACCACCATCCTTGTACACAAGCGGCACACGGTGCCCGTCCTGCCCCTCGCTGGGAACTACTCCCCCCAGAATGGAGGCCCTGTGGACAAGACCCTCGTTAACCACCCTGTGCCAGAGTGGTGCAATGTCCTCAACTGGGCCCTGATGCCTGGTGCTACCAGGTTGCCGGCCTGGTACGTCATCCTCGGCGTATGGCTGTCGGGAGACCTCTACCTCGCCCCCGACATGAGGTCCACTAGGGCCACCAGTCAAAGACGGAGCCCATACCAAGTCCTTTATGTACACCTCCCACACAACCAAATCCCGACGCAAACCCACGAGGAAATCGAGTGGGGGGTACATGACGTGGTCATCCTGGACGGTCTCAGCTGGCACGCGCTCGCCCCCCGTTTCCCGGACCGGCACTATCCTTAGGCCAGTGGCGAAAGGCGAAGCCCGGAGGCAGGCCATTGTGGAGATGAGATCCCCTGTTGGTGTGCCGTACTTCATGAAGCCTTCTTGGCCATCCTCTGTGCGGCGGCCCGGGGCCGCCGCACGGTCTACAAAGATGTGTAGGTGGCTCTAGGTCGGCCCTCCCCGTGGCCCTATCCACGTGCGTGATCACGTCCTCGGCCTTGCGCGTCCGAATCCTTCCGGTGCCGCGCTTAGTCGAGCCACGGCGCGCTCCTTGTCTGGCGACCTTCTAAGTCGGGGGTGATGCCCCGGGGAGACCCACACTTTCACACGCTGGACGACTCTGGGACGGGGACTCGGGTGGTTCCACGGCCTTCGGTCGGTTGGTCACATGGACATGGAGGCAGATCAGACCGTGGCGTTCTCGTACACCGGCGGTGGAACCCTGACGGCCTGCCGGGAGGAGCATCCTTAGGTGTGCGACGAGAACCGCCTTGCTCTCGCGGATATAAGACGGAGGACTCCCCTGGCAGACTGCTTCAGACCCCCGGGGGAAGTTGCTGAGGCCCATCGTCCATGGGACCACGGCACACGCTCCTCCTCTTCCTCCCGCTTGTCACCCCCCTTGCCTAGTGCAGCAACACCCACAAATCAAGTGCCTCCACCATCCTAGCAGCCCATGGCAAGGCGTAAACGCCCACTGAAGAGCGTTATCGAGGAAAAGCGCAGCACCACTTGCGTAGCATTGCACATCACACCGCACATGGCGAAGGGCGGGGCTATATGCCCACGGGATCAGCCAAGACGCGGTGCCGGGAATAGCTTGTGGGGTCACGCGTGGGGTGGGGGTGGGGGGGGGGGGGGGCAGTTACTCCATATACCCGGCGGCATCGAAGACCCCCAATCATAGGGCCGGGCCGTACGGCCCCCATCAAAGGAGAGCTGTGCTCCTGCAGCCCACAATGGTGTTCCCTGCAGAACGCCACAAATTGGGGTCATTGGGGGTGGGGCGCCACCACTCACTCCAGGCAACATCCTTGTCCGCCCTGGTGCCCCTCCTTTTTGCCACCCCCCTCCTCACCCGCCTCCTTCCCCTTGCCACCCCCCTTGTCACCCCGGTTCCCATTGTTGTGGCCTTTGTCACCCCCCACGTCATCCCCTTCGTCCCCCTCACTCTCCTTTATCGGCCCGCGGAGGTACTGCTCTGCATCTTCTTCGGTGACGAGCAGGAAGGAGGAGGGCACCCGGAAGGTACCCCCCTCCTTCTGCCTCTTCCTCTTCCCCTTCTTCCCTTTCCCCTTCTTCCGACCCTCCCCATTGGACCCCTGGGGTACCACCCACCACTCGTCAGGCCCCGGGTCTGCGTCCCAATCCGCCAGCACACTGACATAGCTAACCGTCCCCCCATTGACCCGTCCTCCCAAGGGACATACCAGGTGTCCAGCACACCCGCCGTGCTCCCCCTACTCGCGAAGCGGGGTCCTTGGGGGGCGGGCTTTGCATTGGGTTTGGGGGGTGGGGGGTTTGGCAGTCTTCTGGGATGGGGGGCCGGGTCCCCTCTTCACTCTCCCTGTCGAAAAATTTTCTTCCCCCTATTCTTGGGGGCTCCCTAAGGGGTCCTGGGCTTTGGATTGGGGGGGGGGGGGCACTTCTGTTGTTGTTGGTACTGCTACTGCTACTACTGCTCTTGGTGTTGCTGCCGCTGATGATCGCCCCCTCTTCCCCTACGCTTACCCACCCTACGCGTTGCACAACCACGACCCCCAAAATCTTGTTCGCCACGGACCCAACCCCATGAGCACGGAGAGCGCCATGTTGGGGTCATAACCTAAAATGCCCCAAAGATCCATGACCCCCACCACGTTTGTTTGCGCCCATCCGTCCCGCCGGTCCACTTGGACCCGCGCGACTCGCCGGCGCACATCTTGATGCTCATTAGGCGTGACAAACAGAGCAAAGGCGTAACGTTCTAGCGACGCTCTAGCAAAGCGTTCTAGTGACGTTCTAGCAGCGACGATTGGGCTACACCACGGCTACAACGCGAGCCTAGATCAACGTTAGAACACAACAAACATACCGTCCCTTGTGTGTCCAGCGTTAGCTGGATTGCCCCTAGGGCCTTTCGGAACGTGTACTTGGGGTTCGGGCGGTGTTGCTGCTTGTGTGGCTGCCGCTGAGGCCAAAGTGGCTGAGGAGGCTTCGCGGGGGAGGCGATGCCATGCACCAACCCCCCATAGGCCGCATGGTTTGCCAGGGTCGGGTCAAACCGCCCCACCCCTATGACCTTAGACCAAGGGGGCGCGCATTCATATAGCCGCCCCTATGGCTCCATACCCCCGAACCCAACGCCTGCCATCAGTGGCAAAGGAAGCAGCATTGCGGGGCGCCCGCCTTTTTCACCTCCGGGGTGAAGACATGGTACTGCACGACTACACACATCTTCAACCCCCAGGTGGGTGGGCGCCCCATCTAGCGCTTGGTGGGCTGCCACCACCATTCCCCCACCACCACCCCAAGCTACAGTGGCTTATCCACGTGCACCCCCTTGTCATCCACCCATACCGACCCACCCCACCCCCCTAGGATCTTGGCGTGGATGCTGTGCACAATGAAACGCAGAGTCCAAACGAGACTCTCCCGGGTGAGCAGGAGGGGGTTCAGGGGTATGCGCCCGCCAACGCCAGACGACGGCTCCCCGCCAGACGGCTGGAACTATAGGAATTATGGGGAATTATGGGGAATTATGGGGAATTATGGGGAATTATGGGGAATTATGGGGAATTATGGGGGAATTATGGGGAATTATGGGGAACTATGGTGGAATTATGGGAAATTCTGGTGGAATTATGGGGAATTTTGGGGAATTATCGGGAATTATGGGGAATTATGGGGGATTATGGGGGAACTATGGGGAATTATGGGGAACTATGGGGGAATTATGGGGAATGATGGGGAACTATGGGGAATTATGGTGGAATTTGGGTGGAATTATGAGGAATTATGGGGAATTATGGGGAATTATGGTGGAATTATGGGGAATTATGGGGAATTATGGGGAACTATGGGGAATTATGGGGGGATTATGGGGAATTGTGGGGAATTATGGGGAATTATGGGGGATTATGGTGGAATTATGGGGAATTATGGGGAATTATGGGGAATTGTGGGGAATTATGGGGAATTTGGGTGGAATTATGGGGAATTATGGGGAACATTGTTGTGAGGATGAAAGTCTGACATGTCTGTGGAAGCAAGGGGCCATACGACGACAAAAAACAACCATCAGCAACACAACAAATGACATCCCATAATTCCCCATAATTCCCCATAATTCCACCATAATTCACCATAATTCCCCATAATTCCCCATAATTCCCCATAATTCCACCATAATTCCCCATAATTCCCCATAACACCACCCAAATTCCCCATAAATCCCCACAATTCCCGATAATTCCCCATAATTCCCCATAATTCCCCACAATTCCACCAATCCCAATCATCGCACCAGCAGCTGTTGGACAAGCCCACTATAGCCTTTAGGAATTATGGGAAATTTCCCCGCCACCGCCAGACGAACTTTCCCCGGGCGCATACCCCTGGGGGTTGTCCCACCCCCCGCAGGATGAACGTCAACGGTGGAGCGGTTGATTGACCTCACTAAACCTGGCCACAACAGGATGTCTTTGGCCCATCAGGCGAAGGGCCATGAGATGCGTGTGGCAACACTGTGCCAACGGTTTCATCCGATTCCAAGAGGCAAACCACTTCCTTTCAATGGGTTTGGAAGTCCCCCTCGGTGCAAATGGGCCGGACGTAGCAGCCACCGGGCACGGTGCGGTGGTACTTCAACTTGCAGAGCGTGTAGAGCTCTAAAAGAGTACTCCACGAACACTTGGGGGCACGCAAATGGAGCACTAGCTCGCACGTGGAAGGAGAGGGGGGAAGGCTGCGGGGTATGCCTCAACCGCGGCCTTGCTTGCCTCGGCCGTATTTTTTTTGGGGGGGGGTGTTCAAGGATTGGACCGCGTTGGTTAATCGCCGCCGTGCCACGGGGTATGATAGTGCCCATGCGGCCAAGTAGTGGCCCAACGGGTCATCCTTGAGGTTGGTAGCCCCACTTAAGTCCAGCGGTACCTTAGACAATAGGGCGGAGTCCTTCCCGGTTTAGGATGGTGCAAGAGGGGTAGTGGAGGGACCTTTCATTGAATTCAAATATCAACGGTATAAGCGTGAGAGACGGGGGCATGGAACAATGCACCATAGACAATGCAAGGATGCACGGACGGGTAGCAAACAAAGTGCCACTTCCTGGTACAAATCTGGTATTGATCTAATCTAGCCTAGAACACCGACACGATGTCGTTCTAGGCTAGCACAAGATTTGGCCTTCTAGCGTGTGCCTAGGGTAGTCTATTCCTTCCAATTGCGTCCTTTTCGGTTTCAAGGGTCTCACATTGTTATCGTGCAGTGGTTCGTCCCCGGGTCCATGCTCCTCAACGTGCACCATGTTCCGCACAGTTTGCAAAACCCCGAACTCTCCAAGCGCCCTAATTGTAGCACTTGACCAAGGGACCAACCACACATTCTGAGGTCTATTGGTCCATTGTACGCAACCACATTCATTTTGGTCCATGGGCAAACTCCACGTGACGATGGGACAGAATTTTTGAACAATCTCTACAAAACTTATCAAAACAACGTCCATCTATAACATAAAAAACTACTTTTTGGTATAATTATTGCGACGAACCTTCGAAGCTGCCAAATACCCCCCTCCCCCGTACGGAGGCACGATATGTGCGCCACAAGGAACAAGCACACGTTAGCAAAACAAAATCCTCGTCAGTGGTACCATAGGCGCCTTTCGGCTCTGCAATGACAATCGGCCGGCGTGTCCAACCTACAAAGTACAAAGTGTCATCATGACACCGTATCCTTCCACCATGACACTGAAGGTACTATCGCTAAGACCCTCAACCCTTCAATAGACCCAGCGTTATTATCTCAGCGGCCAAGCAAACATTGAATGAATTCCACACGCCTAGCATTTAGAAATATGCACCGATCGACCCCCTCTTACTATACAGTCACATCAAAACCGGAAAAGCATGACACCAATCATCACAGTGTCCCGAGCACAGGCCATCATGGGGTGCATGCCATGAAGCATACCTATCGTTCCACGACAAAGCTTGTAGACGCGGTTGCGTGGCCAAGACGTCAACAACTGCCATGCCCTTCTATTTCTCATGGTCTTGCCCTTTGCTGAGTGCGACAAGCTGGATGCAACTTGCGCTTTTGTGCCATCATGGTGCGGCTAATGCGCTCCGTGCAATGAAAACGGCTATCCGAAAATGTTGTGTGTGCACGCCTTGGGGTGTTACAGCCAGCATCGATTGGACTGTATTAATTATACGCCATCTTCTAGCCTCGCCCGCACATGCCCGTGAATATAGTACTAAGGCTAGACAATGTCATCGATCAGGCACTCCACGAACTCGGTCCCCACTTCACAGACTAGTCTGCTCTAAAATTGGACGGGGTGCTACAAAACGAAGGCCCCTAGCCAACATACAAGGTAAGGCCAAGTAGTCTCATGCAGCTCTGCATACAAGCGCGCAGGCACGTGGGGCATGTCGGCGTGATACACTCACGGATAACAGGCACATCCAACAATCTGTGAACAAGGCACACACTTCAGCCATCTGAGACGCTGCAACTAGACCTTTGGTTATTGTCGCAACACTGTGAAAAAGTGATGAAAATCCCACAAGGAGTTTGCAACAGCAGAACAGGACAAATCGGTTAAAAAAGAGACCTTTATGAAAAGAGCCCACACACTGCGCAAATCGGCGCACCGCGCACTTAATGAACCCCCAATAGGGATGGCATGATACAAACACAAGATAACCCCGGTACTCCACACGTGGTTGTCCTCTGCGAGACAAAACCTGACACTTTTGACGAAATCATGGTGGGACAAAAGCCAGAACGCTGCGAAAGAGGCTTTTTCAGCGCGGTCTAATTGTTTTGTGATGATGGACACTCCACGACGGCTCTGTGGAACTCCGACGCCTAGCTTTCCTCAATTGTTCAGAGGCTTCGTGCAACTCAGCGATGGCAGTGGCAGGCTTAGTCCTATTCAACTATTGTTTACAATCCGCTTGACCAACCAACCTTGCACCCCACTCTGCACCCCACTCATGCAAGTGCTTCATCTAGGCTGAAATGTTGGCCACAGTTAAAATCAGAATTGAGTCACTCAAACTCTCAACCAACAGACACAAAAACCAAGTGAAAGGACGGGCTGCAACCCTCAAGGAATACCGACTTATAAATGGCTGGCTAGCAGCTGCGATCGGCCGCGGCAGAATGGCTTCCTTTCCGTGTGACTTTGCTTTACCGAAAAAATGCATGGGCATCAGACGCAAATGGGCACCCATCTTCCAAAACTCAAGTACAACTCGCTGGCACAATCGCTTGGTTACGACTTGCTGTGTTTGAGACGTTTGACGGTACCCTTCAGTCTTCACTAAGTCTCTGTGGGCATCCCAAGCCCATTGCTTGCAGAAGCCCCGGAGGGCAAAAGGATGCTTGTCTACAATAGGTACATGCACAAGAGTAGATAGAGCTTGCACTAGCGATTGTGACTAGGTTAGCAGCACACCGTCGCCAGTGAAAAGATGAGCAAGAACGGCAGAGAACCAGACAATCAGTGGTACACTAATCCTTGCAGCCAAACAGCAAGCTGTCAAGCACAACATCACAGCACTTCTTTCCATGCATACCAATCAGGTCCCCTGACCATAAAACATGGGAATTATGATTTATAGTAACAAGCATGCCCACAAGAAGGGCCATCCACAACACATACAGCACAACAGTATTGCCAAACGGAGCGAAATCCCTTAGTACAGCAGCAGAGCGGTCGCACGGGGTGCCATGCTTGCACATCATCTTCTTTATCTACAACTTTTCTGCGTGTATGCGGAACAGTGTGAACCACCTGGATAGATGCTCGCACAGCTTGCGTTTCCCACCGTGGATACTGCTTCCGCTTTAGCATGCTCGTGATGACAGAAAACGCGGTATTTGGCTGCGACGCAGGAACCGAGAACATAGAGGGAAAACATGAAGGAAGGCAGGGAAGTAATAGTTTGAGGGGGGGGGGGGGGCTGACCAAAATAAAAAACAGACAAATGCTAACCAGAGGCAATGCACTGCACAATCAGGCAAAAATTTGAAGGGGGGGGTGCTCTACAAAACGTTTCTTTTTGGAACCTCGGGGAGGGGTGGCCCAAAAACACATGCACCTGCCCTCACCCTGCATTTCAACGCACATACACGGCAGATGGCGTGAGCTACCACAGTGTAGGCCTCTGCAACAATGAATGACATGCCAAATCCCATAATCACTGCTGGCAGAATGGTACCCGAGGGCAAAGGGACACTATGAGTGCAAAAATGAAAAAATAGGGTGGACAACTATCTTGGTGTGGATGTGGTTTCCGAAACATAGACGTGAAGAGAAATGGGGGAACGAAAGCAGGGTAGGAGCACAAGCGTTGATCTAGTGAAACAACGATATTTGTAATGCAGTGTAGATGCACTAACATGTCCACGAAAGTATAAAAGAGTCATGTTTTGTATTCAAACAAGAACGTTCTGCGCAACGTTGTTAGGTTTATTACACGAGAAGGACCCACCATTTTGGAGGAAAAGAGTAAACAATGTTTTGCAAACCGTTTTCTTTTGCAACGTTTGCCGTGGAACACCCTATTTGAACGTGTGTGTGGGGTACATAAAACTCAAAGGGGAACTTCCTATGTTTGTCGTTGCACTTGTAACAAACCTGGTAAAAGAACCCGAATGTGTGTCAGCAACGGTGTAAAAGGGTGTCAAGATAGGATCCCGAACTTATGGTGGTGCAATCCAACGACTACATTGAAACTTCTTCAAAAGTTGAAGATGACCCCGCAATTTCGAGAAAACAAGATTACCATTGACAAAGGCCTCGTGATATTGAGGAACCTTCAAAAAGAGCCGGTTAAAAACTTGGCTCCCCTGAGTCGCCACATCACGGTTTCACGGTTGTGGCCACAATAGTAGCGCACTATGGCCTGAAGGTGCTTTTTGGTGAAGCCGCCCCGCAAGCCAGCAACACATGGGCCTTGCAATCCGGTCCAAGGAAAGAGAGGAGGTTGTGTGGCATCTCAGTTGCGTGCTGAAGTTGCAACGCCGCCGCAGCACGCAGGCGTGCATCGAAGTTTCACTCAGCTTGCATGCAAAACACCGTTACCCATATCTCACTGCCATCCAATAACCACCAACTCACCAGCTACATGGGGGCGTATCAGGGGCCGCCACAGCGTGGACGTAGCCCTGGTTCGAACGGATGGTGTCATCTACCCCAATGGTCACCCACGTGTGCCGTTGGGCTCCAGAGTGTAGCGCCTCTGGAGCGAGTACCACTTGAACCCAGTAAAATGGGTGCCGGCGCTCATGGAGGATGCAGCATGCTCCCTACACTTCATACTTCTTCTCAAGGACGCTCACTCGTCAACCATTGGGGTCGCTCAAGGACTTGGCATGAGCAGTACAACTTGCAATGACTATGGCGTAAAAAGTTCCGTGACTTGGCCGGAAGAGCTCTTGGACCTACCGGATCCCTTCTGCCCACGCTCACCCCCTTTGACGTTAACAAGTTGGTGAGTGGAGTGCGTGCGAAGGCACACCAGTGGCGCCAGTGGGGGCAAAAGAGATGAGCACGGTATGTGAAGAAGGGAAACCACACCGGACTCCCCCTCCAATAGCGACCAAGAAAGAACCGAAAGGGTATGTGTAGCCGTGGGGAGGAACGGAGCATACCCTGATTTTGTTTTCGCCAGGTTAGGGCTGCAGCTCGGCCGGGCATCGTTCACATAACAGTTCCGCCACCACCACCTCCAACTGGTGGAAGCGTGCATAGATCCGGGGAGGGGAAAACGACCCTTGGGCGGCATTTCGTGGGGAACATATGGTATGATTGTGGCAAAAAGACACACACAGACCCCGTGACCGAGCATGCAACTTTGCGTGCCACTGGAACACAAGGGTTTTTTCCGTCTTGTGCCACTCCAAACGCATGACTAAGCTCCAGTTGAGCCGTTTGCCGCTCTGAGTGGCGCCGTTTCCCGCGCTCAATGAGCGCATGAAACGGCGTATTGAGAGCGTGCAACGGCGCATAGAGAGCACAAAACGGCTCGGTCACTTCTCATTCACCACTCAGTCACCCCCCCCCTCTGTTATCGTGCTCACAACTAAGCACCATGACAAGCACAATGTAGTTGCTCACCGGTGTGGCATATTTTTTTTGTTCCAATGTGCACTTGCAAGGCTTGCAAGTCCACAATCATTTTTCAACATGTGCCCTTGGAAGCCCAGGCAACTGTATTAAAGGTAGGTCTGTGAAATTGCCGGGGGTGACACCCCATATTTCAAAACAATAGGCAACAGAGCTTCAATGCCTTGGGAGCAATGCAGCCATTTGGAAAACGCGAGGCTTCTTAAATTGGTAGGGGGGGCACTCCATATTTGAAAACAGACCGGCAACATGCCTTCAGAGCCCTCGGAACGATGCAGCAACAGGGCTTTAAGGGCCTTAAGAACGTTGCAACAATTGGAAGCTGGCACGGTTCTGAAATTGGCGGGGGGGGGGGGGGCACCCCAGATTTCAAAACAAATAGGCAACAAGGCTTCAAGACCCTGGGAACGTACCCCCCCCCCCCTTGTCCAGGAACCAGCAATGTTCGACTACGAAACCAGGGGTTGGTTCTTGCACACCAAAATTCGACCCGCAGAACCAAGGGTTGGTTCTTGCGCATGACCGTGGGCAGCCGCGTACCGCGGAAAAAAAATTTTCCGGCGTTTTCGTTGCGCCTCTCCTTTCCCACACTTAGCCACATTGACAAATGAACACCAAAGAATAGAATCTCAGCTGACTTGGCAGTAGTGTGCCTTCCAACGTGCATGGAAGGATCTAATGTTCAACAGTGTGTACCTGACTTTTGTTTGTTTCCTTGTCAGGGACTAGTTGCTGCGGGGAAGGGGTCGAGAACAGGGGGGATGGGTTTAAGGGGTATGTGTAACTGTGACTGACTTATAGGGCCCCCCCTGATCGGGGGACCCGTAGCAACACACATGAAATGTTGTCCTGCACACCTCAATAGCTGTCCCACATCCACCACAACCATGAAAAACCCAGTACCATGGGAAAAAAAAAAGGATGTGGAAAATTCTACTGCGGGATCACGGGGCGGTTCTTGCGCAAGGTGGTTCTTGGACACTGGGGGGGGGGGACCCGCAAATTGCAAAATGCCAGAGATACAAAATTGGTGGTGGGGGGGGGGGGGGGCTATGTTTCAAGAAGAAAAGCAACGGGGCTGCACCGCCCATGCAACATCCTAGCCAGTCAAAAATTGGCAGGGTCATGATTTATGGTTGGTTCCGAGGACAACTATGTAGGGTAATCGGGACAGCCCTACCACACCTGTCTAGTCCCCTTACCTAAGTCCTAGCTCCCAACATTGGAGTGCACAACCGCCAATACCTCTGTGCGGCGGCAGCAATCCACCGCTGCAGAGTGTTGCTCAAGGAATGCATCCACGTGGGCCAAGCAAGCCAAATTCGAATCGGCATCACGGTTGTCCAGGCCATCAATGCAATGGTTTGCAACTGATGGCAGGATGACTTTGCATCCCCCATTAGCTGGGTGGCCAAGTGCGCGTACTCAACCCCCGATGCCAAGAAGTGCATGGAGTCACTGAGGAAGACGGTTGGTGGGGTGCTAGGGTTGCCAGATTGGAATGCGGAAGAAGCTCTTGAATCTGAAGGCTTGAAGCCCTTGGAGCGCTAGAGCACCTCCAAGCGTGCCTCACCGGGGGCGCTGTTTGGAATCTGCCAAGCACTCCTCGCGGGAGTGTGAATTGGAAATTAAATCCCAAATTGCGCTAGGTTGCAGTCCACACGTGTACAAGGAGTTGATCGGAATGTCATATCACCCCGCAAACTCTTTGGACTCGCCCACCCCCCCGAACCACCCGGATCCCTACGTCTCGCAGAGACTCATCCGAAACGAGTTCTTGAGTCTGGAGTTCGTGCAAGAACACCGCGGGGGACAGGGAGATGTAGGGGGGGGGGGGGCAAGACCACAAAGAGAAATGGACTCCTTGATGCTATACAGCGCAGGGGTCGTGTAGTCAAGCACTACGTGGTGCCACTCGGGGATGATGGGACAGGCCCAAAGGATTTCACACCACTCCCAAGAAGCCACCCCTGCACTGGAGGGCAAAGCCTGAAGGAGTCTTTTCTTGGCAGGCTAATAATGGACACCAATATGTGCAGCCGGACCGTGCTCTAGATTAATGGTGCCCATTTTCTTTGTGCCGAACACTTGGGGGCTCCTCGTGAGCTTTCCCAAGGCTTCATGGCACAAATCTTGCACAGCCTCCACGAGAAGGCAGAATTGAACGGCACATGTTTACGGATGCTGGCCGCAACATCATGTTGAAATGTTGCATGCAACTTTTTGCGAGAAGCGCGCAATCACACAACCTAATGTGCACCACTTCCAAGGAAGGGGCAAGGAGCGGTTGGGCCCATGGCTTTAAAGGCTCCCAATCCGTGGAGGGTACCCCTGGGTACCTACCTCGTAGAACGAGGTAGCGTACCCGGGGGAACCCACGAAAGGACTTAGGGACTTTCTCAGCTCCGGGTTCTGGGGCCGTGGAGATAGAAGAGATGGTGGCGGATAAGTGGGACGTATGCGTGTGGGGAGGAAGGGAAGTGGGCGAGGGCAGGGACGCAAAGAAAGGGGAAAGGGGAGAGGGACTTGTTGAGTGAGCCGTCAATGAGCCTCAAAATAATTCTTACTCAGGTTGCCAAACCTCTCACTGAGAGCAAGTGAGAGGTAAGTGAGAGCTCAGCGAGCCACCTCAGTGACGGCTCCGTGGTGGCCCAGTTTGGTTGGTTAGTTGACTGAGCGGTTGAAAAAAAAAAAAGGAACCCCCCCCTTCCACCTTGCCCAAACGAGGGTGCAAATGACTTAGAAACATTAAAAGAAGATTACCTAGCAAGCAAAAAGCACAACAAGTGAGCACAATGACACGGCAATGCATGATTGAGAGGTAAATGCGCCTCAACTCCACAAGTCCACTTCACCATGCGTGAGGCACGGGAACATATCAAGCCGAGTTCCCAACATATTGGTGTCTACTTTTCGACAACTTAGTAATTGTGCGTCCAATTGAACAGGTTTCCTACCAATTGATGTCTAGTTCTAGAACACTCTTCAAATTTCACTACTCTCAAACCCGACTTCAAAGGCATCGGTGTCTTGCTCTAGCCCGCCCCCTAGCAAACGCAGCCTCCTTTTGCATGTTGCATGGCCACAAATACCAAGAAAATGTAATTTTTGGGTGGCCGGAACGTTTCATTTTTCTCGCCTGAACAGGGGATGGGGGGTTCCAATGTCCCATGTAGCTGTGTCACCACCAAACCGCAACCATTATTCGATGGACTCGCAGCTGAGTGTGGAAGGTAGGGGTTTGGGGGGGTAGTGATATTGGTGGACTGATGGCCACAAACCACCAACGCCGTGGGGTGGTGGAGATGGCTCAGGACCCATAGCACCATTATCGTGCAAATTGCGGGACCCTGGTAGTGGTTGGCACAGGGTGATGCACGCCTGCAACAAAAACGTGAAGCCAACTACAAAAGACATACCGTTCCTGTTACTCTGCACAACTGCCAAGGTGGTGGTCAAGGAGCCAAGCAGCCAATACCAAACAAACAATTTCAAAATTAAAGGTTAATTTCGCAGAGGAACATGCGTGGTATTTTGACAGAAGGCAAAAATGTGTGCATTACGAAAGGTGATTAATCATAGAGCCGTTATCGTAACGTTGTGCAAAGAATATGATTTTTGAAAATGAATGTAATCGCAAAAATTGTTTCTTGCCCCTAGGTTCAAGCCCCAATATCCTTTCAACAAACACAATATGTGCACCTACAAATTTGTCCCCAAGCCCCTCTTGTACCATCTGTTGCGTTGAGGCAAGCATTGCATTGATGATCGTGGGAATGAGGCCGTGACTATTTGAGTTTCACCATTTCATTCATTGGGGGGTTTTCAGTGTTGCATGTCGAACCCAGGCAAACGCACTGAGAATCTGCAACTCGTGGTTAGTCCATCCCAATTCAATTGCACTTGTTCATGGGTGGCAATACAAACAAAAGGATAAACAAACAACGACCACGCAGTCCAAGAGAAAGCCCAATGCTGGTTTGGGGCTACTGCACTCGCTGCTTTGGGCCAAAAACACAACCCTTTTGGGCCATTTTGAGCCAACTCTGAGGCACTGCGCGGACATATCGCGCAGTTAGAGGGTGCAACAACCTTCCTTGACACAATGAAAAGAAAGCAGTTAGGTAGACTCAGACCGTTCCAATGGTCTGGCTGTTTTGGCCTAGCTTTGGTCCAAATTTCGGCAACAATGGCTGAAACTGGGCTGGTTCTGCAGGGTACACCCCCAAGTTGCGGCTGGCACCCCCTGCGGCCACTTGTGATGTCTGTGGGCTCAAAATGGGTATTTGGCCATGTGCGGGAGTGGAAATTGTTGTTGCTTGCGACGGATTTATGCAGAGAAGGTGGAGTATTATATACATGAGCCTACCACGTTGCTGGATGCTGCCAGATGCAATCCAGCCCCCTGGTGGACACGAAGGCCAAGTCTGGTCACCACCATTGCCAGAACCAAAACCAGAGCCACAATCACAACCACATCCACAAACACAACAACATCGACAGCTACAGCCACACCACAACAGCATCCACAGCCACAAGCATCAACCAAACCACAGCCACAGCCGGAAACATTATAGTGACAACCGGAGCAACAACCAGCCAAGCTGCCATGAAAATCAACAGCAACGACTGAATCACTCATTTCCAGTACAGTGTCTCACTCAGGGTAGGGACCCGGAAGTCTCTACCTGTGGGTTTGTACCACAGCTGTCAGCCCACATGTCTATTTGCCCACAAGCCCAGCTCAATGACCAGCATACCGATAAACTCTGGGCTGAATCTACGCGGTGATCGTTCCGTGATGCTCTGGGAGCAACAGTGTCGGCCACAGAAAAGGAAGAGGATTTGTCTCTGAGGGTGCGAAAGCTCCTGCAAATGGAAACCCAGGCAAAGCTATACAACAGCGCTTGACACCTGAAGCTTCTAAAGAGGTCACCAACGAGGCGTGGCCTGAACCAACAGCCCATGGGTCCATATCAGACAACAGATCCAGCCCCCAACATGTCCAGCAGGTTGAGCAACATAGCCTTGTTCAGAAGTGTGCATTCACCCCGCTCCGGTTCAAAGGCGGCATACCCCGTGTGTGACATTTTGCTCTGGTGGTTTTCAACAGGGCCCTGAACAGTCACCCATTGCTCACTCCCAAGTGTACCACAGCGTCAGATCCGTGTCATTTAGATCCACGTCACTTTGATTCTTGTTGTATTTGTCCTCAGTGCTTTGTGCTGCAGGATTCCACCCTTGGCGTCCGCTCCCCTGCGGGTACCTGCAGGCCTCTTGTGCAGCCCAACACAGGGCCATGAGATTCGGAGGCAAGGGGAGGGCGGGGGGCAGCGGCCCCTCAGGTTTGGACGTGGACTACCCCCCCCCCCCCCACACACACACTAACTGTTGGCCAGAGGCCCTCTAGGGAGGGGCTCTTGGGTTGGGTTGGGTCAAGGCCTCTTCCGGACGCCTGGGCCCAGGGTCCGCGCTCATACCTACGCGCCACAACTAAGCCGCACGATTTGCGGTTGTCCAATCAGGGCATTCAGAGCATGTGGGGTCACAAGGCTGAACCGCGCCTGGCCAAACCTGTCCCCGGCGGTGTTCGCTAAACGGTCGGGGCCACCTAGTGCCTCAATGGCGTCCCCCCCCCCCCTCACCACCACTAATGCATCCGCACTTCTGCTGGCCACGAGGGTTGATGTGGCAATGCCACTGGTTGGCTGTTGCTGGTGTAGCAGGTGGCGCTCTGTGGGGGGCTCAACTTACCTCTTTCTCTGTTGCAACAGTTGCAAGCAGGTCACTGCGGAGGACCGGCTGCAGGAGCAAGGGACCAAAGGTCAGCACTCCAACTTTGGCATACAACGACAAAGCTTTGAAGGCATACAGAGCTTGGAAGGCATATGGAGTCATGGGCCGGGGCAAAGCTAGGCATCGTCACCCGAAGGCACAGCTATAAGCAAGGTCATGCCACCCCATGAAATATGCGCGGCGGGCTGGGCAAGCAAGGCAAAAGTGCCCAATATAAAGCGGCCGGCGGACTTAATATAAGGAATACCGGCGCATCAGGATTCTAGCTGGGCTCCATTGGGAGCAGAACATGCAACTACCTGGCACTGCACACTTGCCACAACGCGAGCCCTCGAACCAAATAGGCCGCGGCCAAGGTGTAGGCCCACAGTACATAGCTCAAGCGGTCAAAGACAGAGACTGCCAAAGGCTGTGGTAGGGGCCTATCTGCAGGATTGTGCATGTATGGCAATGACGCCTAGAGAGGAGGCCCAACCCATGCCAGTGTAAACCACAGGCCTCGGAGGGTGAGTGTGTCGCCCATGTCGCAATGTCCAATGTGTGATAGGCGCCCCAAGAGCATTGCAGCACGGGACACCGGCAACGATCGAGCAAGATGCCGTCCACGGTGATGGAGGGCCAAGGGGCTGGGGCCGCATCATGGAGGAGAGGAGCTCGGGTGCGGAGAAGGTGTACGTAGGCCGGAAGTGCCGCCAGATGTGTTGCTCACAGATGCCATAGGAGTGGCATTTCATGGCGATTCTAGATCCACAGGTGGCCACCACTGTAGCATCCGGTAGGCGAACACAGGTTTGATGGCGCGTGTGGGCTGCTCATCCGCCTTGAGGAGGTTGCAGAAGCAAGGGCCGTCAAGACAAAGGCATCGAGAATGGAGCTGGTGTAGTAGGCGGCTGTGATGGCGTCCTCAGGAGTGCAGTCTAGGACCAACTAGTAGCACGCCTCGTTGGTAGTGCAAGGCCCGGGGCTCTGGGAAGAAATGGGGGAGAGGGACAAGGGGTGGTAGTGGAGGCCCCGCAGGCGGCGAGCTCGTGGACCTCTCTGTTGAGGAGGCCTGGTATGTTTGTGGCTACACTGTCGTAAGCGGGGACCCACACCTGTAGGTGGCCGCGGAGGCAACACAAATGCGAGAAACACTGGTCATAGGGCAGACTTGTGGCCTACTGAGCATTTCACCAACGCCATGCACCACCGGGGGTGTCCCTTCACCTACCGTCCTCGTTGAATTTTTGGGGAACCAAATAGCGGTATGTGCAGCCAACACAAGATCCGCCATCCCCTCGACATTCATCAGAAGAGCTGTAGACGGCTACCGGGTGGAGGTTCATATTCCTTTGGAACCAGCGGTCGCTGGATCTGACATCGTCCGGCCCCTCTGAGCAAATGATTCAATGCCCCCAAGGACCCCAAATGCCAATGAGCAATTGGTGCACTTTGTAGACGATGTAGCCACCAAATGGAATTGACTCCATGGTCAAAGAGGACGCAAATGCCACATAACATCAATCGGTGCCATCGGGAGACCATGCGGCCAATGAGTGGAAATGATTTCCCCCTCCGCACATTCATTGCAAATGAGTCCATACACACATGGGACCTCAAGTGCCACATAACAACAATCGTTGCATGCTGCACCTCATGAGGCCATTAAGTGCAAATGACTCCATGCTGATAGTGGACCCTAATGCCACATAACATCACTTGGTGAAATTTGGAGACCATCCGCCCAATGCATGCAAATGACTCCATGCTCGTGAGGGACCTCAAATGCCTCAAAACCGCACTCTTTGAAGTGTGCAAACCATGCGGCCACTCGATGCAAATGATTTCATGCACCCCGGGGACCCCAAATGGCACACAACAACAATCCTTGTAGTGTGCACACCATCCAGCCACTCAGTGCCAATGACTACATGTTCACGAGGGAGCCCAATTCCACAAAACAACAGTCCTTGTAGCACAGCATCCGGCACTCAATCCAACTGACTCCATGCACATAGGTGACCTCTAGTGCCAGATAATAGCACTTCGTGCAGTGTGTGTGCCATCTAGCCACTCACTGCAAGTGCATCCACGCTCCCGAGGGACTCAAATGGTAAAGAACAACAGCCCTTGCAGTGCACGCCATCGGCCTCGTCAATGCAAATGACTCCATGCTCACATGAGACCTACAGGGGCAACCAATAGCACTGTCTGTTGTATGTAGACCATCAAACCACTCAGGGCAAATGATTCCACACCCATACGGAACCTCAAATGGCACATAACAATAGACCTTGCGGTGTGCATACCATCCAACCACTTAGTGCATATGACTACATGCTCATGAGGGAGCCCCAATGTGTACACAATGCCACACAACCACAATCCATTTGCCCACTTAGCGCAAACAACTCCGTGATCATTCGGGAGCTCGAATGCTGCAACGCAAACACTCCTTGCGACCTGCGTGTAGCCAAGGAGGCGGCCAACAGCTCAGCGCTGGACGTAGACCCCCAAGCCGAGCCCACTCCTGCGGAGCTCCGCCGGCAGCCGGAGCACCCCAGCCCCTCGCCATCCCAGAATTGAGGGCACGCCGGAGGACGTGCATGCCGTAGGCTACCTGTGGCTCAATGTCCGTGGAAGGTACCTGCGACAACGCCACCGGGCGCAGGCCGTTCACATGGCGCCGCGCGGCCCCACCATCCTCATCCTGGCCGAAGCCCAGTCCCGGGCAGGCCGTGAGGACCCCCCCTTCCAGGACTATACCCGGTACGTCGTGCTCCCCGCCCATGGAAAGACGGAGGCGGGCCTTGAGGTGTATGTCCGCACCGGGACTACTACCGGGGCGTCCCTTATCTGGGGCAAGGAGGACGCGAAGTGTCCAGCGGGGAATACCGGTCCCCCCGCTTGACACAGATTTGCACCGGGGGGGGGGAGGGGGCACTAAGCTACCCCGTGGGACATGCACCGGGCATTGGCACTCCACCACCAAGCCCGTGTATCCGGGGGCACCGCCCGGGGCGGGGGCGGGGCAGACCAGGCATATACATATGCCATGGCCTGGATCCACCACCTGGGGCGCGTGTTGCCCTCGGGGGTTGGGAGGCGGAGCTGCATCTTCCCCTTGATCACGTAGTACACCGTGATCCCAAGTCCCGGCGGGTGGGGGGCCGGGATGGCATCTCCCTCCCAGTTGGAGAGGGAGAAGAAGGGGACCCCCAGGGTGAAGTCCACAAGCTGGAGCAGCTCGCGGGTCCGCTTGGCGTACTGTGCCAAGAGGGGGGGTCTCTCGAGAGGCCGTCACTCTCTGGGGAATGGGGGCCAGGGCCGGAGATGGTCTCCTGGCCCGCCGCACGCATGCGGCGCCCCACTGCCGAAAGGCGTTCGCTGTCCAGGAAGAAAGCGACGTCCATGGCCTTGCACGGGTTCGCCTCCTCCAGGGCGGTATCAGGTTTGAGTGCGGCCACGCGGGACTCATGCGGGCCCACATCGCCAGTAGGGCTCTCAACAGGGTCGGCAGCTGGCGGTTCGGGGTCCTCATCGGACGTGTCCGCCGGCTGCGAGGGTTCCGGGGGACTGAGACTATCAGCGTCACCATCTCTGAGGCCAGCCAACTGGGTGGCAGTGCCATGGGATGCATCCGCGTCGATGGGAAGGGGGGGGGGGGCCTCCATCGCGCGCGGAACTCGGTTCCCACGGTGGGTGGGGTGGCAATGGCCTGCTCACCTTGGGCGGAGTCAGGCGCCCGTTCATCTCCGCAGCAGCCTCACTTACCCCCGGAGGGCCTAGCCCGAGGGGGGCATTGGTCGCATGGGCGGGGGCGCCAAAAGCGACATACGTCACACCAATCCGGGGATTGTCCACCCGCGGTGCTTTCCACCACCGGGGGCGCCGAAATCACGACGTCCCCCGAGGCCCGGGGGGTCACGGGTTGGGAGGCTGGCGCCGGGGGGTCTGCCGTAGGGGCCGGCTGGGCTCTTGCGGGAGCCGGTTGCGGGTCTACCGCAGGGGGGTCCATGTCCATGAGGTCCTGGGACATCTCCATTCCTATGGACGGTGGGCACTCTCGGTGCCCAAGCTGGGGAGCCCCCGCCACGGCGCTGGTGGGCGCGGGCCTTGTGGAGCGGCGCCCGGTGTCGGGGTTGCGGGGCTGCCCGGCCTCTGCGGGCAAGCCCCGGCGAAGCCGGCTTGCTAGGCCATCAGTGGCCGCTCTCTGTGGTGTAGGCGAGCCCAACGGGGCCGCGGCGCACCGTTGCCGCAGCTCGGGCGCCGCCGCCTAGCTTTAAGGTTGTAGGGGGCCTGGGTCCCGGGAGGGGGGCACGTGCTGTGCAATTGGGCGCACCAGGGGGGGTCGGACTTTGTGGTACGGGGCGCACGGCATCATCGGCCGTGCCGGCTGTCGCCACTTGGGTGGGCGGCGTGCTTGTGTATGCATCATCCGCGCTGGCTGGCTAGCAGTGTCGGCTATGAGGCGCCGGACATCTGCCTCCGTGAGGGGGGGCGGGTCTGCGCACGGGGGGGCTTCCTAGGAGGACAGCATCTCCCGCCGGCCCTCCGCCGGGGCGTTATGTGGGGTATACACCGTGACGACACACATGACACCATGGTTAACACAGTGGATGGCCGCTGGCAACCGGCCTGGCGGGGGTGCAAGTGTTCCTCGGGTAGCGCTGACCACTACGCACGCAGCTACCGCCTGTGCGTTGGTGCGGAAGGTCAGGTGCCCATGGTGTTCCCCCCCATGGAAGGCCTCCGCAACTCCCACCGCCCCATCAAGCCACATAAAGCGGTCCGTGAGGTGACGGTGGCGCCACATATGCAAGATGGTCGGCGTATCCGCGGTACCGGGCCGTTATGGGGCTTGCGACGCCCTGTCGGGGGACAGGATTGTGTATAAAGTCTGATGTCTGATGTTTGACATGACGTGTTGTTTTTGGAGTGTATACAACAAGAGGTGTGATATGTCTCATATAGATCTGATGCTTGGAGGAAGGTGCGGGGGGGGGGGTGTCAAAATGGGTGTGCAAAAAGATGATGCCCCCCACCCCATAGGTCCCCATAGGCCCTAGTAGGTCCCCATAGGTGGCAATGGGTCCCCAAAGCTCCCCAAAGGTACCCCATGGGACCCCAAAGGTCCCATAGGTGCCGATGGGTCCCCAAAAGTCCCCATAGATGCCAATGAGTCCGCATAGGCCCCCATAGGTCCCCGAAATCCCCCATAACCGCCCCTAGGTTCCCATAGGTCCCCATAGATGCCCATAGCTCCCGATAGGTCCCCATAGGGCCCGATAGGTCCCCATAGGTCCCCATAGGTCCCCATAGGTCCCCACAAGCCCCCGTAGGTCCCCATAGGTCCCCATAGGTCTCGATAGATCCCCATACATCCCCATAGGCCCCCATAGGTGCACATAGGCCCCAAAAAGTCCCCATAGGTCCCCATAGGTCCCGATAGGTCCCCATAGGCCCCCATAGGTCCCCATAGGCCCCCATAGGCCCCCATTCGTCCTTGCCAGGAAGAAACTCTTGGATGTTGCCCTGTTGCCCCCCTCCCCCATCCTCCCTCCACCCTTCCCCCTCCCCCCTTGTTCCCCCACAAACCCGATTTGTTCGCGAGGCAAATTCATGAGGCTTGGGTACATTTTGGGGTTAAAATATAAAAAGGATGGACTTCTGGTTGGAGGTCCTTGAAAAGTTCCCCCTTTGAGGAGGAGCAGGAGGAGTCTCGGCGGGCCCGCATGGATTGAAACTCCTGCTGGCTTTCGTCGTACCTCTTTATGTTGCGCTCACCGACGTCATGTAAAGAAAGGCGGGGGCGCCGTTTGCGCCATGTCCCCGAGCCCAGCAATTCTCAACACCAAGGGGGGTGGGGGGGGTGGGGGGGGGGGGGGGTCGCATACAAGGACCAAGCCCGGGCGCCACCCTGGACAACAACTACAATGCATCGGGCAACCGAAAGCCGCACCAAAGGGCACTTGACAACACGATCACCAAAAGAGACAAGAGAAACACAACAGCCACGAGCGGCACGACAAGACGTTACGGCACATCACCCCTTGAAACAATGAGACACAACACACCAGACCATGGTACGCCGCAAAATGGGACAACACTACAGAACACAACACACAACAACCTGAGTAGACCCCTCTATGAATTGGGGCATGGGCACCTATGGGACCTATGGGGGCTTGTGGGGGCCTATGGGGGCCTATGGGGACCCATGGGGGCCTATGGGGACTCATTGGCATCGATGGGGACCTTTGAGGACCCACTGTTACCTACGGGGACCTCTCGGGGGCCTATGGGGACCTATGGGGACCTATCGGGGCCTATGCAAGTGCTATTATGGCATACATACCTCCAAATTCCCAAACCCCTAGACACACGCCCCCCCCTAGGAGGTAGGCATGTGGTAGTAGTAGGTTGCGTGCAAGCCCCCCCACCTTGGGAACCCCCCCCGCGGCTGAACCCCCACCCCTACACCCTTCTGCCCCTCCCCCAAGCTGCCCCCCTACCCCCCCCCCTTGGAGTTTTGACAGACAGTGGGGGCTTGGCTCGCATGAGGGCGGTTGGTGGTGGCCCCCCCGTGTCTTGTTTTGCATTGTACGCCTTGAGCGTGTTGGTGTTGTTTGGTGTTGTATTGTTGCCTGCCGTGCTATGTTATGTGGTGTTTTGGTATGCCGCCGTGTGGGGTGCTACGTCGGCGGTTGTTTTGTTCTACTTTGTTGTATTTGGTTGTGGTATTTGGTGCAAGGCGTGTGCCTTGTGTTGCTATTTGGCGGGTTGAACTAATTTTGCTTTGTTTGGCACCATCCCCGATGTGTGTGGTCTGTTTGGCCCTACATGTGCCATTGCGTTTTATCACCATGGTTGTTGGCGATAGTGGATTAGATGTGTCTTGTTGGTTGTTGTATGCCTTGTTTGTGCTGGGTTTGCTGCTGTTTGCGAAGGGTTTTGGGTCCTTGTGTGCATTCCGCGCAGCTATGGTCGATGTAAGGGCTGCTTCTGTTTGGTTCGGCGCTGTTGGTATTATTGTCTACAGCCTCTCCCTTGTTGGTTGCTATGGTTTAGGTGCTATGTGTGTTATTGAATTTCCGTGTGGTGTTGCATTTTAATGCATCGTGTTGTGCTGCTAGGTGTTCTGTTTTGCTAGGTTGTTTTGGGGTGTTTTGTGTAGTCCTTTACTACGGGGAGGCATGTGCCATGGTGCATTGTTCCGTGGTTTGGCTTTGCTAATAGCTCGGCGTTTGGTTGTTGTCTTTACTCCTTCTCGTGTTGTTGTTTTTTCATGGGGGGCGGGGCGCCTCTCAGTGCGCCATGTTTGGGTACCGTTGCACGGCTTGTGCCATTTTTAGCGTATGATGTGACAGCTGCGCTTGATGTGTCATGTGCTGGGAGTATTGCTGGCTGTGTTGCATTTGCCGTGCTATGTGCTCTGTGTCTTTGTTTGTGGGCTTGTTGTAGTCCTTTGATTGTAAGGTGGGATATTTTTGTGGTGATTCCAATGCTATTGGTGCCGTTGCTTTGTCATACCGTGTTGCTTGGGTTTGTTGGTTGCTTGGTGTGTTGTTGGTGTTCTCGGTGCTTTTTTTCGTTGTTGAATGTTTTACCGTCCGTGTTTGGGTGGCTCCTCCTTTGCTTCTTGTTGTTTTATGGGTTTGTAGTTGTTGCTCTACGGGGTGTTTTCGTGCGGGTGCAGAGTAGTAGAGGCCCTATTTACGTTGGCAAAAGAAATAGGAGAGGTTTGTGTGCAATACTTGTGCAATACACCATCAGACCAAGGTGTTTTTGCAACTATGTATGCCGCCTTGGGGCACAAAGGAGGCGCGTGTTTGTGACCCTATGCCTGTCAACAAAGGGCAAGTGGCGAAGGGGGGGCTGCTATCGTACGGCGGATGTCAACACACGGCAAAATGGAGATGTTTATGCCGTGGTGTACAAAAGCAAAGGGCAAGAAAAAGACTTGATTTGCCCCCAGGCACGATAGCACAAGCATAGAGGAGGTAATTGTCTCCTTTGTGCGTGAGTATAGGGCTGAGGACAACGTTTATCCACCACCGCACATGCTATTGGAGGGCACCTGGGGTTTTTCTTGTCTCTGTGCATGCTTGCTCAAAGCATAGGAAAGGCTTACTTGCCCCTATGCAAGTGGGCACACCCCTAAGCGTAAGCAAACGCCCTTTCACATATATTGCACCAAGTCCCTCCCTTACCTTGGGGGAGTGGAGGGGGTAAGGTGGCGGCAGGGGGGACATGTTCGCAGGTGCGGGGGCGAGGGTAGGGGGGCAGAGTATGGGGGGAGGGAATAGGCGGTGAGGGGTCAGGTACGGGGGGAATAGGGGGGAAGGTTGGGGGGGGGGGGGCTTAGGGAGGAGGGCAGGGGGGGGGGGTACAGGTGTGGGGTGGCCCGCCAAGGGTTACATATGGCGGTGCACAAACAAGGCGGCCTGTGGACACGGCACGAGTGTTCTTTAAGTGGGGAGCGGGGCTGTCCCTGGGGTCAACCGAAGTGAGCCGAAGACGGTTCGGCGGGTGGTGGATGGGTGATATAGCCCTTTCGCGCACTTTTGGACCACTTCTGAACGTGTCCCATGCCGTTAGCGCTATTCAGCCAAGGGTTATGCAAGCCACTGGACACATAGGGCGGTCCTTGGCCATTGCAGGAGATTTGCTATTGAACAGTGGTGCGGGGGCACAAGCCGGCATCAAGTGAAGCAAGTTGAAGGCGTAACAATGAGTAGGTAGGGGTTTTTTTTTGCCACACCCCCTTCTTTGTGGGTAGCGGGGGAGGTAGGGGGGGAGGTAAGGGGAGGTTCGGGTAGGGGGGGAGGTAGCAGGGGGGAAGGTAAGGGCGGAGGGTATGGGGGGGGAGGGGCAACGGTGGTAAGGGGGGAGGTTAGGGGGCTATGGTATTGTATGATAAGCACCCTACGGTGATGCAGGCCCCGGAATACCGCCAATTCCCCCTCTCCTCGTGTGTAGGGCCAGGGTCAGGCCTCCGCTTCCTCGGCACCACGGCGGTGGACTCCCGTTATGTTCCACGCGGCGGCTATGCTGCGGGCTATCCCCCTTGCCTCCTTTTGCAGTGCCATGTGCTATGTTGTTCTCCTCCCTCTAGTCTTTGGCGCTGCTTGGCAGCTTGCACAGAGTCAGGTTGGCAGTCACAACTTCGGAACTTCTGTGTCGGGAGTCAATTGCCCGCCGCGAAAACCTAAGGGGTCCTGGGATTCCGCTTCACCGTTGGGTTGACAAAGGGTGAAGGTCGAACACATATGTACCTGGAGCCATCCATACAACGAGGGACCTCGAGCAGATAGGCGACTTGATGCCGAGGCGCAAGTTAAGGTTGATGCAGGCTATATGTGGGCGTGAAGTGATCACCACGAGGCCGGCATACTATATGTGGGGGTGAAGTGATCACCACGAGGCCCTCCAAGGACGGCAAACCCTTCAGCGCTCATTGTCTGGTTGCAAGAACGAGGCCCGCACAATAGGGCTCGTCTGCTTGGCCGTCCATACCCGCCAGAGGCTAAGTTGGGAGTGGCAAAACAGGTCCCCCTGCCGTGCGCACACGGCAACAAGGGGTCGCCCGCATCATAAAAGACAATAGCAAGGAATCTTCAATACTTACGGCTATCCCAAGGCGGACATTGACAAAATTGCTCATTACTTTGGTGATGGGCTCCCAAGCGAGAGGGGAGCCGGCTAGTGAAGCATGCATGGACGTACTCACGTCGTCCAGTAGGTTTGGAGCAATGGGGCTGTCCACACGGCAACTCGGACGTGTGCCCGTAGTTACCAAAGCTGCTGCGGCGCGGGTGTGGACTGGGCGGTCATCCCGCCGATGGAAATCACAGCCCAATGGCGGGGTTTGAGGGTTGAGGAGCTGTAGGTTGGGCCACCACTCCTATTGTGCGCCAGAGAGCACCATGCCGGCCGCCATCACTTGGCGTGGTAACGGCCCTTGCTCCTAGGTGCCAATCGGTATCAAGAAGGTGAAGGAGGGCCGGCCGCCAGGCTCGGCATTCCTAGGCCTCGTGGCGAGACACGTCATGGAAGGTCCCGGAGCGGTATGAGCATACCGTAGGGCTAAATGTGGAACAACATGCAACCCACGTGTATAGCCGATTGCTAACGGTGCTCGCGGAGAGGGTACGCGCCAAAAAGAACCCATTGACGGCAAAGCCTAAACAATTTGCCGGCAGCGGACCCACACCGCTATCGAATCAGGCGGTGATAGTCTCCATGTCCAGATTGAGTACGAGGGGGGCACAATGCACAAAGAGTACGGTGTCGTGGAGTGCCGCTCTAGTTGAGTAGGTCTAGGGCTTGGTGTGCCCAAAACCGATGTGGGCTATGCTCTGAGCCTAAGCCATCAAGTCCGACAGGAGGCATGCTTTGAGATGCTTGTGTTGCATTGGCGTCTAGACAACCTTGAAGCTCATGCCTGCCGACCAAGGCACCATGGTGTGGAAGATGACGGTCCATCGCGAGGGCCTGAGGGGGGGGGGGGGTGGGTCCACGCGGCGAAGGTGGTGTGTGTGACGTTGCCAACTGTTACGAGATGGTTGCGGCAGCCGAAAATGATGAGCCAGGCAGCTATTATGCCTAGCCACTCGTCGTCCGGTGGGGTGTTGCCGTAGGTCAAGGGGGCACAAATCCCTTTGACCAAGATACCCCTCCTTGGGTGCAACACCAAGAAGCTTTCGTTGACCGTGCCTGCTAGGAGGGCGCCGGGAGAGTTGGAATAAAGGGGGTCATTGGAGGGGACATCATCTAGGGACCCCTGTGTGTGGATGAAGACTAGGAGCAAAGCCTCGTCGGGAGCACTGTGCAAAGTCAATCCGATGGCGTTGAGCAGGGCTCGCATGTTAGTGGTTTTGGTTTCTGCAACGAGACAACGAGCTCAACGGGCACCGGCGGATGGCGCGCCCGGCGGTTGCGGCCGAGGGACGATTGGACGTAGGTCAATGCGAGATGCATGACATTCGGGAGCCATAGAAGGGGGACTCCTCCGCCTCTAGCCTCTTGGGGCCCATGCAAGATAGTGTCGGGGCCCATTAGGGTATGCCCGGCGCTCCACATTGTGCTTTTATTAGGTAAGCTAGCAAGGTGGCGAAGGGCAACCAGGACTGGGCATAGGACATAGTCAACGGCAGTGAGTGTGATGCCGTGGACTGTGCGGTATTGCAGGAGTGGGTTGGGTGTCTTATGGTTGGCGCTGGATGGACACGGTGACAAACTTGAGCCCCTTCAGGATTTTGCCCAACCGCCTCGGTCGGGGCACGCCGTGCATGACTGGTATGCACACGATCCAAAGGGATCCGGGGGTCGTGGGTTTGCATGTGAGGAAGGTTGTGGCGTGGCCGACACAGATCTGGCTATCACGGAGCTAAGAGGCAAAGAATTCTAGTTTGGTCGGGTTTTGCATGCGAGCCATCCATCTCGACACCCGTTGGCAGTCCGGCATGGACTACTCAACCAGCTGGAGGCGGGGGTTGCTGAAAAAGGCAGTCGCTGCTAAAGCGAAAATGCTGAGCGGGAAGGGGACAATGGATACTGGATGGTGGTCGCTTTGGGGATAGCGGCAGGCAACATGGCTTGAGACGCACTGAAGGCCCTCACTTGCTACTAGACCGGGTGGCCGCGATGATGGCTGCCCAAGTGTACCTGCGAAAGCGGCTTAAGAGCAACCTGACATAGGTTAGTGGGAGGAACAAGACGTTCCATCATAAGACCTTCTTCCTGCATTGTCAAAGTGCCGTTTCTCTTTGGTGATTGGCTCGGTGCATCCATCTGTGGTCGCGGGGCAAAGGCGCTAGCGGTTGTAGAATTGGCTGGACCGTGGCCCGAGTACACACGGTGGCTGGGTGTGCGCTCATAAATGAAAACCGCCCACTTTGCCTCGATTCTAAGCAAAGAACCCATGCGCCTGCCACAATGGTGCACAAAATAAATGCCTGCTTCGTCTCGTGTCAATCACATCTTGTCTTCTTTTTCTCGGATGTGGAATGCCACACAGTGTACTTCATCACACTAGTCAAGAATTATGTGCAACAACACCGAGAGAATGTGGTGCTTGTTGGGCACTAGAGTAGAAGTGCACAAGTGCATACACACTCAAAGATGAGTGGTGCCGTTGATTCACTTTTTTTTGATGTTGCCATTTGTTCTACGTAACCTTGAGCAAGGCAACTGAGTTATCTTGTTTCACTTTGTATAGGGTGTCACATTGCACCTTGTCATGAGTGTTTGTTGACTTGCGCTCGGCCCAAGGGCAAGCCAGTGCACAAAAGTGCGCGCATCTTCCGCCTAAAGGTATTTGGTAGTATGGGCATGTCAGACCATAACGTTAGATGAAGAGCTCAATGGCGCATCTGTAGCTTGCCATGGGCTCCATCACACTCGTTGGTGGGGGCATCAGCAAGGGTACAACTACCAACATCCTGGGTTTCAACTGCCTGCTACACCCGCTACAAGCACAAACATAGTGCACAATGTGTGCACAGTTTGCATTGCATATTTTAACAAAGAGGGAGGCACAGGGGGGATCTCTTTTTCTGCAAGGACTGCTTGATTGGACACACATGCCTTATGGTGTGCAAGCCAAGGTAGCTTGGACATGGTAGAGACGTCCATACACTTCAAAGCTATTACAAGGATGAAAAAAAATAGGGGATCATCATCCTTGCCTTGCACATTCCCAAAGCCGGGGCAAGTTTTTATAGAACGAGTAAAAAATGTAAAGTCGGGATGGGGCCGTTGCGTATCATATGCGTCTTTCAGTGGTGAAGGTGATTTGCTTGTGCAAGCTGCACAGCTATCCAACTAAGGGTTCCGTGTGAATGGGCAACACCAACACATCATTAATTCACAACGGAACCAAATTGGATATTGCTACATTTGGATGTGCCAAATTGAAAAACTCAAGACGTGTGCCTCAACGACACAATATGATAGAGATGTGAGCCACTTTGTATCAACATGGTAGACGACTACAAATTACTCCTAGAACGCCTGACTGTGTGTGGTGTACATCCTTGCATGTTAAGTGAATTGCATCATCATGTTGTTGAGTTCAAGGGTGAGACTTGAATTATTTAAAAGATCCACATCAAACAAAAACGACGGGATGGTCAACCAGAAGAGTCTTTCCTCCCACAGTGTTTGACCATACCTCATGCTGACCTCTCCTTGGCAAATGCAAATGCACAAAGGGGGACATTGCTTACTTTTGACGTGTGTTCTGTTCGCACAGCCACCTGAAAACTGTGTGGGAATTTTTGCACACAATTGAAACGCCCAATTGCCCAAAACAAAAATTGCCCTTCACAAAAGTTCCGCACTACATACACTGCGCATTTTTCTACACACCATGCCTCGCTTGTCTGAACCCAAGCCAAAAAGTCACCATCACCAGCAGCAGATTTATGCAATGGTTCAGTTCCTCGGAACAGTTGCTTGAGAGCAATCCTAGAACCTCTCCGAAATTAGCCGTGCAACAGGCCAAGTGTAAAAGCCCGCCAACAGGGGTCTCGGCGGGCCGGCAGGCTGAGGAGTGAAAGGGTTGTTTCTTCTCATTTTTTTTATAAAAAAGGATTTTGTGAAAAGATTTGGTAAACACTTTATGACTTTGGTTTTGCTTTTAGTTAAAATTTGTTAATTTTGCAGGAACCATTTGATTTTGGTAAATTGGTTTTTGATTTTGCAAAAAGGATTTTGCTACTGGGTGTTGGCGACTAGGTACCAGGTTACTCCGGTAAAAACGGTTTTGTTTTGGTAAAATGGCTTTGGATCTGGTAAAAAATTTTTGTTTTTGCCAAAATGGCTTTCATTTTAGGAAGAATATCTTGGTAAAACATTTGTGTTTGTGGGTTTTGCTCTTGGTAAAAGTGAAACTGAAAACACATAGGGTTGGGTACACAGCTCTTGTTTTGTGTGACAGGATTTTCAACCAAAAGGTTGAGTTTTGGCAAAAAAACATTTCGATTAGGGGTCAAAAAATCTGATTCTGCTAAATTGTTTTTTGTCAACAATTTGTTAACTAGGCTTTTGTTGGTTACTTGATGCTTGTTGTTGTCCCTTTCACCTGCCAACTCTCTTACTTCCTCAAGCGCGCAAACACAACCCATCCACAAAGCAAAGATGCAAAGTCGAAACACCTTCTCGGAGGGCGAGATTCGGTCGAAGTTTTTCTGTTTTTTGGGTGCGGGTGGGGTCTGGAACGAGCCCTAGGCCTCCTGCGATTTTCCTATACTCGTATCTTCCTACATTCAAAGTCGGGAGGCCATTTGGCTGAGTCGGCATCCCGTTCGGCAAGGCTGGCGTGTTGAACGCCGAGGAGCCATGGTCCCGGGTGCCGATCTCAATCGCTATCTTTGCCGTCCGGGGTTCCCACATCGGCAGTTGCGGGTGGACTGCACAGATGTGTGGCGAACAGAGGGGGTGCACAATGGTGGATGTGGGGCAAGGGGGGACATTCACCGCTTTTCTGTTAATTAATATATATTCTGCGCCACCCAATCTGTGACAATCAATTGCACACACTCCTTTGTCCGACAGATGTGTGCAGTCCAGTCCAGCACGAGAACGTGGACAGCCCCAACATTGTTGTCCCCAACAGCGCTATATCGCAAGGTGTGCTGTCGTTCTGTGTGGGTAACACTAGAAGTCCCAGTCACAAACAGGGTGGCACAGACAACAGTGCAAGGCGGGGCACGATGCCCCCCCCCCCCCCCCGGCCCTGCATCCTCAACGTTCCACATACCTTTGTCTTCCACAGATGTGTGCAGTCCACCCGAACCGTCAAGACCTTCGTTCGAGAAGATGGCCACCCAAGACGGCGCAGTTTCGCAAGGTGTGTTGTTGCAGGGTGTGGGTAACAGTGACAGTCCCAGATTTTCTGTGGCCCCCTGCCCTGCCCTGCCCTGCCCTGCCCTGCCCCGCCCTGCCGTGCCTGTCTAGGACTGTCACTATGACTGTCTGGGACCGTCTGGGGTGTCACTGTCACCCACACACAACGACAACTCACATTGCGATATAGCGCTATCGGGGACGACAATGTTGGGGCTGTCAACGTTCTGCTGCTGGGCTGGACTGCACACATCTGTGGGACAAAGAAGTGTGTGCAATTGATTTTCTGTGGGCCCCTGCCCTGCCCTGCCCTGCCCTGCCCTGCTTGTCTGGGACTGTATGGAAATGTCACTGTCACCCACACACAACGACAGCACACCTCCCCGTCCCGCACAGCCCAAATCCCAACCCTGCACGTCAAAGAAATTCACTACATGCCACAACCCCCATTGACCCAAAATATGAATGGTATACCTGTGTAAAGTCCTGCAAGAAGTGGAGAGAGGCCACGAAGACGAAACTGGTGACGATCATGAGCAGCTGCTGGCGCTGCTCCTTATCACGCTTCCGGTAGGGGCGCGCCACGAACAACATGCAGACCATAGCCGCGTAGGTCCGCAGGAGGGTGCGAACTGCGCGAGCCGCGAAAGCTGCCCATCGGCGTGGGCTCAAGCACCCATACCGCAGCGGCGACATGTCCATGCTGATGGCCATGGTACGTAGGTTGCGCCACCGTGTAGGCGCGTTTTTGAGCTAGCAGGTCATGGAGGTCATGCCCTCAGTGACGGTATCGCGGAAGACGTGGCTGGAATCCATGGCGTCCCGGAAGACCAAATCAGCGCGGTGGCAGTTGGCGTGCATCGGAACGACCACACTGCAGCCGAGCACTTCCGCCTGAAGCTGCATCAGCAGGCCCGCCACGCCATTGCCGGTTGATTGCATGAACTTTGCACCATCAGCACAATGCCAGAACATGCGGGACATCAATTTTTTGATGGGCAATCCTGCATTGAGCACGATTCGCTTGTAGGCAATACCAATACTTGGTGTTGTGCCATCCCGGAGTTCCCACAAGCCCAAGAAGGCAGTACCTTCGCGAAGCGTTCGGGTGTAGACTAGCTCCTGCTTGTTCGCTAACGGCAGGGGGGGAAGAAGAAAAAAAAATTTGATACCGGGTGGGATATTTTTCTCCTGGGGTGATCCCCCCTAGGGGGGGGGGGGGGTACGAAAAAGATGGGTCCTACAGAAAAAACCTTTTCTTCCAATGTCGCACCTACCACAGATAATCACGGTGTTCCCACCACATAACATGCCTTTGCTACTCGTTGGGATTCCTGTATTTGGCTCTTTGGGGTACTAGCCCGTCTCCAACTTGCGATTTGCAAAATGAAACCGTCCGTGGCCCCTTCTCCATGGCATGCTTCGCAGCACAATGTCATTAACCAGCAAACAACATGCATTGCCGACGCGGGTGGTATTTATGTTTGGGGGCACAATTCCCCCCGAGTACTCCCGGCTACGCATCCTATCGTAGCGCCCCACCTTGGCCTCTTGTCGGCGGTAAGAGTCCCCATGCACAGTGCATGGGGTGAGAACCCGGGCAAGCAACCGGTGGACCCCGCGTGGGTACAATCGCCCGTCGTGGCCGTTCAATAGGTGCTCCAAGTCTACTACGGACCCCACGACGTCAATCTTCCCACCCGGCCGTTCCGGTTTCCTTGCCACTGTGTACGTGTCCATTGCCTTACACTGCTAGGTGATGGACCCCGCGTGGTTCCGATGGCTCCTCCTGGCCGTTCAACGGGTGCTCCATGTCCGTTGTGGACCCCACGACGCCCACCTTTCCACCCGGCCGTTTCACTTCACACCATCAAACCATGGACTCGTCACAACCGTGGTGCCAAGGTATGGCAGCTGCCCCACAATTACTTGCCTTGGAGATCCAAGCCGGGCCACACAATGGAGATCCAAGCCAGTTCACACAATGGAGATCCAAAGCCGGTTCACACAATGGAGATCCAAATTAGCTCACAACACTTTAGTGGGAATCCCTTCCAAATTACATGGCCTTTGTCTTCTTTCGAGCTTTATCTTCAACGGAAGGCTTACTTTTAGCCGGGTAGGCCTTCTTTGTGGTGCACTTTTTCTTTGAGGTACATTTCCGGCTGCAGCACTAGAGCTGGATGAGGAGCTAGATGATGAGGATGTGCTGGAGCTTGAGTTGGAGGAGTCAGAGTCTGAGGCATCAGAGGCTCCCGAACTACTGCCCACTTTCTCCTCATCAGAATTTGAGACCTCTGATCCGCTGGGTGGATCATAAGCAAGATCAGCCATGTCTTGGGTTGCCATAGCTTGCTCGGCGTCTTGGTCGCCTAGGCGCAACGCCTGTTGCCGGCATGAATCCTCTTCGGCCTGATCCGCTTTGGCCACTGCCTCCCGTTGCAATTTCGACTCACCGCGGAGTTTTTGGCTAGTTTTCGCGTCCTTCCGCCTTTTGGCAGCACGTGCTACCTTTTGGGTTGCATTGTTGGCGGTTTCCCCTACCTCCAAAGCGCGTTGCTCAGCCGGGGAGAGCCGCCACACTTCTTGCTACGAGGGAGAGGCTTCAAAGTTGGAGTGGTCTTCATCCACCTTCATGTGCTGCTCCATGTTGTATCGGAAGACCCAATCAGGACATCCTGGTACGGGGCACTTGATTGGCTCTTTGTGTACAACTGGTTTACACAATGATGCCATATTATGCTTCGCGAAGCATCCATGGGCACAAGATGCAGCAGCTGGCTGAAAAAGTGCTTTGGCGGTCTTCACCTTGTTCATTACAAGGTGGCAACGCCCATCGGTGTTCCAACAGAAACCACATGGTGGTGCCGCGGCAACTGGGATCTCCCCTCGACCAATGTGATATGCCATGTGTTGAAACATTTTCTTCAGTTGTACGTCCATGTCGCACACCCTGCAGGCACGTTGGCCCTCCTTGCTTGTTGCCACTAGCTCCCCAACCAATGAATCGGCACAGGGTTTGATGCTACACACGGGTGCCCAAATCCTTTTCTGGTGCAATAAGTCCATGATTGCTTCCATATCGTTGACATCCACAGTCCATGCCCCATCGTCTTCAACATCTGGATCCACCCATTGTACGTCTTGGTAGGCAAATGTGGGTTCAATGGTCCCGTAGTTCATGAACCGCAACATTCCTTCTTTGTGGTTCATGTGCAATGCGGTGCCAATAACAACACCCTGAGAGGTGTCTAAGTCACGATGAGTGGGGCACCGCAGCTCTAATGCCCCACGTTGTGCCTTTGAGAAAGCGAACAATAGTATGGTGCTACGCAATCCGGTTTGCACGCTTGTTCACTTTATAGCTCAACACGGCTACGAAGGGGGCTCCAACCCACACAACGTCACGCAAAGGAATCACCTTCTCGATTGTGTCGTTTGTTGTGGGTGTCCGGCCAAAGCCTGCAATTTTCAGAAGACGGTCCGCGGCACGCCTCCCAACATTCTTGTTGAGCCGTCCATCCACCACCGACATGATGTGGCTCTCCTTGCCATTGTATGTGATGCCACCACCGACATGATGTGGCTCTCCTTGCCATTGTATGTGATGCGCCCACCATTCAAGAAGGCTTCGCTACAAGTTATTTCGGCATCAGCAAAAAGGGGTACATGAAACACGGAATCTGGTAGCGGCACGTTGTCATTCCACTCATCAAAGTCAACAAGGGGTTCCCCGAACGTTTCTAGGGCGGTGCGTCCATCTTCTTGCCACGTGGCTTGCTTGGAATCCACATCCACCAACATAGGATGGTTCTTCAACAAATCTCCGACCAAATATGTGGCGGCAAAATAGGGAATGTTTGGGGTCCTCACAGCTTTATGTAGGCTACGCTTACACAATATGAAAAAGCGACTACTGGTGTTCTTTAGAAAAAGATTGGCGTTGCGAAACTTTTTTTACACATAGGGGTGGGATACTTTTTTTCGGGCCGTACGACCCCCAGGGGGGGGAGGGTACGAAAAAACGGTGATACCGCGAATTTTTTTGCGCCCCACCCCCTGGCTAACCGATCCGTGGAGCCGTCGGAGGCTAGCGCGAAGAAAAGCGAGGTCTCAATGGCCTGACATTCCACGAAGCGAATGGGTGCGGCGATTGCATGCACAATTTGGCGCACCGAGAAGCGAGAGTGGTAGGATGTGGTAACGGTGCCGCCACTTAACGTTAGGGCCTCCGCATCGCCGGGTACGTGGGTAGGTGGGCTGCCGCGTGTCGCCATGCGATATATCACTTGGAAGAGACCATTGATAGCGCGCGGATGGGCGCCGGCAAAGTTCCTATAACGGTGGTTGAGGTCCAACCGCTTTCCCACAATACCAAGGACTTGCAGTGCAAGCCCGAGTTGCCGTGTTGTGCCACGGTCCTACGGCGCAATTGTCTGTTGCCAGTCACCCAACAATGTTGCACACCGGGCTAGGGGTACTCCCGGCACGCAGCACACCACATCACCCCATTGGCATGTTGCAACCTTGGGCGACCGGCTTGCCATTCTCATCGGAAAACTGACGCCTGTCCTTCTTGGCAGGCGGTGGGTGCTCCCGTGGCCGGGGTGTGCATACTTTGCATACGACCTCCACACGGAAGGAGACGTGCACTGCACATGTGGTAGGCACCAGGTGCTTGCATGTTTTGAATGCCCGCATGTCAGGCCCAGGTGGTTGGTTGAACACACGGCATACACATTTAAAGCAATGACCGTGCTGCGTGCACAAGACATGAACCTTGTGATGACAATTCGTGCAGGTGACGATATCCCCGAGTAATTTGTCGCCACAGCAAGCACATGTTGGGACAGAAGAGATAGGGCGGAAGAAGGAAGACCCCACCGCTGGTGCACTGCTCGGAGGGGCGTTGGCCACAAGAAGTGGATGTGGGATCTCATCTTCAAAAGAGAATGGCCATCCCTTGCTGCTACCCCCTTTCTTTGCCGCCCGGGTGACCTGCGTGTGAAAGATGTCCGTACCGTTGCGCTTCACATGAGCTACCGCATCGGCAACGGAGTCTAGGTGCACCCATTGACCCCCGTCGGCGCGTCGAACCCGAATGGGACGCATAACAAGTTGCGAACGAGAGGGACAAATGAGAATATTGTATCAGGCACCCATTCCCACCCTTTCCTCTAGGCCGTGAACCCTTGGTATAGCTTTGACCCGAGAAATTTTCTACTAATGAAGCGTGTGCCGACCCTTGCCCACGACCCTTTCCCGAACGTTATGCCTGCAGAGCTCTCGCAACCTCGTTTCTCCAACCCCAACCCCTACTTGAAGCTCTACTACTCCACAAGCTTGACCCCATATGCGTGCACGTGTACGGACTCCGTACACATGAGAAGAATGGTACACTTAGCGACGTTAGTGCTCTTCGGATCGTTCTGTTATCTCTCCTTTCATTCTTTCTACTTTCTACTTTCTACTTTGTACTTCCTACTTTATATGTTATGCTTTGTAGTTTCTACCTTGTACATTGTCTATTGAACCGTTGGACCGTGTACCGACACTGGTGAACACCTCGAAAAAATGGCTGACAAGCGATTTCTATGATAAATTAGATAAAAAAAAGCCCCCCCAAAAAGGCAATGGGCAATGAAAACCACATAAACCTTTCAAATACCTCTGAAAAACCAAAAAAAAACACAGAAAAAACATCAATAAACATCAATAAACGGCCCACACGGGGCCAAAATGGTGAAAATAGCGAAAATAAACACATAAACGCGTTAATTGGCCGCGGACCGGGGTGGCAATACCTTTTGCCTGCCGTGCAATCTTGGAAGCCCCTGGAATTCATCCTCAATGCACTACCGGAACCACTTGTTTGTGAATGAGGATCACCGGCTAGCATTGAGGGCAAGAGGTGCTCCCAACCTTGAGACTCGTCTCAAAATATGTGTTGTCTATTTTGGAAATGCTAGCTATGCCAACCCAAGGAATCTGCCCCCGCCCCCTAGTCCACGGCCCTCCTTGCCGCAAGAAAGTGCCACTTGGCCAACATTTCGGGTCACCTCTTCCCTACCAAGGGTACCCCCACCTTGGGCCTCAAGGGTGAGGCATCCATTGTCACTACTTGGTGAGTGTTGTGGAGTGACCCCCCACCCCGACCCCTTTTGGTCCCCCTCGCCAAGATACGCCCCCCCCCCCCTTGGCTAGTGACTAGCTGTGTCTAGGCCTACTGAGTGAAGGGGGGGGGGGCACTCTCCGTGCCCACCGCTAAGAGTGCTCTTATGGGTGTCTTGTGGAGCTAGCGATTTTTGCCAGCTACACCCCACCCACTTCTGAAAGAAACACATACCACCCCTTCCAGCCACCCATTCTCTTCATGGACCACATGTCGCTCATCGGAACTCCTGGCAATCACCACCGCTGGTGCGAATAATGATGGCATGCTACTCACATGACTCCGACGAAAAGCGGCCGTGTCTCTTTTGGATAATCTCCTCAATCAGAGGAAATAATGCCTAAGCCTCATTGACCTGACCTCCTTTCAGCAAGAAGTGCCGTGACAAGCAAAAGAACACAAAAAAAAACCACCTGATTCTGACCCTAAGCACAAACTACCTAAGGTGGGGTGCCGGTCTTTTTCTATCCGCCTCTTTGTTTGCAAACAGCCCCAAAAACCCTACTAGAAGTGCAGTAAGAGAACCTCCTAGAAATTAGCCGTGCACTCCTTGAGTCTAGGGTAGGCTAAAAAATAGTTGTGTAAGCATCTCAAGTGGATCACCTTCGGAAAAATTTTTATCCCGTTTCGGCGTTGTTTGGGTTTGGAATTGGCCCATTTTCAAGCCTTCTTGGGACTTTTCGAGGGGCAAAGCAGCTCACCAGGAGCTCAAAGCGGGCCAAAACATATGTGTGTGCATCCCAAGTGATGCAAGATCATGCTTAAACATTCATTATTTCAAATTGTTTTGCAATCCTTTTGGGGCCCCAAGATTGCCCATTTTTCGAGTTTGATCGGCATCTTTCGAGGCTCGTTGCCACATCGATTCTACCATAGATTCATGTGTAAAAATGTAAGTCGTGTACCAAAAAATCGTCTAGTCGTGTAATTTTTTTTGCGGTAAATGCGTGTTTTTTTTGCGGGAGGTCGTTAAAACTATAAAAGAAAATTGAATTCTTTTTTTTTTGCGGTAAGGGCGTGTAATTTATTTTTGCGGTAAATTGTGTAAATTGGTGAAAAAATTTAACATTGAAAGAAATGCAACCTTTGCAACACAAGCGCAATATGTACAGTTGCCGGTTCCGTATGCCACCCCATAGCGACCTTAACGATGGGACGCCGGGTCGTGGCCACCAATTAGTTGGGACTCGGCCAATATAACATAGTTTCACATGGAGTCATTGGCACTACACACAAAATCAGGCCCAAGATGAGAGTCCTGACAAGGCCATGGCGGGATTGTGTATAAAGTGTGATGTTTGATGTGTGATGTGGCATCTTGTTTTTACAGTGTATACAACAAGATGTGTGATATGTCTGATATAGATCTAATGCTTGTAGGAAGGGGGGGGGGGGTTCGTGTCAAAATGGGTGTGCAAAAAGTTGATGCCCCCCCACGCCATAGGTCCCCATAGGCCCGGATAGGTCCCCATAGGTGCCAATGGGTCCCCAAAGGTCCCCATAGGCCCCGATAGGTCCCCATAAGGGCCGATAGGTCCCCATGGGCCCCCATAGGTGCCCATAGGCCCCCAGAGGTCCCCATAGGTGCAAATGAGTCCCCAAAGGTCCCCATAGATGCCAATGGGTCCCCAAAGGTCCCCATAGATGCCAATGAGTCCCCATAGACCCCCACAGGCGCCCATAGAATCCCATAGGTGCCCACATGTGCCAACAGGTCCCCATAGGCCCCCACAAGCCCCCATAGGTCCCCATAGGCCCCCATCAGCCCCCATAGGTGCCCATAGGCCCCATAGGTCCCCATAGGTTCCAATTGGTCCCCAAAGGTCCCCATAGGTCCCCACAGGTGCCCATAGGTGCCAGCAGGTTCCCATAGGTCCCCACATGCCCCCATAGGTCCCCGTAGGTCCCCATAGGCCCCGATAGGTCCCCGTAGGTCCCCATAGGCCCTGATAGGTCCCCATAGGCCCCCATAGGTCCCCACGAACCCCCATAGGTCCCCTAAGGTCCCTGCAGGCCCCCATAGGCCGCGATAAGTCCCCATAGGCCCCCATAGGCCCCCATAGGCCCCCATAGGTACCCATAGGCCCCGATAGGTCCCCATAGGTCCCCACAAACCCCCATAGGTCCCCATAGGTCCCCACAGGTCCCCATAGGCCCCGATAGGTCCCCACAGGCCCCCATAGGTCCCCATAGGCCCCCATAGGTCCCCATAGGTCCCCATAGGTGCCCATGGGCGCCCATGGGCCCCCAGAGGTCCCCATACGATCCAATGGGTTCCCAAAGGTCCCCATAGGTCCCCATAGGTGCTAGCAGGTCCCCAAAGGTCCCCGCAGGGCCCCATAGGTTCCCATAGGTCCCCATAGGCCCCGATAGGTCCCCGGCGGTCCCCATTGCCCCCCATAGGTCCCTATAGGCCACCATAGGTCCCCATAGGTCCCCACAGGCCCCCATAGGCCCCGATAAGTCCCCATAGGCCCCCATAGGTCCCCATAGGCCCCAATAGGTCCCCATAGGCCCCCATAGGTACCCGTAGGCCCCGATAGGTCCCCATAGGTCCCCACAACCGGCCATAGGTCCCCATAGGTCCCAACAGGTCCCCATAGGCCCCGATAGGTCCCCATAGGCCCCCATACGCCCCCGTAGGTACCCATAGGCCCCGATAGGTCCCCATAGGTCCCCACAAACCCCCATAGGTCCCCATAGGTCCCCATAGGTCCCCATAGGCCCCGATAGGCCCCCATAGGTCCCCATAGGTGCCCATAGGCCCCATGGGTACCCATAGGTTCCAATGGGTCCCCAAACGTCCCCATAGGTCCCCACAGGTGCCCATAGGTGCCAGCAGGTTCCCATAGGTCGCCACAGGCCCCCATAGGTCCCCGTAGGTCCCCATGGGCCCCGATAGGTCCCCGTAGCTCCCCATAGGGCCCCAAAGGTCCCCATAGGTAAGTAAGTAAGTAAGGGCGGCCGCGTCCGCACCCTCATCTGACATCTCCTTGCGGTGGTTCGGCGTGTGTGGACCCGGTCACTGACGCGTCCGGTTTCCCGTACTATCCGTCTTTCGACGGGGGACTCGGCCGGTGCACCGGGGCTGTTTCGTGTGGACGCCGACACCGCCCCTTTCGGGTCGGAGGACGCCACGCCCGGGTCCCGCGCGTGTGTGTGTGCGTGCTCTTCCTGGCCGGGTCGGGCGGGCTGGCCTCCCGGGCGCGTTTTGGTGCACCTCACCTTTCCTTTGGCCGTTCTTGCTGCGCTCTTTGCTTGTTCGGCCCCCTCTGGGCAGGGATTGCCCCGTTCGTGTTTGTTGTTGGGGTTTTTTTTTTGTTTTTTTTTCCTTTCCCCCTTCCCCCCCCTTGTTGCGCCCCCGTTGTGTCCTGCTTTGCGTGTTTTCCGGCCCCGGGTGCCTTGGGCCTTGGCGTCTTGTCGCCCCCCCCCCCTTTTTTTCCCCTCCCCCCCCCTCTGTGCGCCCCGTTGTCTCCTGCTTTTCGTGTTTTCCGGCCTCGGGTGCCTTGGGCCTCGGCCTCTTGTTCCCCCCCCCCCCCCTCCCCGTTTTTTTTTGCCCCCCCCCCCCCCCCCCCCCCCCCCCCATAGGTTCCAATTGGCCCCCAAAAGTCCCCATAGGTCCCCACAGGTGCCCATAGGTGCCATCAGGTTCCCATAGGTCCCCACATGCCCCCATAGGTCCCCGTAGGTCCCCATAGGCCCCGATAGGTCCCCGTAGGTCCCCATAGGCCCTGATAGGTCCCCATAGGCCCCCATAGGTCCCCACAAACCCCCATAGGTCCCCTAAGGTCCCTGCAGGCCCCCATAGGCCGCGATAAGTCCCCATAGGCCCCCATAGGCCCCCATAGGTACCCATAGGCCCCGATAGGTCCCCATAGGTCCCCACAAACCCCCATAGGTCCCCATAGGTCCCCACAGGTCCCCATAGGCCCCGATAGGTCCCCATAGGCCCCCATAGGTCCCCATAGGCTCCCATAGGTCCCCATAGGTCCCCAAAGGTGCCCCTGGGCGCCCATGGGCCCCCAGAGGTCCCCATAGGATCCAATGGGTCCCCATAGGTCCCCATAGGTCCCCATAGGCGCCCATAGGTGCTAGCAGGTCCCCATAGGTCCCCGCAGGGGCCCATAGGTTCCCATAGGTCCCCATAGGCCCCGATAGGTCCCCGGAGGTCCCCATTGCCCCCCATAGGTCCCTATAGGCCACCATAGGTGCCCACAAGCCCCCATAGGCCCCGATAAGTCCCCATAGGCCCCCATAGGTCCCCATAGGCCCCAATAGGTCCCCATAGGCCCCCATAGGTACCCGTAGGCCCCGATAGGTCCCCATAGGTCCCCACAACCGGCCATAGGTCCCCATAGGTCCCAACAGGTCCCCATAGGCCCCGATAGGTCCCCATGGGCCCCCATACGCCCCCATAGGTACCCATAGGCCCTGATAGGTCCCCATAGGTCCCCACAAACCCCCATAGGTCCCCATAGGTCCCCATAGGCCCCGATAGGTCCCCATAGGCCCCACAGGCCCCCATAGGCCCCCATAGGTCCCCATAGGTGCCCATAGGCCCCATGGGTCCCCATAGGTTCCAATGGGTCCCCAAACGTCCCCATAGGTCCCCACAGGTGCCCATAGGTGCCAGCAGGTTCCCATAGGTCGCCACAGGCCCCCATAGGTCCCCGTAGGTCCCCATGGGCCCCGATAGGTCCCCGTAACTCCCCACAGGCCCCCAAAGGTCCCCATAGGTACCCACAGCCCATAGGTCCCCACAGGTCCCCATAGGCCTTGATGGGTCCCCATAGGCCCCCATAGGTCCCCATAGGCCGCCATAGGTCCTCATAGGTCCCCATAGGTGCCCATGGGCCCCCAGAGGTCCCCATAGGATCCAATGGGTTCCCAAAGTCCCCGTAGGTGCCCATAGGTGCCAGCAAGTGCCCATAGGTCCCCACAGGCCCCCATAGGTTCCCGTACGTCCGCATAGGCCCCGATAGGTCCCCGTACGTCCCCATAGGCCCCCATAGGTCCCCATAGGCCCCCATAGGTCCCCATAGGTCCCCGAAGGTGCCCATAGGTGCCCATAGGTGCCCATAGGCCCGATTGGGCCCCATGGGTTCCAATGGGTCCCCAAAGGTCCCCATAGGTCCCCACAGGTGCCCATAGGTGCCAGCAGGTTCCCATAGGTCCCCACAGGCCCCCATAGGTCCCCGTAGGTCCCCATGGGCCACAGGTCCCCATAGGATCCAATGGGTTCCCAAAGGTCCCCATAGGTGCCCATAGGTGCCAGCAGGTCCCCATAGGTCGCCACAGGCCCCCATAGGTTCCCGTACGTCCCCATAGGCCCCGATAGGTCCCCGTAGGTCCCCATAGCCCCCCATAGGTCCCCACAGGTGCCCATAGGTCCCCACAAGCCCCCATAGGCCCCCATAGGTCCCCATAAGTCCCCATAGGCCCTGATAGGTCCCCATAGGTCCCCACAAACCCCCATAGGTCCCCATAGGTCCCCATAGGCCCTGATAGGTCCCCATAGGCCCCGATGGGTCCCCATAGGCCCCCAAAGGACCCCATAGGTCCCCAAAGGTGCCCATGGGCCCCCAGAGGTCCCCATAGGATCCAATGGGTTCCCAAAGATCCCCATAGGTCCCCATAGGTGCCCACAGGCCCCCATAGGTGCCCACAGGCCCCCATAGGTTCCCATAGGTCCCCATAGGCCCCGATAGGTCCCCGTAGGTCCCCATTGGCCCCCTAGGTCCCCATAGGTCCCCATAGGTCCCCACAGGCCCCCATGGGCCCAAGAAGTCCCCATAGGCCCCCATAGGTCCCCACGGGCCCCCATAGATCCCCATAGGCCCCCATAGGTCCCCACAGGCCCCGATAGGTCCCCATAGGCCCCCAAAGGTCCCCATAGGTCCCCATAGGCCCCGATAGGTCCCCACAGGTCCCCACAAACCCCCATAGGTCCCCATACGTCCCCAGAAGTCCGCATAGGCCCCAATAGGTCCCCATAGGCCCTCATAGGTCCCCATAGGTTCCCATAGGCGCTGATAGGTCCCCATAGGTCCCCATAGGCCCCGATAGGTCCCCATAGGTCCCCATAGGCCCCCATAGGTCCCCGTAGGTCCCCATAGGTCCCCATGGGCCCCCATAGGTCCCCATGGGCCCCCATAGGTCCCCATAGGTCCCCATAAGTCCCCATAGGTCCCCATAGGCCCCCATAGGTCCCCATAGGTCCCCACAAGCCCTCATAGGTCCCCATAGGCTCGCATAGGTCCCCACAGTCCCCCATAGGTCCATAGGGCGCTTCAACGGCCCGCACAGCACGATAACCATTAATAATGCTGAGCACATAGTCCACAAAACCGGCACCCATTGGGACAAGGAGCCCCAAGCTCTTGGGGACCCCCCCCCACCGGAACCCAAATAAGGTGAAAAACACATAAATAGGGGCTAAAACACGCTTTACATAGGATATTTCATCATATTGTATTGTCAGAGTATCAAAAAGATCAGTTTCGGAAATTTCCATTTTTTGAGCTGCCGAGAACTGCATAAGCATCTTGTGCCCCGGCCCCCTTGGGAGCCCCCCCCTCACCCCAAAACACCCAAATAGGGTGAAAAACACATAAAGAGGGTCTAAAACATGCTTTACAAAGGAGATTTGATCATTTTGGATGGTAAGAATATACAAAAAAGTTTTGGAAATTTCCATTTTTGACTTGCCGAGGCTGGAAAACTGCATAAGCAAGTTGTGCCATGGCCCCCTTGGGACCCCCCCCCAAAAAAAAACACCCAAAGTAAGGTGAAAAACACATAAAGAGGGGCTAAAAATGCTTTACATAGCATGTTTCATCATTGTGAGTGGTCACAATGTCAAAAAAAACCTTTGCAAAAATTTCCATTTTTGACCTATAGAGGGTGGAAAACTGCTAAGGCAGTTTGTGCACACACCAAATGCCATTGAACCACTTACAAACAGCAATTTCCAAGCTTTTGGGGGGGCCATGGCTCGGGCTAGATGGGCCCAGTGGCCACTACGTGGGTCCCCATGGGCGCTCAAGTACCCATATTGTCACCGAATGATCACGCAAACCCAACCTAGGGGCAACGGAAGGGTTTCAGAAAAAGTCGAAATGGGAAAAAAATTTTAGGTGCCACTAAATAGCCTACACAACAACAATTTTGGGGCTTTCGGAGGGCCCCTGGCACGGGCTACGTAGGCCTAGCGGCCACTACATAGCCACAGGTGGGCACATCGCTTTCATGCATGCATTTTCGGTAAAATTGGTAATTGCTTCTTTGCAGTAAGGTCGTGTAATATTTTTAGTTTTGTGGTAAACACGTGTAGGAAAAAATCGTCACATCGGGTAATTTTTTTTTGCGGTAAGTCGTGTAATTCTTTTTTGCGGTAAATGCGTGTAACAAATAAATCGTCACGTCGTGTAATTTTTTTTTGCAGTAATGTGTGTGACCGGCTTACACGACTTACCAGAAAAAAAATTACACAACAAGACGATTTTTTTGTTACACGCATTTACCGCAAAAGAAAAAATTCCACGAATTACATCACACACGATTGATGTTCCCCCTTGCAGTGCCCGTTGGCACCCCTATGGCAACCCACTAAGAGGTGCATATGCACACCTGGCACTAAAACTCTTTGAATGCTACATCCCTCGGCGACTATGTAATGATGTGAAGGATTCTTGGGAACCAACAAGATCCTTTGCATTTCTCTAGAGCTAGAGGAAAACATCAATTTTTAAATCATGAGATTGACATTATGAGGTTTGAGATTTTTCGGCAGCCACAATATTCCCGATATCTTATTAAGGCACCATGGAAGATTGGGGCTGAGACACGCATGTGCCTGTGCACATAGAAACACACACACACTTCGGCGACAAACAGAGCACAGAGAAGACTAGTCTGGATGTACTAGATCTCGTCAGGTGCAAAGCAGAACAAAAACAGTAGCATGTCCCGCCTGCACTAGGCGCCTTTCTGTGTGAGGAGAAACAGGACCAGCAGCCCAGCGGCAGCCTTGGGCAAGCCCGCGGTCACGCTTGCATAGCAGACAGAGCATAAGGCTCTGCAAAGTTACCTCAGGTGGGTTTATCCCTCTCCCTGCCCACTGCACTCCCTCACCAGGAACCCGGACGATAGACCAACATCGTTCGCTTCTGGTTAGGCCACCCTGACACATTTGCTACCTGGTCCCCGCGCCTCTCAATACCTTGGGCAGCCTTGGAACAGAGCATGAGAAAAACAGGAAGTCCCGTAACCGGGACTCCACACACACACGCATACAGGGTGGCTACAGGCATAGTGAATCCCGAGGTCGCGTTCTACTGTGTGGTGTTCAGTTATGTGTGCCGTAACTTCGTGCCTGCCCTGCCCCCTCAACAGCCACCAAGGCGAGAGGGACACTCTTGGTACTCGAATGTACTGTACCTGTGTGAACTCTATATCGGGCTGTGGTGGGTGCTGTCCCAATGGTTGAGTCACCGGGCTCGTGCCGTGAAGGCGCCGATTCGATTCCCACCGTGCGCATGGCCCTCCTGCCGAAGAGAAGAGAAGACAAGCAGGTGGCCGGCTGCAGTGAACGCGCCCCTGCCGCGGCCTTCAAGGCCCGCAAGCCGAGCGCGCTACCGGAGGGGACGGTGGTGTGTTTTTTCTTTTTCTTTTTGGAGGGGGGCAGGGGCATATCCGAAAAAAAGCGGCGAGGCGCACCTACCGCGGCCGGCAGTGCCGGTATCGTAGTGGGCTGCTGTAGGGGGCGGTGCTGTGTATATGACGATAGGAGGGATCAAACCTCCGCTACTGTGGTACGAGTCTATACAGCTGACCTCTGGACCAGTCCAGGCCTCCTAACCCATGCCGCGTGTCAGTAGCACAAACATGCATATACGGTTAGATACCACACAAGGTCATGTCTCCGCACTCAATAGGCGCATGCAAGCAATGTCTGAGCACCAGCACCCTGTTACCCCTTGCACAACCACCTGCTCTAGTGCATACTAGCTGCTGTACTGCCCCCCCCTCCCAATATGCATGAACGCCATGCCACTTACTTATGTGCTGTGCTACCGTGTGCCGTGGAGCCGGGAGTGTATACAACACTGAGTAAACAGCTTTCACCGTGGCTTGAACGTCATGTGGAGCCGTGGCATACGCCCTATACACGCCTTTATGCATCGCTCTCATTGCCTCTGCCCTGCCGTAGCCAGAAAGCATGGCAACCTGCAACCACGCCGCAGCGCTGAGAATCTGCGCAGCCCATGAATCAGTGAACGGCAGCCCATTTTTTAACACCCCTGTGAAAATTGCCCCCAGGTACCCGTGGTACGCTCTTCCCGGGCTCAGGAGGGGAGGACCCAGCTTCAGATCCCAGGATGCCGACAGTGCTGCCGGGTCAGCAAAGGCCAGCCCTGCTCTTGTCGGACCCCTAACCATCACCATCCCCATCGCTTTGCATATGGAGCCACAGCACTGGTCTGTACGGCAGTCCTGCGTACACACACACACACACATACACAAACACAAATACAAACGCTTGCAATGGATAGGTCTGAATGTGGGATATTGTGAGTCGAGGTGCGAGATTTAAGACCATTAACCAAGTTAGCAAAAAAATTGCCTACCACAATTTCGGGGCCATTTTAAAAAAGCAAAGGTGGTCAAACGGCACAAAAGAAAGTGTGTGAGATGAAGCCCACATGCTAAACAGAGCCGAAAAGAAATGGAGACAATGACTCACTAAGGCACCCAGAAAGGATAACACAAAGTAGTGCAAAAACTCAAAGAGTGCAACGGCTTGTGGGGGCACGGATTGTGAACCTAGAAGTGCGACGATGACGGCTGCAAGGCGCAGTTGTCAGCCATCCCCTGGATGTACGAAGGTGATGTTTGATGTACCAGATGGTGGTGTCCTGAGAGTGCCCTTTGTCATACCCTTCATGCAACAGCTCCATTGCCATGCATGTGCAGCAGTACCCAAAAGTGTTTGTGGCAGCCTCAGTGCTTTGCCTCTTCCCATAGCCATGATGTTTCGAAGGTATTGGGGGCTAGAGACTGTAAGCTGCAGCCACAGGTACATTTTGTTCAAAAGGTTGTGAACATGCATGTTTCAAAAAATTGTGACCGTACATGCCTTTGGATAATACTTTGAATGATAGTATGAATGGTATATTACTGCCGTGGAACACCCTTGTTGTATTGGAAGGGGATACATAAGATGAAGCATGCGGCGTGTGTAGCCTTGAAATACTCTTGGATGGCAAAACACCAAAAACACAAGATCTATCCTATGTTCGGTATGCAGTCCTCCAGCAAAATGCAAGTGCAGAGAAGGGGTTGCAAGGCGCAGGTGTGCACTCATCACCCATGAGCACAACATGTATGCACATAGACCAATCGAACATGCAGCCATGTGTGACCTGCTCCCAATGCCATCTGCTCTCTTCAGCTCTTGCTTGGTGCCGCCAACCCCAGAGAACATGCGCATAAGACTCCCGCCGATGGACGGATCCTGCAGAGCGTTGAGCAGCAGATGAGCATGCCTCAAATGTATTGTGCTGACCTGCAACACCATGCAACTGCCCTGCAGAGTGTGCAAACCCATGTGCAATGGGCCCAAGGCTTGTGATCGAAAGGGGCTGAGGAGGCGAGGAAGGGGTTTAGTTGGCGATTGGGAACCCTCGTCCTTGCCATTGACAATTGCAGAATTTGTTGGTTGTTGTTGGCGGCGACAGCGCTGAAGGAATAGCGTTGCGGAGTTTTCCTGGCGACAGGAGTTGGCCGAAACCTGTCTCTTGCCTTGGAGCTTCAAATGGGGGATCAAATGCTGGCTGCATTCAGAAGGAGGGTAAGGGTATGGGCAGGACCCTTCTGTGCAGTTGCCTGGTTCTCGCTACATTGTGGACCAACCATCCTGGTTGTTGTGGCCCACCAGGCCTGTGGGATGGCGCCGATGCAGCTGATATAATTTCTCCTGAGTTAAATCCAAAGGAGTAGTACCCGTAGATGCCGTTAACTCCTTGCTGGCAGCCACTGAGATGGTGCCCAGGGCCACAATACCTCACAACAACACTACAGCCTGGTGCTGGCCCGTGGCCTGCCGCTGGATGGCCGCATGCAGCACTTGCTTTCTTTCTGCCCTCACAGCTGCCAGTGGGCTTTGTTACTGACCCTGGCAGCAGCCATGGACATTGGGGGTCGTGGCCGGTACTGCAGCTTGGACAATGTCATGGAGACGTCTACCCACAGCCTGTGTACTGGCACTTAGGGTGTGGGCCAGGGTGTCAAGGGTGGAGACATGAGGTATGCTGCTGGAACGCAAGGGGTCCTCTTTTTTGCACCTTCGTGAATTTATGTTTGATGGGCCGACCCTGCAGGTCCTCTGCTTGCACGTGTGGGTCAGTGGAGTTGGGTTGGTGTATGAGCGCTCTGGAGACCGCACTAGGTTTGGCATTACACCCCTCCTATAATGCTGGCCCGTATTCTCTGATTTTTCTAATGGCAATGTGTCCCCGAATCATGCCCCACGAGAGCAACACCATCATTACGATGTTCACCCCAGGGATTCCTATGTGTGGTCCTGTGTGATCATCCGTTTCCTGTGGATGCAGTAGTGAATGGGGTTCAGGATGTGTGTCTGCCACTTCTGCCTCCACCGCAGCAACAGCCAACAGGTTTTTGCTGCAAATGTAGCTGATTGCTCCAAAGTGCACCTCCCCTCCCTGGGCATAGCCCTGCTCCATAGCCCCCCCTTCTTGGCCCCATTTGCGAACATCAGCTATCCCCCTCCCTACCTCTTGTAGCAGCAACAGTCCATGCCTCCGTGGCCACACCAAGGTCACGGTTGAGCAAGTGCCTCGAGCACTCAAGTCGGTGTGGCCATGGTAGGTTCATGGTGTACGTTCCTAGTGGTACATGGCTGATGCAAGTCCACTATTTGTCAGCCCAAGGGTTGTACAACAGCACAGGCAAAAGGAAAGGGATCTCACACTTTTTTCAGCGCCACAAACCCGTTTCTTGGACCATAAAGAGCCCTGCATAGGCTGAAGCCAAGTGGCACACACCCTGTACCTTAACGACCTCCACTTGGAGACAGTTGTTTTTTATTGTGCAAGGCCGAGGCTAGCATACGTGGCGCTAGTCCTTAGAGCACTGCAAATGCACACTATAGTGACATGGCACTGCTCCTCCTCTGTGGATTGGAATGTATCCGATTCATACCTACATCCCCAAAGGGAGGACCAGGGCTTTCTAAATGCTCACCTGCAGCCAAAGTGCAAGTTTGAGCCATGGTCATCTGCCCTGTTTTCAAGGATAGTAATCTATGTGTGATGTAGGACGGGTTCACTAAAGGCTTTGTGCCCGAGGTAGGCTACATTCAACGTGACAACGTCTCAAGCGATGCCGATCATCCTCATTGTATCATTGTGTCTCGGACGTCGACAATCTTCACAAAGTCTTCACATGTCCGTCAGCTCTTGCGTGACCTACTGGTGAACAATCTCGTGTTCTCCGACCACCAACACCTGTATGCATGCACATTGTGGAAGGCGGTGCAACTTGTGGATAAACGTGAATGTGGGACCTAGTCCAAGACAAGGACCATTCATCTTGGCAAAATGGAGTTCTTCTCTTGGGCACTGGTGGGAGATGCCATGGCCCAATCGAAGGAGGAGGCAATCAACTTCGCAGTACCACCCTCCGTCGTCGGTATCATACAGACCAATCATGTTTATCCGAGGGGCCATGTGGAGGAGTTGGAACGGTCAACTGATAAGTTGAAGGCTCAGCTTGCGTAGCCACTGTGTGCATTGTTTTGCCGCAACACTCCTATGTTGCGCAGGCAATATTTCCATCAATTACATGGGAAGCAGAGCCTATACCATCTCAGATGCCACCCAGCGCCTACAATTGGTAGCGCACAGATTGGAGAAATCCTCTCCATGGAAGGAATACATGTACCTATATTTTACTCAAGGAGTTACCCTACAACTATTTTTGACATTTAGCTATATTTATGAAGGTTGGACGGCGGGGAGGGGGGCCTATTCATTGAACTAGTAGGGGTTTTTGGCCGAAATCGAAATTTGCTTAAACCGCTGCCACCCTCCATGGACCTTGGTACCGGGCCCCCCTATTTTAGATGCCCCGAATCCACAAAAATAGGTCGCACGCCCTAACTAGACAGTGGCGGGTTTCTACAAAAGGTCAAATTGGGAGGTTTCCAACTTTTTGGTTGAGCCCTCAATGTGGGAGCACTGTTCCCATGCGTGCCTAGGCAGGTTGTGCGGGGCTTGGCCGGGCCAGTAGCTACCACAAGGGTGGCACCATGTGTGGCCCTGATGGGGGTTGTGGTGGTCTTGCCAATTTCATGGCGGTGGTGTGGCCTAAGTGAAGGTTCAAGGCGGGCTTGGTGGTGTTGGGGGTCGTGCCGGGTTTGGTGGCAAAATATGCTCAAGAAATGAAGGGCACACGGTAAGTAGTCCACAAAGCACCTAGCATAGCTAGTCTGCTGGATTCGCACATTTTAGGCAAAACAACTGGACAATTCGTCACCGCGTTCCCCACCTTCAATATGGGGGAAGGTATTTTCACCCCCAAAATGTGGTACAAACCGCGGGGTCAGGGGAACCAACTTTCCTAAACTTTGTCAGCTACTGGAGCAAACAGTGGGGTTTACCCGACCCCCCCCTTCAAACCTCCATATACATATATATTACTACACCCCTCTCCCTTTAAATCTAGCTAACAAGCAAGCAACAACAAGCAATAACAAGCACTTCTCCTTTCCGTTTTGGCCATTGCTCCGCCTCATCGCCCCGGGCTCTATTCTACTGTAGCCATCCTACAGCCTAGGTGGTGGCCTTGCCAAATCCAAGTTTTGAGCCAAAAACTCACCGTTGGTGCCCCGGGGCGGGGGCGCCAAGTCGGAGGTGCACTCGCAAAGCTGCGCATGTTGTGCCCCAAAATAGTCTTTTTTGGCCCCGAACGGCCGCGAAACTCAGGCAAAACCGCCAAACGAAGGGAAAAAGTTGCTACACTCAACGTGCGCCTTGATTGCTCAGTGACCAAGAGCCCTTTCTTGCCCTCTACCTCCACCATATGTCCCAAGAACGGCCCGAAAATGGCTAAAAATGGCCCGATTGTGTGTTGCTTGTGTTAAACAGGCCCGAAACCAAGAACGGGCCATATCTTGGGCTACGCTCAAAACCGAATTTCGAGGGCACCTAGTCCACCCACAACCCCCCACTTTTTGTGGTTTCCAAGCCCCCGAATCGCGCTACGAGGCGCCTAAACCCCCGTAACAGGGGTCACTTGGTGGAGCCGGAGGGAAGCACAGCATGGTTGGGGCCAACGGTGGGTCCACCGTGGTCCCCAAGGCGAGAAAAAATGATTTTTTTCAAACTTGTTCCCATACCACTTGGGATGCTCAAACAAGTGTTTTTTTGGCCGTTTTGAGCCCGTGGTGGCACGTTTTGGGCGAATGGCAACTCCCAAAATGCCTTGAAAATGGGCCGTTTCAAGACCAAAAATGGGTTAAAAACACATTTTTCCAAAAGTGGTCCTAGACCATATGGGATGCCCAAACAAGTGTTTTCAGGCCGTTTTGAGCCCGTGGTGTCGCGTATTGGGCCATGGAAAATCCCAAAATGCTTTGAACATAGGCCGTTATGGGGCCTAAAATGGGTGAAAAAGCGTCAAAAACGCGTTTTTGCAAAAGTGATCCTGGACCATTTGTACTTGCGGCTCACTGGTGGCTAAGTGGAAATGTGAAGCTGGGGCTCATTTGGGGCTCAGTTGTGCGTTGCGACGTCTTTGTGCTTGTTTGTTGTGCTTTTTCCATGCTAGGTAATGTGCATTTGCTGTTTTTACTGTCACTGAGCCGTCACTGAGCCGGCTCACTTAGGTCTCACTTAGCTCTCACTTAGCTCTCACTCAGCGCGCCAAATGGCTCGCTGAGCGCTCACTGAGCGCTCACTGAGAGCCAATTAGGGGCTCGCTCAGGGCTCACTCAGGAGTTTCTCCCCCTTTCCGCCCTCTCTTCCCACCCTTGCCGGCCCACGCTTCACCCTTTTCACACCAACATCGGTCCGCAGTTGTCACCATGTCTTTTTCTCCAAGAACTTGAGCGTGCATGCACACATATATACTTGCATACATGTACCCACCGCGACAAACACACAAACATCCAAACACACACACTTCGTGAGGGACACAAATATCCAAACACATACACACACATACACCCATACACACGTCCACACACACATGCACATGCACAAATTGACAACCACATTCATTCTTGTTTGCAATTATCTTGCGTGTACATGAACACATGGCCACATTGAGGCATGCGCAATGAAGGGTCAGGGAGAGATGGTTACGGGGTTGGGGTTCGGGGATATGAACCTAGCCATTTGCGAGGGTGTTCCTTGTTGCCTCATGAAAATCCCCCCCCCCCCACACACACACCATGAAGCACAAGTAGGACACAAAGGACAAGGACATTGCTCGCTTTTGTGAGGTTCATCATACAACCATCTTGACCTACACCATGACACCTTGATCCCCCTCCCTCCTTATCCCCTCCCCTCCCCTTTTGCTATGATGTGTTCCCCCGCTTCCCTCGTGCGTAGCACTTCTGTTCTCTTGCCTGTCCCGTCCCCTTGTCCTGCATTTCCTATTTTTGGCCGTGGCATCACATGCATGATGGTGGCGGCAAAGACGATGACCTTTGCAGGTATGTTGTGCTATTATGTGTGTGGGTGTGTGTGTGCGTGCTTGCGTGCGTGTGATGTTGTGTCCATGCGCATGTGCGCAAGTGTAGATGGTTTGTTCGTTCTTGGTTTCTCTCATTTAGTGTGTTTGTATGTCTGCTTGTGCGTGTGGGGGGGGGTTGCATGGTTCGATGCGTGGGTGAAGGTGTCTTTGTGCGTGAGTGTTTGTGAGTGTGTGACTGCATGTTTTGGTTTCCGGTTGCCTAGGTTCGTGTGTGTATGTGGATTCGTGAATGTGTGTACGCGCAGGTGTGTGTGTGTGTGTGTGTGTGTGTGTGTGTTGCAGCTATTGTTTCGGATGTTGTTGTTGGTTTTGGTGTTGTGGCGCATAGGCTTTGATTGTGTGCGCATAATATTGTGATTGTGGCCATAGACGCAGGTATGGTTGTGTTTATGGTTGTGGCTGTGGTTCTAGGCTTGCGTGCGGTTGTTGCTATGGCCGTTGTGGTAGCTCTCGTTGTGGGTGTGGTTATGGTAGTGGCTGTGGTTGCGGCTGTGGGTGTGGGTGTGGGTGTGGGTGTGGGTGTGGGTGTGGGTGTGGGTGTGTTTCTGCAAGCTGTGTTGTGTGTGGATTTGGTTGTGTTTGTGTCAGTGTGTGTGGCCCTGGCCGTGGCGAAGGCTGCAGTTGCACCTTTCACAGTGGCTGCAGCTGTTCTTTGGGTTCTGGTTGTAGCTGTGGGGGGGGGGGGGGTTAAAGAGCTGCAAAGAGGGGGGCTCAATATACCATCCACCCTCTCCAAAAAAACGCACCAAGTTTAGAGTGACAGTGTACAGTGACAGTGTACAATGACATTGTACAGTGAGAGCATACATTGAGTGTAGAGTGCTAGTATAGAGTCTTGGCCGTTTCGGCGGACGCACTGTGTGTGGGGACACATTCTACGAGACCTTGGGGAGTACATTGTACAGAGTACAGTGTACAGTGTACAGTGTACAGTGTACAGTGACAATGTACAGTGACAGTGTATAGTGACAGTGTGCAGTGGCAGTGTGCAATGTGCAGTGACATCGTACAGTGCCAGAATACAGTGTACCATGTACAGTGACAGTAGACAGTGACAGGATTGACGGTGTACATGGACAGCGTACAGTGATATTGTACAGTGACAGTTTACAGTGACAGTGAACCATGAGTGAGCGCTCACTGAGCCATTTGCCGCGCTCAGTGAGCGCTCACTGCGCCGTTTGGCGCGCTCAGTGAGCGCGGGAAACGGCGCAGTGAGCGCGCGAAACGGCTCAGTGAGAGCGCCAAACGGCTTAGTGGGCACTCACCGAGCGCCCGAACGCCTGCACTGTACGGTGTGCAGTGTGCATGACACAGTGCGCAGTGTGCATTACACAATGTGTAGTGTGTAGTGTACACTGCGCACTGCACACTGTGTATTGCACACTGCACACTGCACACTGTGTATTGCACACTGCACATTGTGTATTGCACACTGCACGCTGTAATGCACACTGCACACTGTGTATTGCACACTGCACACTGCACAATGTACATTACAAATTGCACCCTGCACACTGTAATGCACACTGCACACTGTGTATTGCACACTACACACCGCACCCTGTGTAATGCACATTGGCTATTGCACACTGCACACGGTGCATTGTGCAATACCCAATGTGCAATACACAGGGTGCAGCGTGTGGTGTGCATGACACAGTGTGCAGTGTGCATTACACAGTGTGCAGTGTGGATTACATCACAGACGGCATACTACACCCTGTGTAGTGCACACTACACATAGTGTGCAGTGTGCAGTGTGCAATACACAGTGTGCAGGGTGCAGTGTGCAATACACAGTGTGCAGAGTGTATTACACAGTGTGCAGTGTGCATTACAGTGGGCAGTGTGCAATTTGTAAAACACAGTGTGTAGTGTGTAGTGTGCAATACACAGTATGCAGTGTGCACTGTGCAATACAGCCACTACCATAACCACACCCACAACCAGAGCTACGACAACGGCCATGGCAACAACCTCACGCAAGCCCAGAAGCACAGCCACAACCACAAACACAACCATACCTGCATCTGCAGCCACAAACACAATGTGATGTGCACACAATCAAAGCCTATGCCACACAACACCAAAACCCACAACAGCATCCAAAACAACAGCTGCAAAAGCTGCAACACACACACACACACACACATTGGCACACACACACACACACACACACGTGCGCATACACACATTCATGAATCCACATATGCACACAAACCTAGGCAACCAGAAACAAAAGAATGCAGTCACACACTCACAGTGACGCACAAGGACACCTTCACCCACACATCGATCCAAGCCCCCCCCCCCCCCCCCCCCCGACTCACACACAAACATACATACAAACACACTAAATGAGAGAAACCAAGAGGGAACAAACCATCTACACTTGCGCACATGCGCATGGGCACAAGCGCACACACACAAACACACACAATAGCACAACATACCTGCAAAGGTCATCGTCATTGCCGCCACCATCATGCACTTAATGCCATGGCCAACAAATAGAAAAGGCATGGCAACAGCAGGGCAAGGGGTCGCGACAGGCAAGATAAGAGAAGGGGTTCACATGGGGTAAGCGGGGGGATGCGGCATGGCAAAAGGGGAGGGGAGGGGAAAAGGAGGGAGGGGAATGAGTGTGTGATGGTGTAGGTCAAGATAGTTGTATGATGAACCTCAACAAAAGCGAGCAATATCCTCTGTGCCCTAATTTGTGCTTCATGGCGCGCGCGCCCGTTTGTGTGTGTGTGGGGGGGGGGGGGCATTTTCGTGAGGCAACAAGGAACACCCTCGCAAATGGCTAGGCTCATATCCCGAACCCCAACCCCTTAACCATCTCTCCCTAGCCCTTCACTTCACATGGTTCAATGTGGCCATGTGTTTATGTACTCGCAAGATAATTGCACACAAGAATGAATGTGGTTGTCAATTTGTGCATGTGCATGTGTGTGTGGACGTGTGTATGGGTGTATGTGTGTGTATGTGTTTGGATATTTGTGTCCCTCATGAAGTGTGTGTGTTTGGATGTTTGTGTGTTTGTCGCGGTGGGTACATGTATGCAAGTATGTATGTGTGCATGCACGCTCAAGTTCTTGGAGAAAAAGACATGGTGACAACTGCGGACCGATGTTGGTGTCAAAAGGGTGAAGTGTGGGCCGGCAAGGGTGGGAAGAGAGGGTGGAAAGGGGGAGAAACTCTCGAGTGAGCCCTGAGCGAGCCCCTAATTGGCTCTCAGTGACCGCTCAGTGAGCCATTTGGCGCGCTGAGTGAGAGCTAAGTGAGAGCTAAGTGAGTGCCAAATGAGCCGGCTCAGTGACCGCTCAGTGACGGCTCAGTCGGGGTGCTCAGTCATCTGAGCCGTCGAAAAAAAAATACCCCCCCCCCCCCCGGTCCAATCCTCTTGCACTAGGGACTGGGATCCCTTTGGGGACATTCCAAAAGCCCAACCCACCCCCGAAAGCCACAACTCTTCACATGAAGATCCTTGAGAAACACCACTTAGCCCCAAATGAGGCGTTTTAGCCCCAATTGAGCCCCAACTTCACATTTCCAAGTGAGCCGCAGGTACATTGGGGTTGCACAAACAAGTGAAACGTGCCCATTTTGAGCCCCTTTTGACCGAGTTTGGGCCCTTCCGCGACATGTATGCACCAGTTGTACCCTTCGCACATACCTTAGAGCCGTATGGTGGAGCCACCAAGTACCACTAGGGTGATGCAGTTTGCTGCGCACCTTGATGCTATGAGCACGGCACATCACACTGTTGTTGCCAGCAAGGCACAAGACTCTGTTGTTGTCACCACTGCATATGACCTCTCTACGCTCACCTTGGCACAACGCTGTGCTAACTTCACCATCCACAACGCCCTTCTGCTGGGGCTAGGTCACCAAGGCAAGTCACGTTGCCACGATACCGAGAGCAAGACACCCTGATGGTGTGACGCGGGCACGGCATTTTGCCGCTTGCTGCTCCCACCGCGGCGTGCACCCCGTGCACCTCATGCACCTAGCCATAGGCCACTTGCCTTATTACGGGCGTCTAGATGTCGGTTAGGGCAATCTCGAGGGTTGGAAACCACGTAAAGTGGGTGGTTGCGGGTGGATTAGGTGCGCTTGAAAGTGCGTTTGGGGCCAGGCAGCCCAAGATATGGAATGTTTTCCGTTTCGGGCTGTGCGCGGCCAATGTGCACAAATTCAGGGGCTTTTGGGGGCCTTCAGGGGACGGTTCGCGGACATTTTGTGGAGTTGGAGGGCCCTAGGACCCTGCTAGAAACTCAATGGTGGTCTAACGGTTCTGTTCTAACGTTCGAATTAGAACAGTTAAAAGGCTCCGATTGTACGCGTGTGTACCCGTGGGGGTGTTACCCCTTCCCTAGTGGCCCAATTTAAAGTCAATATGTTTAACATTTGGCCAAAAATTAACACGTTAATCTCCAGTTTCAATTTTTTTAGGGGGGTTAGGGGGTTTGCCATGAAAATTATGACCCCCACGGGTCGCCTTACGGGCTTGGGTGTCATTTTCCCCCGGGGGTCGGTGGGGGGGTCCTACCCATGTGGTTGTTTCAAAATGTTAAAATGGCTCTCGGCTTTAATTTTGTTTTTAATTTTTCCATTAATTTTTGAAAAGTTAAAAATTAGAGGGTCGCCGGCATTAATATTAACCTCACAAATATTCATATTAACTCATTTCCCCAAATATTAACCCTCCTAACAATGGCACAACGCAACGTGGAATGCATCATGTGTGTGTTTATGTTTCTTGTCCATGGCCATTGCGGCCCCCTGGGTCCCTATCCGGGCCCTCATACGTCGTGGTGGTGGTGGGGGGGGGGGGGGTTCGTGGTGGCGGTCTTGGGGGGGTTGGTGGGTTTGGGGGCGGGGACGGCCTTCGTAGGCCGTGCGGTGGTGGTGGTGGGGGGGGTTTCGGCCTTTTGGGCCGGGGGATCGCCCCGTCGTCGCTTTCGTCGGACGACTCGAAAGAAAACTTTCGTTTCTTGGGGGCGGGTTGGGGGGGGTTGAGCTTCGCTTGGGGGGGGGTTTGGGGCGGTGGTGGTGGACGCCCCCCCCCCCCTCCTCCCCCTCGCTGACCCCGCCCCCACCCATGCTCCCCCACATCTCCTCATCCCCCCCCCCCGCGTACCCCACCTCCTGCATCCGAGCCCCCTCCGCGGGCCGGAAGTGGCGCGGCGCCACCCATACGCCGCCCACCACACGCGAAGTCTCCCAATCGTGGAGACCTCGCAAGAGAGCAAGGCCCAAGGGTGGGTCTCGGGCCACGATGCGGTGGAGAGACCCCAGGGGTACTTCCTGGGATCCTTCAGCGTCTCGCCAAGCCACCTGGATGGGCCTGGCATTCGTCGCGTTGACCACGACGTCAATAACCTGAAAAAAAATGAAAAAAAATGAATAAATACATTAATTTTTTGGGCAACATTTTTAATTTTTCGACTTTAATATTAACTCTTAACTTTTAATATTTGGACTGGCGGCGCAAAAATTAAATATCAACCTTGAGAAATTAAACATGGCGTCCTAAAAATTAATGCACACACGCAAAACACATACCTCAAAACTCCCGTTCACCCCGCCTGCCTGAACTGCCCCCATGGCCTCCCGGAAGAGCGCGGCGGCACTGGGGGCCTCCATAGGGGCCACAGGGGCTCTCGCGCTGGCCATCGGGGCCGCTTGGGCCCCCGGTGTGGCCGCGGTCGCGGCCGCGGTCGCCGACTTGACGGCGCGGGACTGAGGGACCAAGCCCTCGTACGAGGGCTGGCACCCCGGGTCGTAGATGGGGCGGGGCAGGGCCAGCACAGTGGCCCAGTCCACCCCGAAGGCCACAGCCTTGCCCTGGCGCCACTGCCTGACCCAGCCCAGCTGGGCCCAGTGCTGCAGCAGCACCAGGTAATGCGGCGTCCCAAAACGGACGCTGCGGGGGTCGAAAAGCAAATTCAGTGCGGGCAAGGCGCCCGCACTGATTGCCTGTGGCATGGGGGCAAGGGGGTACCAAGGAGGGGTTTCCGGACCCAGACCGCCCCCCCCTGGAGGCATCCTTACCCCAGGTGCCTCCGTGTTTCCCCTCGTTCCGGCGGATCATACACCGGATCAACCGCCGAAAAATGCACATGACTGTCATGTGGCTATGGGGGGGGGGAGGAAAAAACGGGTTGATCCCCCGCGCACCCCTCCTGCAGCACCTGGGCTGACCAGGGGATCGGCCCCGCCTTTCGGGCGGTGGCAGATTGGGGGCCCAGGGCTTTGAGAAGCCACTTGGGGAGGGGGGGGGGTCATTGGGGGGGTCAACAACCTGAACTTCCCCGTCCCCGTCCCCCTCGTCCACCACCACTTCCCCCTCCCCCTCATCCTTGAACCCCCCCCCAGGCGGGCCCGTACCCCCCCCACCATGCCCCTGGCTCCTCTCCCTCTCTCTCCTCCCCCTTTTCTCCTTCTTTTTCTTCTTCTTGTCCTTCTTCTCCTTCCGCCGCCTATCCGAGGAGTCTTCGCTTGACTCCTCGGTTGGCGGTTGAGCGGCGGGAGGAGAGGTGCTTGTGCTGGTGCTGGTGCTGCTGCTGGAGCTGCTGCTGCTGCTGGATGAGCTGCAGCCAGTCGTTGCTCCACTTGTGCCATCTAAGAGAGCGAGAGGATGAAAAAAAAATTAAAAAAATTTAATTTTTGTGCCCCCGACTTAATTTCTTGAAATTAATATTATCTATCGAAAAATTAATTGATATATTAAATATTAATGACCGCGCCTATTAATATTAATCTCGAAATGTTAAACGGATCGACGGAAATATTAATTCGTATACGCAAGCAAGCATGCACAAGCAAAATACACCAGGGCTTCGTTGTTCGCTTTGAAAATGTCGGCCAACATCTTTTGCATGGCCGAGGCGTCCATGGCAAGGAGAAAACAAAGCTAGTGGTGGGGAAGCAAGGGTGGAGGGCGCGGGGCTATGGGTGGCCATGAGTTTGGCCATGGTGCATGGGGCGGTATGGGGGGTCCCGTAATTGCGTAGCGGAAGGTCAAATTTTAAGTACCACCACTCCCACACTTGGGAAACTACCTCCCCATCCCGCTCTACTTGGGTTGCCCCCGCCATCCCCCCCCTCCCGGCCCGAGTGGTCATTGTATGCGCGCTTAAGGATGGCGCTGAGGCTCTCAACGACATCCGCGCACACGGCACCCAACCCAACCCCCAAGCGGCGTGCATTGGCCACGGCCTCCGTGACATCCTCCTCCAAATAGAGGAGGTAGTTTGATTGACACGCCTCATTGCAACAATGTGCACGGTAGGCGCGTGCCACCTCGGCCGCACGTAGGTCCCCGCGGGGCGGCTTGTCCGTGCACGATTCCCGGAGGAGGTCACGCATGGCCACGACGGCTTGCCATTCACCATCCTCCGGGACGTAGTCCAACAACGGACCAAGTTCCTCCCACGCGATGAACAACGCACGGGCCTCCTCCCCGTCGGGTGCCCCCGTCGCACCCAACTTCACACCCGTGCGGGCCCGGTAGAGGACCCGTTGCACGGCGTCAGTGTTCTCCTTGGGGAGGTCCACAAGGCGTGTCTCGATGAACGCCACTTGGAGCCGGCCAATGGCCATGCAACAATGGAGGATGCATAGGAAAACCATGCACCGGTCAACCACAATGTGTGGATCCACTATGCATCCCCCGTTCTCCAGGCTACGGCCGGTCTCCTTGTAGCGGCGGCGGGCCGCCTCCTCACGGTCCAAGGTGCGCCGGGTCTCCACGTTGACCCATGCCGCCGCAACCTTGTCCCACACCCCGATATTGTAAATTGAGCCCACCAAGGGCGAGGTGGACACACCGATAAGGCGCCGCACGAAGGGTTGGTCTCCCCCGATGACCAACCTGCTTGGCACCCAGCGCGACACCCAATGAAACTTCTCGCAGTCTTGTATGGACCGCAATACCTACAAAAAGGACATGGATTAATATTTACATTAACTTCTCGAGATTAATATTAAGTTAATTTTTCAGTCGGCGTTAATATTAACCGAAAACAAGATATTAATCTCGAGAAATTAACGCAAAAAACGCAAAAATTAACAAACAACGAATGGGCCACAAACCTTCAAGTTGTCGGCCCATATCTTTGCCTAGTGCCGCCATGTCCTTGTCCCCGCATACGGCCATCCCTATCACCCACAAGTACGCGGGTGTGCGGCCCCGTGCGCCGTGGTTGAGGAGCCCAATGGGGAGTTGGGTCCAACTACCACCGGCGCACGGGTACGCATCCCCACGCACAATGAAGGTGAGGGGCCTTGTCCAATCGATGGTCTCCATTAGCGATGGGCGTGATTCGACGTACTAGGCCCATGAGGGTAGCGGCCAAGAGCGCCCACTCGCGGGGGGATCGGGGACGGACACGGGTGATTGTAGGTCAAGGGGGGTGACCAACTCCTTCCACGCGTCCGTGAACGCTTCCCGAGTGGGGATGGGTCGGGGGAACGGGAGGCCCGTTGCGGCCGTGTAGACTGGCCCCCGGCGGCTCATGTACTCCATCATGTGGCGGAAGCCAACCTTGGGGACGTTCAAGTCCATGAGGAGGCCGATGAGGTCCGGGGCCGGGAAGAGGTGGGAGGCATATTGCTTCACCGCCTCCACTTGCTTAGTACGAATAAGGGAGGGGTAGCCAACCTCCATGGCCTCGGACCATCGGGCCCGGGCCAAAGGGGGTGAGGCCACCCGCTCACCAAGGAGTTGGGAGACCAAAGGGTCCCGCAAACTCTTGGCCCCGCTCAAACGCACGAGCGTCATGTTACGCTCGGTAAGGGTGTCCCGAGAGAAAGGCATAACAAGGGCTATACAAGGGAACATGGTGGTGTGGAGGGGGGGGGGGGGATGCGGGCAACCGGAGGGGGGGTGTCCGGGTGTCCAAGACGCCCGCCAACACAACATTGGAACCTCTCTACTATACCGTTGTGCAACCATATACCACGTAACACCCCTTATAGGTCCGCATATGTGCATGGAAAAATGGATATCAATGGCCCAATCGCAAAAATTTGACTTTAACCTCTTAATATTTGCGAGATTAATATATTAACGCCTTCATATATTAAAAATTAAAAATTAACATATTGACTTTAATTTGGGCCACTAGGGTTCTTTCTGGCGGGCGGTGTGTTGAGGGGCAAAAATGGTTGCTACGATATTCAGCAGAGATATACATATATTATACATACATACATACATATATATATATATATATATATATATATATATATATATATATATATATATATATATATATATATATATATATATATATATATATATATATATATATATATATATATATATATATATATATATATATATATATATATATATATATATATATATATATATATATATATATATATATATCCTCCAATCTACACCCCTCTCCCAACTCTAGGTGGCTCCACCACACGGCTCTAAGGTACGGGCGAAGGCCACAAAGTGGTGCATACATGTGGTGGAAGGGGCTAAACTCGGTCAAAACGGGCTCAAAACGGGCTAAAAACACTTGTTTGAGCATCCCAAATGGTCCGGGATCACTTTGGGAAAACCGCGTTTTTGACCCATTTTTGACCCATTTTTGGTCCCAAAATGGCCCATTTTCAAGGCATTTTGGGAGTTTCCAGGAGCCAAAACCCGTCGCCACGGGCTCAAAATGGCCCAAAAACACTTGTTTGAGCATCCCAAAAGGTCTAGGAACAACTTTGGAAAAAATGATTTTTTTCGCCCTGCGGACCTGGTGGACCCACCGTTGGCCCCCACTATGCGTGGGCTGGCCGGCCCTCCGGCTGCACCAAGTGACCACTGGTACGGGGGTCTACGTGTCTCGTTGGGCGATTCTGAGGCTTGGAAACCATAAAAAGTGGGGGGGTTGCGGGTGGACTAGGTGCCCTCGGAATTCGTTTTTGAGCCACGTAGCCCAAGATACGGCCCGTTCTTGGTTTCGGGGTGTTGGTGCACATTGCGTAGTTTTTGGGACTTTTTGGCGCCTTTTTGGGCCGTTTCTCGGACATATCGTGGAGTTAGAGGGCACCAAAGGTCCCTTGGTCGCGAGAAAGTCAATCCGCACGTGCAGTGTAGCAGCCGTTTGCCTTCGTTTGGCTGTTTTGAACCCTTACTAGGCCTGTTTTGGGCGAAAAATGGCTGTTTTTGGCCCAAAACTGCGCAGATCTGGGAGGGCACCTCCCGACTTGGCGCCACCGCCCCGGGCCGCCACCAGTGAGTTTTTGGCTCAAAACTTGGATTTGGCAAGGGCACCACCTAGGCTCCAAGATGGCTACATGGGCAAATGATCCGAAGCGTTGGGACGGAGCAATGGCCAAAACGGCAAGGAGACGTGTTGTTGTTGCTTGTTGCTTGTTGTTGTTGCTTCTTGTTGTTGCTTGTTGTTAGCTAAATTTAAGGGGAGAGGGGTGTAGTAATAATATATATATATATACATATATATATATATATATATATATATATATATATATATATATATATATATATATATATATATATATATATATATATATATATAATATATATATATATATATATATATATATATATATATATATATATATATATATATATATATATATATATATATATATATATATATATATATATATATATATATATATATATATATATATATATATATATATATACATATATATATATATCTATATATATATATATATATATATATATATATATATATATATATATATATATATATATATATATATATATATATATATATATATATATATTACTACACCCCTCTCCCCTTAAATTTAGCTAACAAGCAACAAGCAACAACAAGCACGTCTCCGTGCCGTTTTGGCCATTGCACGTTCCCAATCCCTCGGGCCTGACTCTACTTTAGCCATCCTAGAGCCTAGGTGGTGGCCTTGCCAAATCCAAGTTTTCAGCCAAAAACTCACTGGTGGCGGCCCGGGGCGGTGGCGCCAAGTCGGGAGGTGCCCTCCCAGATCTGCGCATTTTTGGGCCGAAAACAGCCAGTTTTCGCCCAAAACAGCCCTAGTTAGGGTTCGAAACAGCCAAACGAAGGCGAACGGCTGCTACACTGCACGTGCGGCTTGACTTTCTTGCGACCAAGGGACCTTTGGTGCCCTCTAACTCCACGATATGTCCGAGAAACGGCCCAAAAAGGCGCCAAAAAGCCCCAAAATATGCGCAATGTGCACCAGCACTCCGAAACCAAGAACGGGCCATATCTTGGGCTGCGTGGCTCAAAACCGAATTCCGAGGGCACCTGGTCCACCCGCAACCGCACACTTTTTATGGTTTCCAAGCCTCAGAATCGCCCAACGAGACACGTAGACCCCCGTACCAGTGGTCACTTGGTGCAGCCGGAGGGCCGGCCGGCCCACGCACAGTGGGGGCCAACGGTGGGCCCACCAGGTCCGCAGGGCGAAAAAAATCATTTTTTCCAAAGTTGTTCCTAGACCACTTGGGATGCTCAAACAAGTGTTTTTGGGCCATTTTGAGCCCGTGGTGGCGCGTTTTGGGCGATGGAAAATCCCAAAATGCTTTGAAAATGGGCCGTTTTCGGACCAACAATGGGTCAAAAATAGGTCAAAAACGCGTTTTTCAAAAAATGATCCTGGACCATTTGGGATGCTCAAACAAGTGGTTTTAGCCCATTTTGAGCCCGTGGCGACGGGTTTTGGCTCCTGGAAACTCCAAAAATGCCTTGAAAATGGGCCATTTTGGGACCAAAAATGGGTCAAAAATGGGTCAAAAACGCGGTTTTCCCAAAGTGATCCCGGACCATTTGGGATGCTCAAACAAGTGTTTTTACCCCTCTTTGAGCCCGTTTTGACCGAGTTTAGCCCCTTCCACCGCATGTATGCACCACTTTGTGCCCTTCGCACGTACCTTAGAGCCGTGTGGTGGAGCCACCTAGAGTTGGGAGAGGGGTGTAGATTGGAGGATATATATATATATATATATATATATATAGATATATATATATATATAGATATATATATATATATATATATATAGATATATATATATATATATATATATATATATATATATATATATATATATATATATATATATATATATATATATATATATATATATATATATATATATATATATATATATATATATATATATATATATATATATATATATATATATATATATATATATATATATATATATATATATATATATATATATATATATATATATATATATATATATATATATATATATATATATATATATATATATATATATATATATATATATATATATATATATATATATATATATATATATATATATATATATATATATATATATATATATATATATATATATATATATATAGTCATATATAGTCATATATAGTCATATATATATACATATATATATACATATATATATATGTATATATATATATATATATATAGTCATAGTCATATTCATACCCACTTATCATGCCGTCTACTGGAGTTACCGAGCATCTGGCTCCGACAGGTGGTTCCTGCCTAGCTCGATCCCGTGGGTCCCAGGGCTGCTTGAGATGGCCCACAGGATGACGGAGGACCCAGAGGATACCGGGGATACCGGCCAACGAGGCTTTGGGGGAAGTGGCAACTGCAGAGCTATAGCATTAGCAACGGCGACGGGCGCTGGCCCGTTGGACTGCCAAAGGTGTAGGGGCAAGACACGGCAATGCAGCAGCATAACAACAAGCAGAAAGCAAGAGTGCCTCCTATGGGTGCAACACAGCCTCCAAGTAACATGTCCATCCCCTCGGACCATGTGCACCCTGCAACCGATAGCGCACGTGCACAAGTCCAAAGACGCACGGCCCGGGTTTCTGGGAGGCTCCAGCCTAGCTTGGCCCTCAGCCTTCATTGCCCCCTTGTCCGCATCATTCGGGCCATAAGCACTTTGAGCCCACCTCGGGCTCCCCCCAAACGGAGCTACAATATTGTATATAAGTACACGATAATACTCCATGGCCACCCATAGCTAAGAGCCGCACCCGCGGCGTACCCCCCTGAGACCCCACATATATACAGGACTGGTACCCTGTATCCAAGACTGTGACCCGAGCTGACCCGTGGTACTGGTACATACCCACATATAATATATCACGAGGGTACACAGGAGGGATGCCGGTGACCCCGGAGCATGAGAGGCACAACCCGTGAATATCGGTGGCTAGGATTTGGGCTGGTGGGCGCCGTGGCTTGGTTTTCGACCCCCTGCAGGGGTACCCACCAGAGGTTGGCCCCAGGTCGTGGTAACCACGTGCACATCATCTGGCCCACATACATTGCCCTTGCGCCTACCCTTGACCCTTACTTGCACTGATTGGCCAGCTCCCATGGTCCATCTCCGCCACAGCAGCGACCAGGCCGCAGCTTCGGCATCCACAGAAAACGTGGCACGCCTACTTGTAGCATAGGGCTGAACCTCACCCCCTGGACCTGTCATACAGTCTCAGTGCTCGAGAATACTTCACGGGCCGCTCAGGCATATTCCCCCCATAAAGTCCTACGTGTTCGCTGCCACCGTGGAGGGAACATCGAAAAAGCCAGCTGCTGCCTGCGCGACGTCACACCGCCCATTCTCACCGCCGTTGGGCCCCACCGCCACACCGCCACGATGGCCTATTACCGCGGGTGGCTTCCCCTGCGTTCTTGACCGCCACCGCACTCGCCGCCGTGCCACCAGTTTCGTGTGCAGAGGTCAGGTGGTTAGGCTATGTACACGCCCGTAGGCGCCGTCCCTCTAGCTTGTTTGAGGGGCCAGCGGATGCCCAAGTACCCCCTCTGACTTGTTCTAGAGGTTAGAGGGACACCCCAGCACTGCCATGCGTTTCGCAATAATCCCACCATACTGCACCCGGGGCCCACGAGCGGCCCCTGTACCTCCATGAGTTGGTCCTGGGGCCATGGGACAACCCCGTACTCTCATTGATTTCCCCCTGGGGCCCACAGGCGGCCCCAATGCCCCCTTGGCTTCACCTGTCGTCAAAAGCTGGAAGCACCCTATACAATCCACGTCACCGTGGATGTTGCCATGGCCCCATGCACCGCCCGTCCTCCCGAGCCGTCACGCAGCCGATACTTGTGGCGCGGGCACAAGGACACCAACGTTTTCAACCAACCACCAGAGTACCCTGAGGGTGAACCCCCGTGTCTGCCGTAGCCGGGCCGCCAGTAGAGACCCCGGTGCCATGGGAATACCCTACGCGGGTTTGGGCCTTATTACCCTGGTCGGGACGACCCATGAAACCTCACTGTTGTCCGCGGCGACCCGGGGCAGGCGGGCGAAGACTTACGTCTCCAATTGAACCGCGTGTGCGGAGGCGGCACGGCTCACTATTAGGCCGGCACGACCAGTCACATCGCGTTGGCCGTCATACAACCTCCGCATCGCTGCACACACAGGCTTGTAGGAGACCACTTCTCAAAAGCCACCATCGCCGTCACGTCCACCAGATGGACAACACCCAACCCGTCCACCACCCTCGCATCTGGTCACGCGGCATCACCCCCGACACCTGCAGCCTTCCTACAAGGTCCTCGGTGATGCCATAGCAACAAAACTCGCGCGTCACCATCCAGAGCAGCCCACAACAGCAGCAAGGGCAGTGCCGCAGTCGGTTCATTTGGGCACCACACCCCATCCACTCGGATGCCTCGTAAATCACGTTGGATAGCCTTCCAAGCACTCGATGACAGCTGCCCGGAGTGGCGTAGCGCCCATCGGGCTTTCGGCCATCTCCTACCGGCGCATTCTCGGAACGACCCACAAAGTGGGATATAGCACACTGATGCACCCATACCGGCGCTGTCTCTCCGCACCCGCGGCACTTTAGCGGGAGCACCGACCGCGATGGGACACCGCCGCCTTCACAGCACTGTGACCATTGGTCCTGCCAAACATCATTGCAGGCCTCTAGGTGGTGGAGAAGCGCACCTGCCAGTGCACGGCAAGTGGCACTACGGAGGAGGTTTCGCTTCGCCTGGTCCCACTTGGACAGCGCGACAAGAACTGGCCGTCCGTCCAACTTGCCGAGAGGTGATGGAGTAGCCGGGGCCACCGCACTATGCTAAAACTTGGTTTGCCCCGCGCCAGGAGCTTCCACCCATAGTGCTGCGCGATCTCCCCGACGACATCCACCCGGGCCGGTCCGGGGCTCCGGGCTGACACGATCACCATGTGTTGTCCTGGTGACCGAGCCTCAACCACCGGCTCCGGGCCTAAGGCATCCAAATTGTGACGGGCGTCCGCAGCCACGTTGTCGTCTCCCTCCGGCAGAGATAGCAGCACCTCCGTGATGCATCCTAGCGCGTCGTCCCCCTGGATCCGTGCAAGCTGCTTGGACCCGACCAGAACAGCCATGGATCTTTTTTCCCCTGCCAGCGGAATGATCCTCTGTAGCTGCCGGTCATACAGCCACATCGCCCCCCCCGTCGAGGACGGTGGCCACCGCCAAAACTGGGAGGGAGCACAATGGTTGTTGGAGGACCCGCAGCACTTCACGGGGCCGGCCCATGATGTTCCCGACAGCAGGATGCCTTGCAAACACTTGAAGCTAGGGTTCACCATGACCGTTTGAGTCGCGTACCATGGTACCACCGATTCTGGCCCACGACTGCGCGGACACCGTACGGGACCGCTCCCGGAACGTGGGATAATCTTGGGCTACCTAGGATTCGATCCATTGGCCAAAGGCCTGCGCCGCCGCCGCCATCCACTGGGGAAACGGGGACATGGCCTCATCATGCATGATGTACGACCTAGACACCAACAACACATGCATTGGTGCCCTCTGAAAGGCCGCCTGTAGGTTGCCGGGGATGCCATCGAAAGGGTTCCACGGCGGCGGCTACTTGACCCTCCCAGCCGGCGGACAGAAGGGGGTATTACCCCGGTGAAATGCATACACGGCCTTCCTCCGATCACACATCGGCAATTGCATGATCTAGGTGAGCCGATGATTCCTCCGGGCGTATCGGTCTTCCCCTATCTGAATCATGTCCTCCAAGAACAGCTTGGCCTTCCCAGGGCCTCGGTGCGTCGCTGCCCTCACCGTTGCGAAGAGCCGTTTGAGTTCTCCCGGGACGACTCCTGTCATCATGGACTCCGTCCACGTGCAGCCGTGTTCTTTCACGACATGACCTCCATCGCTTTGTCCACAAGGGGTAGGTCCTCAATGAACTCCTCAACCTTCGCATACAGGAGTCGCGCCACCGGTTCGTCCCTTGCACATAGGATGCGCATGTGGCCCGTGTCCTCTTCCGGCCCCCCACAAAAGATACAGGGATACGCCGGAAGCACCGTACGGGTGACTTTTTGCCGCCACCGTCGCATGACTTGCATGGTGCGGAGGCGGCCGTCCGGTGCTCGCAACACGTCCTTGAAGGTAGGGCCGTGATGCACCGCCCCCAGAGGTACCGCCTCACAAGCACCAGCCAACGGCGTGTGGGCCCTTGTGCGCGCCGCCAATGAGTGCCACTCCACCTCCCTAACCCTATGCAGGCCTGCATGGAGGGCACACGCGGTTCTAGCACCCCATCTTCCGGAGGCACCATGAGGGTTGCATGCTCCTTGGGCAAGAGGAGGGGCACGGGCGGGGCCTTCGTGTGGGCCGTAGCAAAGTCCAGTTCCTCCAACGGGACTGCCGCCAAGTGCGAGCTTTGTCGTACTACCCTGTGGTGGGGCCCTCCAACTTTGCGCGGAAGTCGTCACAGGCCCTGCACGATGCAATTCAACGTGTGCTAGTTGACTAGATGGCGGGTCGGGCCTTTGATGCCACGGTGTGGGGCCTCCTATGCTCTGCGCAGGTGCGCCCCTATGATGGAGGCATCCACAACATGGATTGTGTGGCCAGATGGAGGGGTATGGAGCACGTACGCTGCCGCCCCAATGATCTCCGCCTCGGGGACCGTGCTGCGGATGGCACCTGTCCACGTGGGGCTGCCATGACTCACCACTGCCACGTTGGTGGCCCCGTCTTCCTGGGGAGAGGCATCAGACGACGTGACCTTTGCCGCTGCTGGCACCCAGCAGCACCGCCGGGGCTCCAGCCACGCCACGTCGGAACGGGGGCTCCTCACGACCCTCCCAAGCGATGTCGCATTGAACACGGTCAGCGCCGGTGAAAGAACGGCTTTCAGCCGATACACAGCGTGCGGCCGCAAGTGCACGTCGCACGCGCAAATAGACTTGATAGCGTCAAGGGTCGTGGTATACTCTGCCCCCCACATGGCCGTGGAGCGGGGCGGCTGGTACACCACCACAGCTCTACGGCCCCACCTTTCCTCAGCGAAGTGACTCCAACGTGTGGATCATGCGATACTTTGTCCAGTCGGACCAACTGTGGGACTGGGCTTTCATCAGCATCCGGGGGGCAGGGCCAGAGGGCACTAGGAGGACTATAGCCCACTCCTCTCGTCCCCACACCGCTTTGCATACCCTGTCAAACGCGGACCTCCCGTGTACGACCCACAGAGGTGGGGGGTTAAGGCCGCCCCCGGCATGCGGCGTAAGTAGGGGGACCGACGCCGGATCGTCCTCTTGCCAGTGACTGTCCAAGACACCCCCCAACAGGAACATCAGGGCGGCCAGCGCCACGAACGACATGGAAGGCCCTGGGCAATCCAGGTCCCAGTTGTCGTCCCAATACATGCCCATCACATACGCACCACCGGCCGTGGACTGCCTTGTGCGCTTGTTGGCTTTTTTGTGGCGCACCGGGTGTAGCAGGTGATGAGCTAGGGGATTGGGCATCCGAGACTGGAAGAACAACTGGTGACCCTTGAACCACACATGGTCCGGCTGTGTGGGCCCAACCCCCGTATAGGGAAGATGCAGGTGGTCCTCGTGACACTGCCGTCGCTGCACTGGCCAGCGACGTTGTTCAGGGCACGGAAGCCTCCCGTGCAGAAGGCCATTCGCCGGATCCGTAAGGGACCACTCTGCCGTGTCCGTGCGGGGCGTGGACGGCACACAGATGTCTCTACCCTAGAAAGTGTAGGAGCGCGTCGCCCACCTCGGCCCAGCTCATTGCACCTGCGGCAGATGGGCGTGCACGCACGAGTTCACCGGTGAAGGCATGAGGAGTCCGACTCCTAGCGTCCCCATCGCTCTGACCAGTGGTTCGACCCACGTGTGTCATGCATGCAACGCGAACGCCGTGGAGGGAACCATGAACTTACCGCACACCCCGTACTGCGTGTGCACGTTGCCGCGCATCGCCCTCAGCTCACCTTTGACCATGGCCGAGCGATGGTGCGCAAGCTGAGCCAAAGTTACTACCACGGAGTCAAGGCACATGACCCGAACATCCGCTAACTTGAGCCCGTACCAAAACGCACCGCAACATTGGACAGGTTTTTGGGCAGGTTTTCAAATGTGCAATGCTACAGTCTTGATGGCACCATTCAACTTCACCACTGCCCCCGCCGTGTCCGACAGGTACGGCGCCCCGTACCGTACAATGCCACCCAACACCGCTGCCATCACTACATGGAGTACTAACGCCGGTCCTAGGGTGATCTTGCACCAGGCCAGGAGAGCTTGGCAGCGGAGTACATGCTTCTCCTTCATGGACGCCATTCCCTTGGGATCCAGTCGGAGGCCCAGGTACAGCACGGTACTCTTGGCTTCCAGATAGACCCACGGAGTTGCCCCATTGTTAGGATTGTGTTACACCTTGATCGAGGGGATGCGAGCGGCGGTGGCATACACACACTTGCTGACGTTGAGGGACATGCCCATGTCTCCCAAGTACTGCACAATTGCCGCTGTCTACTCCAAGCACTGCTACAAGGAGTGCGCTATCAGGATCAGGTCGTCACAAGACGCTTGTACCAGGGGCGGCACACCGTGGCGAGAATCCCCTCGGGCTTTGCGGGCAAGGCTCCGCAAGAGGGGCTCCAGGAAGAGGAGCTAGGGTACGGCGCTTTTCGCGCTGCCTTGCCTAAGGCCTCAGTGGAGGCTGATGCTCGGAGTGGGGCCATGTGCGGTGACAATGCGCACCATGTAGCCGTAGCTAAGGGTATGAAAGAACTTAATGAGCTCCTACAGGCCCCCCATGTGGCGTAGGAGGAGAGCTAGTGCCCCATGCGGGGCTGTGTCGTAAGCCTAGGAGACATCAAAGGCTAACACAGAATTATCCTCCTGTCCCTGCTACAGACTGCGCTGGGCCGGAAACACCGGGGCTGCCGCCGTTGAGCCCGGCATGGCCTCAAAGTGCCAGTCTGCCGCCAACCGCTTACGAGCTAGGTCCTCCTCATGAGGGGTGTCACAAGCATTCTCATGTCCTTTGGACCCAACGCTATAGGTTTGTGTGCATCCAAGTCCCCCGTGGTCGTGCCCCTGGACATCAGCAAGATGATGGCCTCGGGCCACGATTCCGGGACTTCCGCACCACGGAGGATGGCCCGGTAGGCGTGTACCAGGAGCCCTTGCACCGGCTGGGGCGGCTCCGCGATGAGGGCAACCGTGACCCTACTAGATCCCGGCGCTTCCTCGTCTGCCACGGCCTATTTCATGGCGTCCTTGAGGTCCCGTAGGGTGTAGTCCTGCACCGACCTCCATTCATCCGCTACACCCCGAGGGATATGGGCCCGGACCAGCCTTTCAAAGGCCGGTAGGTTCATCAGCCTCTTGCGATGCAGCGCCTCCCAGGACCTCTGGAAGGCCTCTGACGATCCGGAGCTCAGGGGGTGGCTCTCGTCGGATGAGGACACTGCCACCATGGGCACGTCGGAGGTACGGGCGCTCTTTGACTTGCTCTATGCCTTCCGTGACGATGTGTCGCGAATGACAGGGGTGCGCATGCCGTCGGGCATGGACCCACAATATCTGTAGGGCCAAGTGGACACAGAGGCGTCTCTGTCCCAGGTCCTCACGGATCAGCAGGCCCTTGCATGGCGCGGCCACGAGCTGTGGAAACGGTATGCGGCGAGCGTAGGACTGGCCTCCATGGAGGCGACTGCCTTGCTGCAGCACCTCCAGCAGTTGGACCACGACCTCTCCCCCGCCACGATGCAGGACTTGCGCGATGCTTTGGACCATCAGCTACAACAGCTTGAAAGTCGCGTGGAGGAGCTCGGGGGTGTTCTCAGGTGCAACCGGCGCAGGTCCAACAAGGATGATTGGAGGAGCAAGGTGCCGGATCTACACCTCCGGTGGACGGCAATCCGCGGGGCTATCAACGTGGTCAGCTACGCCCCCTCCGGCCTGTGGTCGGTGAGTGTCCCGGAGTCGAAGAAAGTGCTCATGGAAGCCTCGGAGGTCATTGGGGAAGTCCGTATGGCGTGCAGCCTGCCCTAAGCGTGCGAATAGACTAGGCATGTAATCGTCTCCACGGCAGCCAGTGCCAGCGGGATGCTCACGAGCACGTGCCCATGATCACACCCCAGCAACGCTGGAGAACTCCCCGGCGCTAGGTGCGGGCGTTGATGCATCGCCCACAAGACCACCAGCGCGTTGAGCAGGAAGGAGTCCAGCTTATGCCCCGCCCGCATAGGTTGCTGGACCTCTCCAACGACGTCCCCCGCCCTCAATAACCCACACTGGTCCCCTAGGGCCTTGAACTTCCTCGTGGTGGGGTGTCATGGGGAAGCCAGCCATACATTGAAGTCCCCGCCCATTGAGCACCGGCCTCGTGCCTCCCGCGCTCTTGGCCGCCGCATACATGGCCAAGTCACCCTAGAAGGACGCCTTAAACGCCCAGGAGTCACCGACACTGCCCGGACCGTGGACGTTGATGACCGTAAGCGGCCCACCTGCCGTCACCACATCAAGGGCCATGGCCTTGCCCGGCAGGATGTCCACCACGTCTCGAACCTCCTCCGCAGCGAACACGTCCGCTCGAAGGGCCATCACCCTTGGTGCGCGTTTGAAACCCAAGGTTGTTCCGGCCAAATTGTTCCCGTGTTCTACGCTATCTGGCCGGAACAAAAAAAGTCCAAAATTTATTTACCCCCCAACCAAGCCTACCCGTACATGGTGGCAAAATATGTTGTTTGCTAGCCTTGGGGGTCCCCGCTGATATGCTCATATTTGTTGCCCGGCGCGTTGCAACGTGAAAAAAACTTGTTTTCAAAAACAGTTTTGATTAGAACACCATTGGAACACCGCTGGAACAAGTTATTGGAACGTCGCCGGAACAAGGACTCTACGACAAGAGCAAAGCACAAGGAAGGGTAAAATGGTAACATACATTGTTGTGTAGGGTGCCCCCGGGGGCCCATCGGGTTAGTCTCTTGTTCTCACCTAAAAGTCCTGCGTGGTCGGGGGCCCTGCGGGCGCCCCCGAACTCTTGTCACCCGCCCCACTATCCCCCCCATCTCCCTCACCGACCACCACCCCTTCACCCACGACCCCTTCACCCTCCAGCCCTTCACCCTCCACCCCTTCACCCACCACCCCTTCACCCTCCACCCCTTCACCCTCCACCCCTTCTCCCACCACCCCTTCACCCTCCACCCCTTCGACCTCCATCCATTGTGACGCCACTGGTTCTCCATATGTACCATGCCCCGGCGGTCCTGCAGGCCCGTATCCTAGAAGAGAGCCAGAATGGCACCTTCTGCCTTCAAAACGCCTACCGCAACCACCTCACTGCTGAGGAAGCCCGGGGCCCTCGGGCACGCCGTCACCCTGCATCGAGCCTTGGAAGTTCCAAGAGACTATAGTCGGAGCGTCAGAGGCGGGATCTCTTCACGATAGCGCGGCAAGGTCCAGATCATCAGTCGGGTCCAGTTCGCCGGAAGGAGGAGGGCCGCTTGCACCTCGTTTGGGCGACGGGCGAGACACCCCTCAATCCAAACGGACGCCGACCTTTGCCGACCAGCCTCCGAGGAGGTCGCTGCCGGGCGCGCCCCACGGGACACCTCGTAAGGTTGCGTGCCTCCACTGTGAGTCGCACCCGTGCTTGCTCCCGTGTCCCCTGTCCAAGACACCGCTGTAGACCCGCGAGCACCATTCAACGTAGCCGACGATGACGCCTCTTGCGTTCCTGAGGGATGGACTCCCGCCGGCAAGACGAGCGCCTTCGATCGAGCCTTGGCCACCGCGCAGGGCCACGCCAATCCTCCAGGCTTGACGCCCTTGATCATGGCCTCCGCTTGCTCACGCTGAGCGGGGTCCGATCTAAGGTCCTTCGCCAGGTGGTCCAGGAGGTCCTTTGGGTCGAGGCGGCCGGGCTTCAAGTGTTTGCCAGCCCGCCACGTGCAATGGCCCGCCCCCTCCAGCTTAGACCAGGGGCAGACGTTCAACTCGCCTCACCCACGATGCTCCATGGCCAGCTCTCCCCCGAAGTGCCGCACCACTATCCTAATGTTTGTGTAGCAGCCATACTGTTGGGGGAGGCCCTTCTTGGGGGGTGGGGGGGGGTTCGGTGCCGCATTCGGGACCGTCTTCGCCATAGCGACCTCAGCGCTGGGTGGCCGGACCGGCAACACACTGGGTGGCTGCGGCAGGTGCAGCATTCCCTCCGCAGGGAACTGCCCCTGCACCCAGCGGCGGCACACATCGGCAAACCGCTCCCGGTCACCCTCGATTTTCCACCGGGAGGTGGAGAATGCCCGGAGCCACGGCGCCATGTTCCCTGCCATGACCAGGCGGAAGGCATCTCCTCCGTACTACGTGCGGAACCGGACCGCCACCGAGCCCGCCACGGTCCCATAGAGGTACAGCATTGTGCCCCCTTCGCAGCTCAAGGCACCGAGGTGCGGGGTTTAAAAATTCGGCAGGGGGGACCGTGAGCTGGGTTGTTTCTCCACGATGGTATATGAGCAGCGCAGAGGAGTGCGGCTCCAGCGCCACGATGACCTAGCACCATGCCCCTGCCGGTTGCCGGACAACTGCGCCGCCGGCGCCCGGGGTAGGGCCGTCGCATGCCCTTGCGACGCCTTACACATGGCAGCCGCATGCTCCGCCTGCCACATGTTGCTCCGGGCCACGGGCCAAACGTCTTGCCCCGGGATGCGTGGTTCCTTCGCCACCTGCACATATACGGGTGGCGCCTGTGGGATGTCCTCGGGCGTGCACCTGCATGCCCGGCACACGGGACACAAGGAGGGGAGACGGTCCCTGAGGCCCCCATAGCAGCAAGGCCCTTGGACTCCTGCCACATGAGCATGCTGGCGGTGACTGTAATGCATTCCAGGCCCCCCTTTTCCACCCGCACACAGGCCCAATATTGGGCTCCCACCAATACCACCAGCTTCACCATGTCTGCCTAGCCCACTACGTGGGTGGGCGTCAGGTCCTGCACACACAGCCACTGCTGGGCATGCTCCTCCCAGGGTTGGGGGGCGTACGGCCGCTGCTATTGGATCGCCTCCTTGATGTGCCGCAGGGAGACCGACACAACCATGGACAGTCCCCCCTCCGCCGCAGCCATGCCCAGCAGGGCATGTTGCGGCCGCGCCTAAGGCAGTCCTGCCTGGTGCAGGATGTCTGTCACCGTCAAAGGAGTGCAGGGCGCCGGAAGGGCATCCAACACCGCAGCGAGCAACTTCCCCAGCGAGGGCAGACGCGCGATCGGCCTCATGTCCCTGTCGAGGGTCACCGCCTCCACCCACCGCGTGTCCAACGTGGACAGGAGGTTGCCCGGCCTTGGTACCCGGAGGAGGGTAACGACGGCGGACAGCGGCGCGTACACGCCGCAGTCCTTGGCGTGGCCTGTCAGCTGCCTCACCTGTGGCGCCGAGGCCGTCGCAAGTTGGTTCTCCGCACCCGGCCACACCGCCCTCTGCTCCCCCGGCGCCATGCGCATCGTGTTGACCGCCATGTTCCAGGTGTGCGGCCACTGGGGTGGATGGCCCGCCAACGTTGGCTGGCTCAGGGCGTCTACGGTCAACAGCTGGTTGGGGGAACAGGAGGTGGTGGGCAGTCCGGTGCCGCAAATCATGCTCATTCGAGCGGTCAAGGTACACGATCTTTGAGCCGCACAGCGCAACGTACTGCGCGACGAGGGGGGCGGCCGGAGTCTTCGTGAGATGATGGCCCTCCCATCCCTCCCTCGGGAGGATCATGGCATGGGGGGCCACACATTATGCCGCGTCTGCAACGAGTGCGACCGTGTTGTCGCACAGCTCTGCCGCATGGTCGGTGGCCACCCGAAAGTGATGTCGTAGCCCGTGCGCATCGCCGGCTCTATACAGACCTTCGAGGGCCCTGCGCATCTCGGCCGGCGGCGGAGAGACGTTTGCGCAATCCTGGAGCCAGGGAAGTGCACCTGAGAGTTCCCGTCCCGGCTCAACCGACCAGATGGTGGCTTGCGGCGTCGGGAGGACTCTCCGGAGAACCCTGGCAATCGGGTCTCGCCAGGGTTGAGGCCTCTCGGCCCCCGACTGGAGGACGACCACGACCACGTGTGTGGTCAGGGGCTCTGCAGCAAGGTGTAGCGCCACCCTCCGATCCGTTCCCACGACCGTGCCCCGCGGGGCCGTGCAAGCGTGCTCTCCGACCCCTCGGACAGTCACCCATCTCCACAAGACCACAACGGTCTCCCGACCGGGACTGGGGCCCGGCTTCCTTGGCCACATCACCACTGGCGGGCACGGGCCGTTGGCCGCTAACACACTCTCCATTCAATCCCCATCAGGCGCTCGTGGACGGGGGCCGCAGAGAATTATGCCACGCTTCGGGGAGCTGGCGGTGCACCGATGTCCACAAAGCAGCCCTGTCCCCGCGCGTGAAGTGGAGTCCCTCAAGGATGTTCCGCGTCATGGGATTGGGGAGGCGGAGGGAACGGACCTCCATCCGCTGTCCTAGCCTGAACCCCGGCCCATCCTGCAACGGACGGACCTCCGGATCCACCACTGCTAGCCGGGCTGCTACCGTGGGGAGGTGCAGGGAAACAATCCACGGCTGGGCGGTGACAGGCTCGCGAGGCAAGTCCGGGCAGGCGGCCACGGCGCTACCATCCCAGGCCAAGCTCAGCGTCCTGTCCCACCACTGCGTGCAAGTAACGCTCGCCGTGGGCAGCGACCATGATAGGTAGGTCACGACGGCGCGAGTCTGCCACCTCTGCAGGTCCATGCCAATGGGATGTGTGTGCCACGTGCACACGCAACCGAGGGACGCGTCTTGGAGGGTGGCCATGTCTCTCCATGGGACCACCGGAGACGGGGTGAGCAAGGCCGCTACGCCGCAGGGCAGCGCCATCGTCCGAACGGTCCTGCCCCCGTGGGCGGCCGCGTATCCCACCGCTGGGAGCCCCCCACCTTACGCCGTTTCTACCACGTCGCGCAACAGCTTCTCGTGGTGGTCGGAGCGGTTAAGGCTGAGGGCCCCCACACGGGCAATTGCTTGGAGGATCAGGAGGAGATCCTGGGGTACTACCTGCGGCACCGGGGGCTCAGGGTGAGCGAAGCGGCATGCGTCTGCCCGCATGCACCACCCCTTGGCCCAGTGCCTGCAAGTTTCCACCTCCCCCGTCTTGGGCTGGGCCCTGTCCGCCACTTCCTTCTCTCCTCGCTCCACGTCATGCTCCTCCCGGACGCCTGTGATGCCAAGCCTGTCATCCTCCATCCGTGGGCTACGCTCTTGGCCCTCGCTGTCTCCCTGCATCTGTGCCGCAACCGGCGGGCGGGCCACAGCCCTGATCCTCGCGAGGACTGCCTCCACCTGGACCCCCACATCCATCCCACCGCCCTTTGGCGCGGTCGGGTCCTCAACCCGTACCTACCGCTGCCCCGCTGAGGAGGGCCCTTCGGCAGTAGCCCATGCGGCCTTGTGCGCAGCGCCCGCCAACGTGCCCTCCGTTCTGTCCTCCCTACCGCAACAGCGCGCTGCGCGGGTTCCCAGTGCCCGGCATCCGCACTCCGGCGCGTGCCCAGCAACACCAGCAGCCGTGGATCACCACCGCGGTTCGTGAGGTGGTAGCCGCTGGAGGTGGTGGCGAGAGTCGCGTTGTCGACAGTGAGCGACAAGCGTTTTGCACCGTCCTCTCCGAGCACGGCCTCCATGCCTTCGGGATGCACCGCCACCAAGACGGCATGGGATCCTAGCGCCTGGGGCGTGAGGGGCCGCATGCCGTGTTCGAGGCGCCATGCCCCCGCGTTGCGCCTCCACAGGGCCACGTGAAGGCTGTCCTCATCCACTCCTTCCAGCCCCGCCTCCTCAAGCAGGCGCCCCACCACCAGGCGCACCGCTAGTGAGAGGTGTTCGTGGGGCTCAGTCGCCCGCACTTCACCTGGGTGGTGATCCAGGACCGCCGCGTCCCCCAGTTTGACAGGGTAGACATGGTAGCCCACGGTGGGCAAGTCTTCCAGGCCCTTCTCATGGGCAACCCGCCCTAGAGGCTTGAACTCGTAGCGCTCCCGGGTGCCCAGCAGCAACGTTGCCTCCCGCTACCCACTGGTCGAGAGGCGGTGCTGGTGGACATCCTCGGCCGCATGGAACCTGCAGTGCCGCCGTTCACAGCTCCCCATGGGAGGGGCCGGCACCGCTGTGGGCATGGGCTGCAGCGGCGCGTTCTCCGGGTCCGTGTCCATGCCGACGTAGACGTGGAGCCCAGTGTCGTCGTCTTACATGAGGGCCAACGTCAAGTCACTGGACCCGTACTCCATCTCCTCCTCCACGTCCTCCGCACCCACAGCCACCTCCCCTTCACCCTCCCCCTCAACCGCTACTGCCAGCGGTGATTCCGGCTATAGAAGGAAGGGCGGCAGGGGCCGCTCGTCAGCACCTCCGCCGCCCGCTGCCTCCGCCGCATCCGGCCGTTCCCTCAAGCGGGCCAGCACCCGGCGCGGTTGGTACCCGTGGCGAAGTCCATCTGGTACTCCGCCCCGCCCGGGCACGGCTCCCCATGAACCACCACACGCCAATCCCTCCACTCCCACATCCACTCCTCAAACCCCGTCAACGGCCATACGCTCCCCATTTTGCGCCAGCGTCTCTTGGTTCCACCCCGCTTCAGCCGCCCGTACCGCAACCTCCTCCTGGATCTAATCCGCCTCCCGAACCGCACTCCTTCGCCTCCCGTCAACACCAATCCACCGGGGAAGTCCCATCTCCCCACGCGTAGCCTCCTCAGCTTCCGCAGCAACACCGTGCTCGCCCACCGCCTCCTTTTGACGACGGACAGAGAGGGCCTTCTCAATCAGCGCGCTAATGATGGAGTTGCCAACGGTGACCAGCCCTTCCGCCGCAGGCCACGTCTGCCCACTGCTCAATGCCGGGGCTTGTTCAAGCACCACGCTAATTTCGAGGAGGCCGGCGGCGGCTGCCCGGTCTGCCGCAGAATTCGCCTGCACGGCTGCCGGCAGCTCCTTCATTTGGGGCGCCTCCCTGTGCTGCATTGGTGCGGGTGACGCCTTGTGTGTCCGAGCCGGCTCCCTTGTTGCGTGCATCTGTTGCAACCCCGATGCCACCGCACCGGGTGCCGGCACTAAAGGCGTCGGAGGAGCCCCTGCTGGCATCGCCGGGGGCACACGCGCGGCCGGTTCCGGTGGCACCCCCCCTAGAGCAATGTGGGGTGCCGGTGCCGCATGCAGAGGTTGCCCCGTCCGTGCTTAGTGCACTGGCGCAGCTCACCCCTGAGGTACCCCTGCCGGCTTTGATTGCGCAGTCAGAGCGTGCTCGAGCTGCATCCCCGCCGGCGCTGCTTGCGACCGCGGTACCGGGCGTACTACTGCCGGCAATGCCGGGGGAATAATTGAGGATTGGGTCGGTGCCCCTCCTCCTGTAGCAACATGAAGCGTTGTTGCCACTTGCGGGGGCTGCATCCATCCGTCATGCGCCGGCGACCACGCTGCCGCCGCCGTCGCCTGGGGGACTCCTGCGGGCGGAGGCTGCACCGGCCTGCTAGGCGCGTGCTGCGTCCCGGACGGCACCGCCGGAGGCAGTGGCATCACCGGCGCCTGAGGTACCCCGGCCGGCATTATCGGATGCGCCGGTGCCGCCCGAGCCGGCGGCACCCCCTCAAGTACCGCATGGGGCACAGGCGCCGCATACGCAGGCTGTGCCGGCGCCGCTGACACCCCCACTGGTACCGCACAGGGAGCCGGCACCATGTGCGGCGGCGGCGCTGCGAACGATGTCGGCTGTGGCCGCTGGCGATGGAGCTGAACCGCATGTTGGTGAACATGGTGATGCAGTTGAAGCGGGAAAGCCGGGTGTGCGTGGTGGTGTGGGATATGGTGGTGCAACGCGGCGGTTCCATTGGGTGATAGAATAGGTGATGGTGATGGTCATGGTGATGGGCCCGGAATAATAGGATTGGCATAAGAAGGGGGCCCGTAGGAGGTGGGGGCACCGGAGATAGGTGCGCCCCAGGCACTTGCCTCTGCTAACCCGCCGCCCGTCGTGCCGGTTGTCGTCCACGTTGTGCGTCCTCCAACTGCCTAACAATCCACTTGAAGATGGTGGAGCACTCTGTTGAGGAGGGGTACCCGGAACGGCACCGCGCCCGCCGCAAACTGAACCTGCACATCAGGGGCGTTGAACGGTGGCGGCGGGGGGGGGGGGAGGGTCGTTAACTAGCACTCGCCGCAGTCACAAATCGAGGAAGTGGTCCCGCCCGTCGTCACTGGCCGGACGATCGTCGTGTACGCGCGCCTCGAACGCAACATACGAGTGCTGCCCGTGTTTGATGAGGTCAGACACCGTGCCTAGGAGACGGCGGGCACGCTGCTGAAGGGCTGACAACTCCGTGGGATCGGTCGGTACTGGAGGCAGCGACATGATGCTAACGAGGGTTGGGTGAGCTCCGATAGCATGGGGGGGAGGGGAGAGATGGCGTACCGCATGCCCGCCCCGTGAGTCCGGACTGACATCCTCTCCACCGTGGGTGTTTGTGGCTGCACGCATGGAGCACGACACTGCGCATGAATGAAGCCCCTCCTGCAGACCCTCCCCTGGTACACTCGCGCTGTCTCCGCTCTTGTCCCGCGGCCCTTGTCCCCTTGTTGTCCGGTCGGGGGGGCGGTTGGGTGTTGGTGCGGGGGGGGGGGGTTGGGGGGGGGACGCCAGCATAGGTTCCTTTCCCTCGGCATTTCCCCTTGGGGGAGCCGATGCTTGCACTCCCCGTCAGAGTGTAAAGTTGCTGTACGGGCCGTCCATTTGTACCCGCCTCGTACAAATCAACTTGCGTCGTAGCCAGGTACGCCGGCCCTTCCCCATACCGGGGTCCGGTACACTGCGGGTCGTAAGAGGTGCCCTTGCGGGGCAGGCATGGGTCTAGCCTACCGTGATGGACGGTGTGCCCTACCCGCAGCGCCTCACTGGGCACGAACCGCAGTACGTGCCGTGGGGAGTGCCCTTTGTCAGGCCGGTTGGCCACCCCCCTAAGCCGGTGCCACCATGGGCCGCTGGTCTACCGTCCCCGGCGTATCCTGCCTTATTGCATCTGCACAAGCGGGGGCGACACGGTCACCAGGGGGGGGCGAGGGGCTAACCGCTCAAGCTAGGTCCCTTGCCAGCGTCTCCCGTGTGCTGCTCCGGTGTTCGCCTGTTCTATTCCCCGCGCCCTCGGCTCCCGTCGCCCCCATCCCCCGCCTCCCGCATTTCGTGTCCCAGGCTTTCCCTTGTTCGTTACCTTTCTCTTCCGCAGCGCCCCTTACGCTCTCGCCCTGTGTCCGCACTTTGCCTCTGTGGTGGCCTCGTGTGTTGCCACGTGCACCTTTTCTCGTGCTTCTCCGCGCCGTCCCGTCCCCCCTACCCGGCGATGCTGCCCTGCCTGGCCGAATTCGCGGCTTTGGCCCGGGCTGTGGGGTGGTGGCATGGTGGTGTTGGGGGCGTGTTTGGGGCGTCAAATCAAATAGAACCAAAACACAAAAGTATTAGCAATGCACACCTCTGAGAATGGTAAGCGAAACATGCAAAGCATAGCCCCTTCTCATTACATTGTTTTTGGTGAAAGCGTCAGCCTCCGGGCGCCATACGAGTGTGGGGATGTTTGAAACATGTCTGCTGCGGCTTTGGGGCACGCATTTGCGGGGCAGAGGGTTGGGCGCCCTGTCGCGCGCACGAGTCCAGCGGCGCCATGGCCAGGACAGGGGCTGCGGCTCGGGGGCTCTTTAGGGATGCTGCTGCTGTGAAGCTGGATCCCTTCCCGATGGAATGTAGAATTGGCTGGTGGTGATTTCCCCCTGCTTAGGCAAATGCTCTTTCACGCCCCACTTTCTCAACCGCTCTGCCAACCCAAACAGGGCCTAAGAAAAAAGGTCCCTGCAAGGGTCCGTGTCTCTGCTGTGGGGTAAGCACAGACCCGGCGTCGGCAAAGCATCCCCCTGCGTTTGCGCCCTTGGAAACAAAAAATCATTGAAGGGGATGCGTAACACCCGTAACACACACTTGGCAACACAACAACAGAGAAGAGCCCCTTCTCAGCTATCCCCCTGCATGTGCACAAAGGACCTTGCATTGGATTCATGGTTTTTTGGGGAAGGGTGTACCACAGCGGTATACCACAGTGTTACATGCTAAGCGTGTCAACTGTTTGCTTGGGAACCCACCTCAGGTGCGGTATTGGCTGGATTTGGGCATTGAGAGTGGCATTTCAAAAAATCCGTGGAACACAAAACAGGGCCTAAGAAAAAGTTCCCTGCAGGGGTCTGCGCATGGCTCCCTGCTGCAACCCGGACCCAAGTTCCACAGAGCAGGCCCGTGCACACACAACGTCACCATCATCCAAGGGGCTGAAAATGGTTGGAAACTACACAACCCACAACTACTAACAACAAATCGGGACGGGGTGGCAATATGTGGCTGGGTGTCAAATAGCAAACATGGAAGCAAATACCAGGAAATTAGAACCCCTTCTCAGTTGTTGTCAGCGAATTCCTCATCGAAGAGGTCTGTGGTCGTAGGCGCCAGGGGCTAGACCATGGACATACCAAACAGCTCGATGGGTGTTTTTGAGGAACAAATAGCACACATTCAAATACAAATTCAAAAGAAATGCAATGTGACACGTGGCACCAAAGTTGCAAATGCTCACGAATTGCACCGTAGCACACCTCTGAGAATTGTAATCTGTGAGTAATCTGTAATCTGTGATTTTTTCCATGTTTTTCCACTACACACGGTACCCACAGAACTTTGAACAATGCAGACACGCATACACACCATGTGACGCTGACACTGAAAGAGTCAAGGCGGGCTTTTCCACAGCATTGCGCATGGGGTTGCGTGGGGGGTGTTTTCCCTACACTATGGATTTCTCTGGATGGTTTTCCAAACTTCCTCAAGAAAAACCACGGCAAGACGGAGCACGACAAGACAGAGCACAGGGTTTTTAATGGTCGTCACCAAATCCTGCGATAAACAACTAAGCGTGCAGCGTGAAGCAAACATGCCGGAACCCCTTCTCAGTTGTGATCAACGCGTTCATCATTGAAGGGGTCTCTGGTCTAAGGCGCAAAGGCCTAGACCACAAACAATCAAAAACACCTCAAGGGTGTTGTACACAAACAAATTGTCGGCTCAAACAACCAAAATGAGAATCCAATTGAAGTTGGCACATACACTGCTGTCAACAACAAGTGTGCAATTGGTCTGTGTTTTCCGTGGCGCCTTTTTTCTTTGGGGGGGGGGGGCTGGAAAGCACCCGATAGTGGGGGGGGGGGTTTCCCGTGAAGAATTTGGTGTGGACAAGGGCGCGCGGGGGGGGGGGGTTGATGTAGTGCATAATCAAGGGGTTTGGGGGAGGGGGGTTCATGGTTTGGTAACAATGGTCCATAAAAGTGTGATGTCTGATGTCTGATAGCGGACTAGGTCGCTATACACAATCCCGGTGGGTCCCCTGGGGCGAAAACTTTTTTTCAAAGTTGTTCCTAGACCATTTGGAATGCCGAAACAAGTGTTTGTAGAGCCCGTGGTGGCACGTTTTGGGCCATGGAAAATCCCAAAATGGCTTGAAAATGGGCCGTTTTGGGAGCAAAAATCGGTTTGAGTTTGGGCGAGGCACTGTTTTGGTAGTGGCATTGGGGCTCTGAGCTGGAACGTACTATTGAGGCTTACATCCGAACAAAGCGCAAATTGGCGTTCTAGTTGGGGCGCTAGGTCGGTAACCGAGAAGAGGGGTTGTGGCTCAAAAGCACACAAGTGGCGAAGCGGTGTCCGGTTGGGGCATAAAGCCCGTGACGGAGGATAGACCATTGTGGCTTCAGGGGTTCATAAGGTGGACACATGTGGGGCATAAAGGCAAGGTGATGAGGTTTGCAAAACAAAGAGGAATTGCATGTGCACATACGTGGGGCATACGTGGGGGCAATAGACCCCATGTGTCTTTGTCCCTCTGCACAGTACTGATTTACAGACCGCGACAAGGGCATTCAGGCTGCCCCTAGGAATTGCCTCAAATGCACCAGTAGTGGTGATTGGGAGCATACCAATGTCAACGCTGCGCATTTCTATTTGAGTCCGCGGGCGGAGTTGTGCACGTGCTAAAATTCCTTGCCGGGAGAGGTAACAGTGAACAGCTACCAAGCAGACAAATTACTGGAGACACAAACCAAGGTCTATTGCCTTCGGTAAGTCTACCTCGCACAGAATGCCGTGCGTGCACCAAGTGAAGTGCCAAGAGCAACGACAAGCGATGGACGCATGTTCGCATGTCCTAAACCCGTCGAAATGATGTGAGAGGACATGTACATAGTGCACGTCACTAGGTGCGCTCTTGCGGGCAGGCCGTGCCAATTGCCGCGGTATCACGGGCCCTTGTCCAGGCATTCACCTCTTGGTAATGTCCCACCTTTCTCGACGGAGGCTGTCATCTATGGTGTCGTTGTCAACGACAACTTGTACACTTGGGCGGCCACATAGGCCATTTAGGCGCCTGCCATTGCACACCATGCACTTTAGCCCATGGTGGTTGCCTTCCAAGGCAAACCATAAAAATTTGGACAAGATTCACCACTTGCGGGCAAAGAAACACATGTGGTGAATCCACAAATGGGACCATGGCAGCTTGGGCCACTGTCACACTAAGGGGGGCATGCCCATTCGTGTACTACATTCGCGTAGCCTTGCTTCGCCCCCCCCCCCCCATAAACATCCCGTTTACCATGCATACAAGTGGATCCTAGCAAAGATGTCCCATCACTCCCCACAAACATCACCCCATAGTCTACCTCCCATCCACTTGTTGTTCATTCCCCCCTCCTCAAGGCAAAGCGTAATCAATACGTACCTTGGCCGGGTGCGCATGAATTGTATGGCCGCGGCAAACTCCCACGTACCCTCTCCTTCCCGGTTTGCCTTGTCAGTGTTCCACGTCCCCTTTGTTACCATCTTCACTTAAATGCGGACATAATCTAGAATGGGCTGAAACAAATTAGGCACAACAACAGCCGGTGACTTCCCCGTTGCTGCCCCCCCTGCATCGCACATTCCCGAGATACCACATATAGTGACATGCACCACCCCCGCAACCCATAGTTGGGAACGCGGCGGTCAACCGCAACGCGCGGATATATCAGACAAAATAGGGCACCATTTGTCAGCACCCATCAACGGTGTCTTCCAACCCGAAGTTGGTGAGAGATTGTACCCTACTGCACCCATTGCGTGATCTTGGAGGGAGTAGAAATCTAATGCGAATGCGAACCACAGATGCGTGCAACGATGCGAACATGCGCGCAAATTGAACAATAGTTTGGGAATCCAACCAGTGTTAACAACCACTCGAACTACATTTTACGTGTTTTTTGTTTCTTTCTTTTTGGGTGAAGTAAGCACAACAAACGGGCACAGCCACACGCAATCACGCGCAAAACGGGGCCCAAAGTTAGCGGCGTGTGCATGTTCATTCAAAAGTGCGGGGCACAAAGGGTGTACATTGCGTGAATATGCGCAATGTTTTTCTACCCCAGCATCTTTCAATGTTGTCGTCCCCTTGTGCAGCTCTGAATTGTTTTGTAATTAGCAATTAGCACGTGCACAACTCCGCCCGCGCACTCAAATAGAAGCGCCCCGCTTTCAAGTGTTTGTACTCCCCCTTGACATTGGTATGCTCCCAATCACCACAACTGGTGCATTTGAGGCATCTCCTAGGGGCATCATGAATGCCCTTGTCGCGGTCTCTAAAACAGCACTGTGGAGAGGGGCAAAGACACATTGGGTCTATTGACCCCACGTATGCCCCACGTGTGTACACATGCACTTCCTCTTTGTTTCGTAGATGTGATCATTTGGCCTTTATGCCCCACATGTGCCCACCTTATGAACCCTTGAGCCACAATGGTTTGTTCTCTCTCACCGTCTTTGTGCCCAAACCGGACACCCTTTATCCATTTGTGTGCTTTTGAGCCATAACATTCTCTTCTCGGTTACCGACTTAGCGCCCCACTTGGAAGGCCATGCACGTTGTTTTGATCTAAGCCTCAATAGGAGAAGACCATGGCGACTGTGTGCCCCGTTTGGTCCCCTTGGCTATCGAGGACCCGGGCGCACTACCTCAGCCCTCATGTAGTTGAAGATGTACCCTAGGAGGACGTGTGGGCCACAAAGCGGTAGCTCGGAGAGCCCGTTGCGGAGGGCTTCGTTGCCCTGACGGGTGAGGGTATCGAGCTCCATCGTGCCGTTTACCCGTTACCAAAGCGGTTGCAACACCGATATAGTTGTCGACCGGTCGGACATGTCCACATTGAACAACCTGGCGATCCAAGACTACATTGGATGCCGATTGCGGCGGATGGTACATCACGCCATGAGCCGTTGTATGTCCATGGTACGCTAGGACGAACAAGCAGCCCCGATCAACTTGCAAGCGGGTAGCTACTAGGGGGTAGTGAGGGCAACGTTACATGCGGCTGCCCAAGAGGTACACTTCAACCAACAATTTTGGGGCGCAAGTGAGGGTGTATACTAGGATATGGGCGGTTTCGATCCAAGAAAGCTTGCTTCTTTTTATGTGTCGATGGCAACACTCAAATTTTGATGGCTAGTTGTAAAAACTGGAACGCCAAGGCTCCTCAAGTGTCGGTCGGTTGGGTGAGCATGCTTGCAACATCTGTGAATGGTTCGGAACACTGTCAGGAAATTTAGCAGCTAGTTGGGGCCTCAAATTGCACGCACTATCGCCACGAATGTTGTATCTGTAGTTGTATGGCCCTTCCGGCCAAATATGTCTCCGCATTTGGGAGGAAATTTTGGTTCCGATTTCTCAAATTTGATGTGCGATATGAGTCCGATTTGTTGAGCAAATATGCGGTGTTGTCTCAAATTTCATGAGCAACATAGTCCACATTTTCCTACCATAACAACACACGAGGCGTACGAAAATGCAATCACGTGGAGCCACCAACCGGAGTGGGTGCCACCATCGTTGGTTGGGAGCCAAAGGTCTACCTTCCCCTCCATCACGTATTGTGTTGTGAGCCCCGGTCCTAGCTAGTCTGGGCCTACGATGGCATCCCCTTCCCGACCAGAAAGCGAGAAAGTGGGGACCCCCTCGGTGAAGTGCACCGTGTGCATCCCAGTTGGCCCTAGCACGGTGCTCCTCCATAGCACAAAGCCCTCCGACACTTGCTACAATGGCCGACGTTGTGTGCCCAAGCAGCGGATGTCAAGGCATTGGCCGTCCCAAACAATGATGCCACGATGCTGTAGGTGTTTGTGCGAAGGCAGCCTCAGGATATTTGACCGTTGCGCGGCCATCCTCATGTGTGCTCCTTGATCTACCCCAATGGACATACAAGAGTTGGCACAAAGCTGCAATTCCATGCATGGCAACCTACATTATGGTCCATTGTTTCAATTTCCCTACCAAGGTGGTCTCCACCATGGGAGGCGGGCCATTTTGAGGACAGTTTTCAACCTTGTTGCCTCCACTTTGGGTCAAGGTTGCCACTCAAGCCACTAGTGCATCACCATAAGGTCACGTGACAACAACTAGTGATCGCTGCTGGGGCTTCGAGAGTCCGAAAAGTTGTGGATCCTGGATGTCCCACCATTCTCGTGGGCAGGTGAGGCGTGGTTGGCGGTATTCAATGTGCCCAAAAGGCTGCTCCTTGAGCTCCTTGAGTAGTAGAGGTCGTTGTAATGGAAGAAGTGGCGGCACGGGGCTTGACCACGGACAGACTATTACGCCCAAGGGGCACAATGATGAAAGGGTTTTCCGGGTGACGCGTGGCGAACACGACGGAGAATAGATTGTTGTGGGTCACATGCATACAACGGGGAAGCGACTTTCTAGTCCGGGCGCTACGGGCGTCATGGACAATAGACGGTTGTAGCTTGGAGGCACACAATGGTGCATGATTCGCAGGAAAATAAAGCGAAAATTGCGCAATTTTCTGAACATTGTTCCCAATTTAATGTACAAAGGTCACAAAGTTTGCGACACTTTTCCAACTTTAGTGTAAAATGGTAAAAAGGGCGCCACGTGGAGTCGTGGCTCCGAATGTTGCCGGTCCCAGATCCCGCGGGGGGTTTCGGGGTCGCCAATTGGCGGCATAGGCATCGTGCACAATGACCTCCAGGGTATACTTGGAGGCCATAGTGTCATGGGTAGACATTGTTCTTGTATAGTCGGGGAGCACACTTTCCATAGTGCACTCCTCGCCGGGTTGCTCGGACAGCAATATTCGCAATGTCGAACCAAGCGAGGACAGATGGCCCTTCGCGACCTTTGCCTTCTGCCGCAATTCTTGGGCAGCACCAAAGAGGTACTACACCCCCTCCCCCCCGCCCCCCTCCCCCGCGCGGTCCCAGCTTCTTGCTCGTGGTGCTGCACCAGCCCCTGCACCATTGGCCTGCGCGCCTCCAACTCACCTGCGTGCGCAGGTGGTCCCTCCTTGCCTTCGTCGCGTCACGGGCCCGCTGGGCATTCTGCTAGGCGTGCTGCACCTTCCCCAACAGCTGCAACACCTCCCCCTGCACCACCACTGCCAGCTGCCGTTGCTGCACCCCATCCTCCACTTGGGTAGCAATTCGGGGACGGCGGGGAGACCAGGGAGAGTGGGGCTGGTCCCCTTGGCCTTGCGGGGCCGCCCTACGCCCTTTCCCTTGGAGCACTCGGAATCCCTGCGGATGGCCGAGCGATTGTCGTCGTTGTCGTCATCCCCCACAGTGTGTTGTCCGACCCCTACTCCCCAGTGTGCATACGGGTCTCCACCTGCGCGTGGGAGCGGATCACAATCCCCCACGGTCCATATGCCCCCCCCGCCGCCCAACCCCCTGAGCGCGGTGATTGGGAGCACCCCATGCCCAACCAGCTGTCCCTCAGCCATCCCGTGCCTCCCCAGCACCACGCACTCCAGTTTCCAAAACCCCCGGCCGCAACTGGTAGGCTTACAGCGTCAAGAGGTGCTCCCCCGCCTTCAACGTGACCTTGTGCCAGCTCGTGTATGTTGATAGGGGTAGATCAAGGAGCACACATGAGGATGGCAGCGCAGCGGTCAAATATCCTAAGGCTGTTTTCGCACAAACACCTACAGCATCGTGGCATCATTGTTTGAGATGGACAGTGCCTTGACATCCGATGCTTTGGCACACAATGTCGGCCATTCCAGCACGTGTCGGAGGGCTTCGAGCTATTGAGGGGCACCGTGCTAGGGCCAAGTGGGATGCACACGGCGCACTTCACCGAGGGGGCCTCCACTTTCTGGCCCTAAGGTTGGGAAGAGAATCTTATCCCAGCCCCGGTTAATGCTCAAATGATGGGACTCATATGACACAATACATTTGAACAATGTGAACCAAAAGCTTATCCTAGCTGCCAATACATAGTTGGCGAGAGGAACCATAGAGCATTCGTGGCAATATTGGTTGCAATTTGGGGCCCAAACAAGTTGTTGAAACCTCCGAGTTCCGAAGCATTCCCAAAAACTGGAAGTGTGTTCATTACAATGTGTCATATGCACCCTTTGCCCTCTGCACTTTTGAAGGAATTAACATGTGTTAACATGTGCACATCCATGAGGTTTGGGCTCTGTTACCCGTGACCCTGTGGCTGTGTGCCTAGTTGCCGTGCTTACTTCGCCAAACATTAGAAAAACTTAAAAAACGCCAAATGTCGTTCCAGTGGTTGCTAACGCCGCTTTGATTCCCAAAGACTTCTCAAATTTGCGTGCATATTCGCATCGTGGTACGCATGTCTCGTTCGCACTCGCATAAAATTTCTATACGTCCGAAGATGGCGCGAACATGCGCAACTTTTTTCCGATTCAGCACCTTTCCTTGCTTTCGACTCCTGTGCGGCTCTAGTTTCCCTTGCAATGGCCCTATCGCAACATGGTAGCCTTCCCGACCTAGACACCGTCATCTCCGCCCACTTTCAAGCCCTCCCCCGGCTCCCGCACGGGCTGGAGGAGGTCACCTACACATGGGGGCGGCTTGTTGGCGAGGTTGTGGAGTGGGCAAAGGGTTTGGACCCCTCCCCCATCCCATCAGTGTTGGCATGAGGAAACCCCAACGTGCGGATGTGCTCGGCAAGAAGGGATGGGGCACAAAGGTGTTGCAACAGCTGCAGCTGCTCCTCCCCGTGTCGAGGGCCGTCCGCATCATCGTTGCGCCAAAAGCGTTTGACTCAGTCTTGGGGGTCATGTCTGTGCATGGGGCGGGCAAGTTGCAATCGGGGGTTTTGCACCATCTACCCCACCAGTAACCTTGTCCACTGCCCCCCGCATATGGCTATGAGCGCTCTGAACAATTTCTTCCCGGCAAGTGATCTGCCGGGGGCCCATTCTTTTTGCCCAACCGCCACTGCTCAGTGGTCACGTGACGTGGGGATCATCCCCTCCCACCCTGAGATACCCCGACTGCACCACATCTCCCAAATTGCTCTTCCCACGCTTCATGAGATGCGTGGGTTGAGTTAGTATAGGGGACATGAACCCACTTTACGAACCGCCCCCTTGCAGGAACCCCCCCCCGCCTATGCAAGCGCTAACCCCTCCCTCCTCCTTGACCGTCCCGCACCTCGCATGCCCACCAACTTTGTTGATGAGCTTCGGTACACGGCTCCGTCTCGCCAAGTTCAAGTTAGGTTGGGAACTGGTGGAGAAATTCTAGGGTGGGGATATAGTTCCGGAGTTTTTGGATGATTTGTTTAACTAAAAACTTGTGAAGCAACAAAGGGCTGATCCCTCCTTGTTCCAGCGCTACCGGTCCACGGCCTCCAAGACACAGGCCCCAGGTGGTACCGTGTTCCAAAAGCTCCTCACCAAGCTAAAGGAAAAGATGCTTAACCCCTTTCGAATCCGTTTACCCTAGGCCCCCAAGCCCCATCATTGTGTTTTGTGTGGAGACGGTGATGAGCCGGCCTACACGGACACCTCCACCGCCCCCCATGTCCTCTCCCCGTCCGACAGAGGGAAAGGGGGCTGCCACCTCTCCAGCTTTGTGGCCCTCTCCCCCTAGTACCCCGTGAACATTTGGGCGGGAACGGCCTTGGCGAAGGCCCAGCCGGAGAGGTGGGACAACATCCTTCTCAACGAAGGGAAGGTCCTCGTCATGGTGAGCACCACACACCACCATGCCCCCCCCCCCCCCCGCCAACACATGCAAGGGGCCCTGCTCACCAAGTAGACCCCCAACAAGAGAGCATGCAAGTGTGGTGCGCAACGCCACCCTCCTCGACCCCCCCACCAACGCGCCGCTCAAGAAATTTGTGAGGAGGCTTGAGCAGCGGAACCTACCCACATACGGGAAGCTTCTTTTTTTCTAACGGAGGGGGGTTGGAGGCTTGTTGGGGGCTTGGCAGGGAGAGCCTACGGGACGATGATTTCAACCCCCCCCCCCCCCGGACCCTCCATCACAAGTAGGTCCCCTCGTGTGTAGACACCACACCACCTTCGTGACGTGCTCCGCAGCGTGTCTCCACGCCATGCCGGTGCGCGGCGGCGACATTGTCCTTTGCCGGGGGACCTACCAGCGGGAGTTGGTGAAGGAAGCGCGGGGGACGGCAATACCGTGGTGCAGTGGGCAATCAGCGGCACCCTACCGTTCGCATGGCGGGCAAGCGCCTAGGAGCTCGCGAACGACGCGCTGCCGTTCCCGATGGTCAATGAAGGCAAGCGGGGGGATGGACTATTCGATGTCCATGCGAATGCGAGGTATACAAATGAAATGCTCGCTTACGGATGCGGAAACAGCGCAATTTTTGCGCCATCTTCGCGCGATTGGTGCCCGACTGTACTCCCTGTGCGCCCTGCGCTGTTTGTTTCGCTAGCTAGGATTGTAGCTCACGGTGTACTACGTGATAGAGATGAAGGTACAGCTTTGGTTCCCGAGCCAGGACGCTGGCACCCGCCCACGGTGGTGGCTCCACGCGATAAAGTAGCTTCTTGTTTGCGAACCTTGCACGAAAAATCACGCAATGTTAGATATGACAATTTCGTACCCTCCAAATTTTGCTCTTGTGCGATCTTTCTAATGGCTGGTGTATGGGTGACGTGGCACTACTAGCAGCCTAACACACGCACATTGCGCCGTACGCGGCAGCGATTTCTCGCTGCTACAGGGCCCCGTGACCCTGTGGAGCAGACCGTTGCCATGGGGAGCCGCATCCCATTCTCCACGTCGAGGACATTCCCTCGAGCAGCGCTCAAGATTTCCCTCCCGCCTCCCAGGATGCACCACCACATTCTCAGATCGTAGTTGTGGCCCAGTTCCCCATAAGTGGGTGGGGTGCCAAAGGTTAGGCGGCCAACACCCCGGTTTTCACAGTCTTATCGATGGTGCGTGCCTGAAAGTTGGAACCGAAGGGCGGAAAAGCGCCAAGGTGGGGTTTGTGCCCTCCACACAAGGGGTGGAGGTGGACACCCTAGCTGGGAAGCACACACCCCTGTGCGCCTTTCATTCCCCTTTGCCATCACCATGGCATGGGGGGGCTGCCATTCCATGCATGGCAGCCAACATTTAGGCGAATCGTTTGAATTTCCCCGGGAAAGGTGGTCTCCGCCATTCGGGCCGGGCACTACCCCAAATGACACAAGGCCGTTTTGAGGGCAGTTTTCAAGATTATCACCTCCACTGTGGCCCACGGTTGCCACTCAAGCAACTAGTGCATCACCATAAGGTCAGGTGATAACAACCGGTGGCCTCCACGGTCCGAAAGGTTGTGGACCGCAGATGTCCCACAATTCTGGTGGACAGTTGAGGCTATATGACCGGTACTCGATGTGCCACGAAGGCTACTCCTTGAGGTGGGAAACCAGATTGGTAGAGGTCGTAGTAACACACGTTGTGTGCGGCGCATTGGGAGCTTGACCACGAGTCTAGTGTGCCAAAGGGGCACATCGATGAAAAAATGTTCCACGAGAGGCACGGTGAACGCAACCGACAATGGATTGTTGTGGCTCATATGCACACACCAGAGAAGGGTTCGGGCACTATGGGCGTCATGGACAATAAACAATTTAGGCTCCGAGGCACCCAAAGGGCGAGGCAGTGTTTTGGTTGTGGTGGTGGGGCTATGATCGAGAACATACTATTGCGGCTTAGATCCGAACAAAGTGCAAAGTGGCGTTCCAGTTAGGGCGCTACGTTGGTGATGGAGAAGAGAATATTGTGGCTGATAAGCACACAAATGGCGAAGCGGTGTCTGGTTTGGGTACAAAGACCGTGACACAAAACAGACTGTTGTGGCTCAAGGGTTCATAAGGTGGACACATGTGGGGCATAAAGGCAAGATGATGAGGTCTACAAGACAAAGAGCAAGCGCATGTTCACATGCAGGAGGCATACGTGGGGGGCTATAGACCCCATGTGTCTTTGCCCCTGTCCACAGTGCTCACTTAGAGACCGCGACAGGTGCATTCACGTTGCACCTAAGAATTCCCTCATATGCACCTGTTATGGTGATTGGGACGAAACCAATGTCAAGGGGAGTGGAAACACTTGAAAGCACTGAAGTTCTATTTGAGTCCGCCGGCGGAGTTGTGACCCCGCTAAAAATTTCTGCCGGGAGAAGTAACATCGAACAACTACCAGACACACTAACAAGAAAAAGCAGAAACCAACTTCTATTGCCTTTGGCATGTGCTCCTCGCAGAGAATGTACCCCAGGCCATGCACATCCAAGTGATAGAAACACCACAAACGCCTAAAACGCACAAACAGACGGCTGAAAAAGAATGCTTTACCTTGCATGGTCTTTTAGGGTAGTCGGAATATCAAAAAAATAGTTTCCAAAAATTCGATTTTTGAGCTCCCTAGGGTGAAAAAATGCATAGGCAGGTTGTGCCCCAATCCCTTGAGAGGGGACCCCCCCCTTGCATTCAACACCCGAATAAGGTGGAAGACACATAAATTCGGCCAGAAGCATGGTTTCGGATAATTTCCATTTTTATGCTACCGAGAGTGAAAAACGGCGTTAGCACGCGGTGTACCAATGCCTAAGAAGAGCCCCCCCCCCCCCCCCCCGCCTCCCCCCCGCCTCACACCCAATACCATAGTAGGGTGAACAACACATGAATCCTGCACAAAATGTGCTTTACAGAGCTTGCATGGGCGAGTGGCCACGATATTAAAAAAATAGGTTTCCAAGACTTCGATTCCTGAGTTGCCAAGGGGGGAAACAATGCATCAACACGTTGTGTACCAATACCTAGGCAGACCCCCCCACACGCCTAATATGTCAATTTGGTGACTAACACATAGGTAATACCTAAAAAGTGCTTCGCATAGCATTTATGGTCATTGCAGTGGCCACGATATCACAAAAATAAGTTTGAGAAATTCTATTGCCATGGGCAATGCCACCGCGCAGAGAATGGACCCGGATGGTGAAAACAAACATTACATTTCTTTGGCACGGGTTTTGACCTACCCTTGTCCCACTCCGCCCCATACAAAGCCCATGGAGTCGGGACCTGGTAAATTATTTGGGCTCAAAATCCGGAAAAACTAAGAGATTCAGGATTTCAAACACAAAAAAAAATGCATGTCATTATTCAATGCTTTCCACCCCACCCCTCAACCCCCTCCCCCTCCCCAACCCGCCCCATGCCACCTGAGAAAACTTGGTTTCAACTTGGGCTGGTCTAGGGGTGTGTGTTCCAAAAAGTCATTGGAGGACATGTTTATTAGACGAAAAGATGAATTTACAAGGGGTAAACGAACAATTCGACCCCTTGGAGTACGGTATGCGATCAAGCTCGACAAGGCCCCGAATTGGGGAGGTATGTGATAATTTCGCAAAGATGCGGGCCTGCGTGGCTTTGATCTAACAACGTCTACACAGCAACATAAATTGTGGAGCCGTCCAAGGGGGGAAACCGCATAAGCGGGTTGTGTACGAAGCCGTTGGGAACCCCCCACTGCGCAGGCACCCAATCCCCACATAAACGGAAAAACACATCAATATGGCTGAAGGCTCTAAGCGAGTGGCCGGAGGAAAGCCAAGAGCGTTTCAGCCCATAGTGGAAAATCAAAGTTTCTAAAGGGGCCTTGTTGTGCACTGCATTTTGAAATGGTTGCCGTAACCGCTGTTTGGGGGAATAATACATTTAATACCTAAGGGTCCCATCAAAATTTCATTGTTCCACATTCACATTTAATAGTGCAGTGAGGAAAACCCATTGTTGAACGCCCCCGCTGAGTGACATACTTGTGTGTTGTTCACAAACCACCATTGTATTTTGACTGTCTCATGGTCAATGAAACCATCACCTTTTGTGGAGTGCCTGTTTGGCACCACTCCACACGTTGGTGGTGTGAAGTTGCTTACCAGTCTATGAATCTCCTGGAAATGAAAAGTGCACGGTACCAAGCAAACACAAGCCAGCACTGGACATGGCATAGTACGTTGATGCAGATGGGCATGCTCAAGCGATATTGTATTGGTGAACAATCAGGGTGCGGTTATAAAAATAATGAACTTTGTGCATAAAGACACATTGAAGAACACGCAGTCAAACCTCAAACTTGTGTGTACAATTGATGAGAAATGAGATAAACAAACGCACCAATATAGCACTGTAAAAATGCAAATCCGCTAAAGAACGCTCTACAGAGCGTTTTTCAATTGAAACCTACAAAATAAGCACACCATGTGCCAAACCACTGCCTGTTGGAACACGGGGGCCAAAACAATAAAACAAACAGAAAGAGACCCTTGCCGCTCCCATTACATCTTCTAACTTGCCGCCTTGGGCTTTGGTTTGGCGGGTGTTCCACCCTTCACCCTCTTCTCAAGCAAATGTAGGCTCCATGGAGGTTTGAGGGGATTGTTTCCACCACCACTGCTAGAACCGGAGCATTCATCCCTGTCATCCGTGGCATCTAGCTCCTGACTCTGTTTTTTCCATTTTGCTGGCGTGGTTCTCTTCTGAAGCTGCAAGTAGTCGCCGACATCCTCGCCAATTTCATCCACATCGTCATCACTCTCCTCGCATTTCACTTTCTCCACCCCACAGGCATCCCATTGACAATATCCTTCATCCATCTCGCCCAACCAATGATTTACAAGGCACCCGGTTCCTGAATTGTGCCCCGGCTGCTAGAGATGAATGGCGGCAAACCAGAAAGCTCTCCAGTGTATCCCAGACCCATGTTGATATTCATAACCAGTGCATTACACAGCTGGACAAGCAACTGATGATATGGGGTGGAGCAGACAATCCAAGGCTCCTGACCGGGGGCCCACTGTGGCGCTGGCATGATACCAAGCACTTGCAGCAACGATCCAGCAATACCAATAGTGATTTGAGATGCGCACGACCCCTAATCAATGTTGATGTAGTTTGGGACCTTCGCAGTCAATTTCTTTGGTGTTGCCGGTCATTCGGAGTATCGCTACACACTGTGGCTTGTTGATCGTTCGTACACCGAGACCTACGTCTGCTGCCATTAGTGAGTTGCGTCCAGGTCCTTCAGCGAGTGACCAATGTGTTTCACATCCCAGGCTTGCCAGCCATGCAAATAGGTGCGTCTTTCATGGGCAACTTGCCTACAAGGGGATGAACGTCTTCTGTACCATACGGTCCCAGTTCCCAAACAATCTACAATCAAAACAGAGTGAGACCGACCAATTTGAATCGAATCTGGAGTAAAGACGCTCTGCAGAGCGTTTCGAAGAGGAAGTTGACTACTGATGGCACAATCGACAAGGAATGGGACACATCGCTGCGTAGGGTCTTGATTCGAAGGTAGGTGGCACACCATGGCCCCGGATGACTGGCGCAATCAAGACTTTTGTCCCTATATCATCGTCGTCCTCATTTGTGGCCTCACTTCCCGTGTTCCGGAGGACAACGACCTTGTCGTCATCGAGCTCCACGTCAAATGTTGGCATTAGCTTCGATAGGGCAGTTGTGACATCCTTCCACTCCTCTGCAGTCCACAGGGGGCATTTGTGCACTGCATCCCACGGCGGGTATGGGGTAGACTGTGACCAGTGCGGCTGGCCTGGGTTCATCTTCACCATAGTGGCACTCCGTAGCATTTTTTGGATCCACAACAAATCGGATTCATTTTCTGCATAGAAAATTTCACAGAAATTTGGAACCATTACCGCAATGCCACGGGACCGAGTAAATCAGCAGACAGGCATACTTCTCGTCTCATGTACAATACTGTTCTCCGGATGCATCGAGATAATCTCCCAGGCTGTGTCCTTCTTCAGTCCACAGCACAATCCTGCTAATCCACTCAATTTTACTTTGTCCGAGCTCCACAATGACATGATGTTGAAATATTGGTTCGGTTGCAGCCCCAGGCATGGTCTCACAGTAGTGCAGGTGATTAGTGAAATGCAAAGTGGCAGAACAATACCAGTTTTAAAGCACAAGTTTTCCAGAACGCTCTGCTGAGCGTTCTGCCGATCCCATACGGTCTTCAAGGCGTCACTTAATATCACACCAGGCGGGGAATGCTCCAGAGAGCATTTTTTGTCCGAACGTGGTTGGGAAGCATTGCCGCATACCTTCAGTACCCACCTGTCTCTCAAGGTTCGCGAGTGCCCCACTAATCTCGTTCCTTGTAGCCACATCGCATTCGACCAATTTCCAAGCGTTGAATGCTGCATTTTGCAAAGCAACAGATATTAACACTGCATTGGGCAAGCAAGTAACGTTGAGTCCATCGCAATAACATCAGTGCATACTAGACGAGCCGACTTCTCCACTTTTCCAGCTTTCCGTAAGGCCAGTAGAAGGGCTTCATTCTCCTCCACGTTGCCGGACGCATTCGGCTCATCCCATATGTGTTTTCCAATTTCGGACAGTGTCAGCGAAGAAAAGCTATGTTGCACTACATTGTGGTTCCCTGCGATCTACTGCCTGATGGATGGCTTCGTGTCATCTTTGATCATGTCGCATTGCACATGGGATAGGCGTACCGGTAACGCCTTGCCGGCCTAGAGGTACTCTGCTTGCAATTTTTGAAGAGCCGTACATATGTGCCCACCAAGGAACCAGACCGCACCACCTACCTTGGAACAGTGATAGAATTCGTGCCGCTAAGGCCAAACGACAGTGCTACGTGGTTGAGATTGCGGTGCAACCATGTTACACATGCTACACCGAGAAATTGCTTAGGAACACTCTGCACAGCGTTTTATTGATGAAACTCTCTCTATTAACCCCTACCGAGCACTAATTGGAACCGGAACGCTCTGCAGAGCGTTCTTGGTGGGGAAGTGGTTCATGTACCTGCATCTTGCCAGGCTCGATAGGAAATCAATTTTAGCAGGGGATTCTTCTTCAAAGATGCTAGCCGTTTCGCCACTGCCTTGTCATCACGCTTGCTTGTCTGCCCATGTTGAAGGTGCACATCGAATCGTAGTTGTGTGATCCGCACCGTGACCGAGCCGCGCTCCATGTACTATGCGGGATCATGTCGAACGCGCTGCTTCAACGGCTTGCCTTTAGGCATTACTGATGGCTTCGGTCCGGCTACTGCTAGGCTAAGTGACATCTCAGCACCGTTTGGTTGCGATGTGTCGTCTAGTGTGAGGACTCTGCTAGCTGTGTGGCTTGCCATGGCACAAAGAACAAGCCCAAGAATCCAAACGGGGGCAGCTGGGGAGCGGGGAGACAACAAAACTCAACAAGGCAGCGGTTCCACAGGCACACATGGCGTTGGAACGCACAGCATAGAAGGTAAAAAAATGGAAGACAAAAAGCGGGCATTTTGCAGGGAATTTTTGGAAACGCTTAGCACTTTTGGTCACCAAATGGGACTCGTATCACATGGTACATTTCAGAAACCGGCACCAAAATTTCTTCCGAGCTACCCGGGGACGGTTGCCTGGAAAGTCCATAGCACATTCTAAGCGATATTGGTTGCTTTTTGGGTCCCGAGTCGGCTGCCAAAACTTCCGAGCATTTTTCCGGGCAACTTTGAAAACTTCCAGGCGATTATCAATTAAAATTTGTTACGTTGAGGGAGGGCAATGTTGTCCACCCATATACCTGACCTCAGCAAAGCAACATGCAAAAAAGAAAAGAATACTTGTCCTTAGTTGGAACCGTGAATGTTGTAATCCCCTTCACTGAGCATATGCACGGGACAACCATCAGTTGACATGGCGTCCACATCCAACACCCGCTACCCCTGACTATGTACAGCTGTACGCCGATACTTCTTGGGTTGCGGTTGAGGTTCAGGGCTGTCATGAGATGATGATGAAGAATCTGGCCGTGCGGCACTCAATGTAGAACCGCCAGACAAGTACACATCATCATCCTCAGAATCATCATCCTCGGGACTACTACTACTTCCACGGTCACTGCTGTTGCTGCTGATGCACATGCTACTGTTGTTGCCGCTGCTGCTGCTCTTCCTGCTACTGCTTCTACTGCTGCCTTTGGGAAACACCAAATGGTGCTCAATGTCGCTATTAACAATGGGGACGCGCAACAACTTTGCCTGCCTCATTGGTTGTACGCGCCGGTGGTCGATCACATCACTTGGACCTTGAAATGAGGCAGCAGTGTCCTCCGCCTCCGAGCACGAACCACAAGAACGGAACTTGGGTTAGAACCCACTGGTCTGTGGATGGGCCCCACATCAGATTTACCCTTACCGTTACCCGTGCCCATGAGATCTTTACGCCGTGCGGCAAAGGATTTGAATTTGGACCGGCTTCGCAAAGCCATGGTAAGCCAACTTTGTACAGCTTCCACCTCAAGTGGGACCCATTGAGGTATACCACGCTTTGAGCCACAACTCCCACAGACACAAACCACATCAGTTTCCGGGTTTGCACCTGGAAAAGTGCATTTCACCGAATTGGTTGCTGGGTGCATATGTGACTTGCAGGAGCCTGCTTCTTGACAAGTCATCAAGTGCCGTACCATGTGTTGGAAGATTGTCTGCAACAGTGCATTGGTAGCAACCATGCAAGCCTCCAAAATAAGGTTCCGATGGACAGGGGCCCAAATTTGGGCAGTGGGGATCTTTTTTTTCCTACGCAAAAACTTTTCATACACCTCATGCTTCAAACTTTCAATAATACTGGCATCCTGCCTCGTACTAGTCACGGGGGCATATCTTTTGGCCACCCAGAGATCCCGTTCCCCTCCCTCAGCAGAATATAGCATCGGGGTCCGCGGGTTATAGCAAGTGCGGGACCACCCATGCATATATATAGGGTTGCACTGCAACCTTCTTCGGCAAATTCCGAAATGATGTGCACAACGTATGTGTACACCAAACGCATAGCTTGCCATGCTACAGTTGCCAATGTAGTGCAACCATAGCACACGTGTACTATGTGGCAGAAGGCCAGAACAAGAGAATGGAAGAGCAATGGGAGGACCATGCCCCCCGCCAGTCTTCCTATCACAGTGCGGGCCACTCGGCTAGCAAAGCTGATGCCTGCTTGGAACCTTCCTCGCACAAGGCGCTGGTGATCCCTGCTATCAGGAGGCAAAGATCAAGGGTGGTATCTCCTAGCAACTTGAGCAAATACCTTCAACAACTCATGCTTGTATGGCCGGGGTACCGTTCAGCCAATAACACCTAGGATTTTGGAGGCTCCTCCTTTCTTGTTGTGTAATAGTGGTTGTATAATACAAACCTGAGCCAGGCTGGGTACACCTCTGAACTTGTGGGAACCGCGCACGTCATTTAGACGCCCCCCCTTATGCAGAAATAATGTGGAAGCCCCATGGTTATTGACCCAGGGACATGCCACGCACCCCTTCTGCCAACACTCTGACCACAAATGGTGGTGATCTGCAGTCAGGCAACCAAATTGTACATGAAGTGTCGTAGTGTACTCTGCACCACCATACTTCATGCGTTGGTTGATTTCACACGAAGGCAGGGCCTGTAGGGCCTCTACCCCCTTGGGGAGCCACTCCCCATGAACAACTTTGGGAAGTTCCATCCAGGTTATCATGTCTGTGCACCTGGGTACGTGGCCAGACCTTGGGAACCGGTCTCCCACAAAATGAATTATACAAATCTTAGTGTTCACATTGGGACGCCCGCTGGGCTGGTATCCATCAGCATACAGGCCCAACGTTAGAGTGGCTTGTTGGGGGGGAGGGCCCCTGCGCCCTTGTGCTGCTAGGGTGCCGGACTTTTGCAGAAGTAGATGGCACAGTTGTGGCAACAGTCTGCTGTTGCTCAGGTCTTCCACTGCCAGAAGATGCAGTAGCTCCTGCTGCCGCAATGCCACCATAGACCACCCAGCACCTGGTTGTAGGCGATCAAGGGTTTGCACGCTGCTGCTGCCACAACATGCTCATGCCGTAAAAGCATGGCAGCTGGTGCCTAGGGACACTGGGGTACTGGGCTGGCGGGGTGGGGTGGTAAAGGGCCCATTGGGCGCCACACAACCCAGACTATGCCAGTGGGGGGCCTTGGCAGGTTGTCTAGCTACTTGCAGTCCAAAGGGGTGGCTCCAGGGATGTTCAAGATGAAAGCTGACACCAGGAACAAATTAGAGGGCACAGGGCAAATGCTGGCAAACGCCTCCAGTTTGGACACGTCCCCATTGACCCATACAGTAAAATTGTCCACGATGAACTCGCGGTGGAACATTCCGATTTTGCAAGACTGTGGTAGAGAGCATTAATGGCATACATTTTTTTAATGCCCCAACCTGTACCTTTCACCAGAACCTTTTTTTGGTCAATTAAATCACAATGGCTCAGAGATCCAGGTCCTCCAAGTGTTCTCGACTATCCGCCCCTGCAAAAAAGGCCCCATGTTTCACATTCTTTTGAACCAAGCATATTTGGGATGCCCCAACTTGTACCCTTCACCAGAACCTGTTTTTGATCGAATTGATCACAATGGCTCAGAGATTCAGGTCCTCAAAGTGTGCTCAACTATCTGCCCCACAAAAAAGGTCTCACGTTTCAGAGTTTTTTGAACCAACCATATTTGGAATGCCTGAGCCTTTACGTTTCACCAGAACCTGTTTTTGGTCCAATTGCTCGCAATGGCTCAGAGATCCAAGTCCTCAAACTGTGCTCCACTATCCTCCCCGCAAAAAAGGCCCCATATTCCGATTTTTAGGAACCAAGCATATTTGGAATGCCCCAACCTATGCCTTTCACCATAATCTGTTTTTGGTTGAATTGATCATAGTGGCTCAGAGATCAACGTCCTCAAAGCGTGCTCGACTGTCCGCCCCACAAAAAAAGGCCCCATGTGTCAGATTTTTTTGAATCAAGTATATTTGGAAAGGCCCAACCTGTACCTTTCACCAGAACCTGTTATTCGTCAAATTGGTCGCACTGCCTCAAAGATCCAGGACCTCAAAGTGTGCTCGACTATCCGCCGGACACAAAAGACCTCATGTTTTACATTTTTTTGCACCAAGCTTATTTGGAATGCCCGAACTTGTACGTTTCACCAGAACATGTTTTTGTTCTAATTGGTCGCTATGGCTCACATATCCAGGTCCTCAAAGTATGCTCGACTATCTGCCCCGGAAAAAAGGCGCAATATTCCAGATTTTTCGGAACCAAGCACATTTGGAATGCCCCAACCTATGCCTTTCACCGGAACCGGTTTTGGGTCAAATTGGTCGCAATGGCTCAGAGTTCCAGGTCCTCAAAGTGATCTTGACTACCAACCCGAGAAAAAAGGCCCCTTATTCAAAATTTTTTTGAACCAAGCATATTTGGAGTGCCCCAACCTATGCCTTTCACCAAAATTTGTTTTGTGTTGCACTGCCGTTGGTACACGCTAGAATACCCAATCTCGTTCTAGCCTAGAACCGGCTAGAGCGGCTAGAACGAAAAAAAGAGGGGGATACCCCCCCCGCAGGGGGGGGGGATGACGTGTCCAACCTGGACCCCCCTATCCGTATTCGGGGCCCCAAACTTTTTTATTCTCACAATTTCACTGTTTTCACCTAATTTTGGAGTCGAAAAATTTTCGTTCTCGCGGCGTTCTAGCGACGTTCTAGCGAGTGTCGCTAGAACGCCGCTAGAAGGGTTCGCTAGAACGCCGCTAGAACGATATATATGCATGCTCCGCCACTCCTGAAAGACAAGGTGTCCCGGCTACCATGGCCAGCAGTGGCCAATCAAAGGGTCCCGAGGCTGGGACCGACTCACGGAGAGCCGGGTTCCCCCCCCCCCCACCTCCCGTTAGCCCAGTTAGCCCCCCATCGCACCCCATAGGTCACTTGGAAGGTCACTTGGCGGGCCGGCGCCGGGTCACTTGGTGGTGGGTTAGCCCGGCTGGCCCGATTAGCCTCCCTGCAGCCCCACGCCCCCATTCGCGAGTCGCGACACGCAGGTTGCCCCTCCTGCATGGTGGGGGGTTGCCGGGGCTCATCCTTGCTCCCGGCACCCCCCATCTCACCCCACGTGTCCCCTTCCTTCTCACCCCCTTGTCACCCCCCACCTCACCCCCCTTGTCACCCCCCTCCCCCTTGTCACCACCCTCGTCCCCCTCGTCATCCCCGTCATCCCGGTTGTCCCCGTCGTCCCCGGCCCCCAAGTCCTCCCGGAGGTGGGCCTCCGCTTCCTCCCGGATGCGGAAGAGAAGCTCTCCCGCCACCCGGAAGGCGCCCCCCTCTTTATCCCGCTTCCTCTTCTTCCCCATCTTCCCCTTCTTCCCCCCCTTCCCCTCCCCATTGGACCCCTGCAACACCACCCACCACTCCCCCGGGTCCATCACCTTATCCCAATCCCCCAACACCGTCACTTGGCTGACGGTCCCCCCATTGGCCCCCTCCCTCCAAGGGACATGCCCATAGGAGTACCGGCCCCTTACTTGCAAGGGGGAGCTTGGGGTTTGGGGGGGGGGGTTGGCTTTGCCCTTGCCCTTGGCCTGGGGCTTGGCCTTGGCCTTGGGCTTGCCCTGCTGCCATTGGGGGGGGGGGGCCTTCGTCGCTACTCTCGGAGTGGCGGGGTCTTTTCTTGGGGGCCTTGGGGGGGGGGGTTGGGGGCTTTGGGGGGGGGGGTGTCTTCCCCACGCTGCTTGTGCTGCTGCTGCTGCTGCTATCATCCCCCGCCCGGTCCTGCAACCTCCCCCAACCCTTGCGCTGCGGGTCCATGCCCCCCCGCAATCCTGCCCACTTCCCACCTACCCAAACCCTCCAGCACCGACAGGGGCAAATTGGGGTTCGTCGCCATCATCCGGCTCAACTCGGTGACCCCCCACGAGGCGCGTCCGCCCTCCGCCATCACGCCACTCCACGCGCACCCCGTGGGGGTCGGCTCCACACGTGTGCACGCTGACAACGTGAAGACACCAACAAAATGCAGGTGCGTTCTAGTGGCGTTCTAGGCAATTGTTCTAGCGGCGTTCTAGCGACGTTCTAGCGGCGGCGGCACGGCGGTGGCTAGATGAACGCTAGAACGGTTCGCTGGATCAGCGCTAGAACGTAATCAACATGGCGTGCCTTCGCGGTCTAGGGCGGGGGAGATGGGCCTCAGAGCCTTGGCGAAGGCGTCCTGGGGGTTGGGGGGGTGCGGCTGCGGGGGGCCCCAAGCGGGGGTTGTGGCGGGCTTGGGCTTGGACTTGGGCCGGGAGGCGACACCAACCCGGCATACGCCCCCCGGTTCGCCCCCTTCGGGCTGAAGCCCCCGAAGTCCAGCAGCACCGACCAGGTCAGCGTCCAGACCAAGGGTTTCCCCAGCCACTCAACCCCCCCCAACCCCGGCCCCTACCAGCACTGGGCGACGAATCGCCAGTGGGCGCCCCCCCCCCTTTTTCCGCTCGGGGGTGAAGATGTTGGTTTGCGCCAACTCAAACATCTTCACCCCCATTTGGGGGGGGGGGGGAGACGTGGCCCCATCGCTTTCCCGGCGCCGGCAACTCACGTTGCCACCTGCACGACCCGTTGACCACCCCTAGGCGCGGGGGCTTGTCCAGGCTCATTGAACATGGACCCCACTTGGGGGCATGTGGACACCCAGATCACCCTTTGCGTCCACGGTTGATCCCCCCCGAGGATCACCTTTGCCTCCTCCTTGGAGGCCCCCCATTGGGCCAGCCCCGTGTCGATGATATCTTGAATCACCTAAACACGAGACATGGGGGGTGGTTAATTTCGTTCTAGTCTAGTCCAATCTAGCATCTAGCGAGCGGTGTTTGAGGCCGACTAGATCAAAAGTAGAACGAGTGAAAGGCACTAGGTGAGAGGAGTACCTCCCAATTGCTCTTCCACAACGTGCCAAGGGTGTCCATGGCCTTGTCATCGCAATTGGCCATGCTCAACACCCAAAGGCCCGCCGGGGAGCGGAGCAAGCGCGCGAAGTTGGCCAAGGAGATGGTGAGTTGGGTCCAATTGCCCCCGGCCACGGGATAGGCATCTCCCCGGACGATGAACGTCAACGGGAAGGTCCGGTTGATTGACCGCACCAAGCCCGGCCGGGAGAGGATGTATGTGACCCATAAGGCGAAGGGTCATGAGATCCCGGTGGCCTTGGGCAACACCGTGGCAACGGGGTCTTCCAATTGCACCGGGGCGACCAACTCCTTCCAACGGGCTTGGAAAGCCCGCTCGGTACAATTTGGACGGGAGTAGGGGCCACTAGGGACGGTGATACTCCAACTTACGGAGCGTGTAGAGCTCTGAGAGGGTCCTCCACGAGGACTTGGGGGCCCTGGTGTTGAGCACTAGTTCACACATGGCGGTGGCGGGGAGTAGGGAGGCGGCGTATGCCTCAACGGCGGCCTTGCATGCCTCATCCGTGGTATGGGTAGAAGTGGCGGAGCTCACACATTGGACGGCGTTGTTGAATTGCCGCCATGCTAGGGGGCATGATAGCGCCCACGTGGCCAAGTAATGGCACACCCGCTCATCCTTGAGGTTTGAGGCCCCACTCAACTGCCGTAGTGCCTTAGACAAGAGGAAAGTATCCTTCACGGTTGGGGAGGAAGCAAGGGGGGAAGTGGCGGGGCGTTTCATTGCAAAGAAATGTGCAATATCTCAGCGGGAAAGAAGGAAGCATGGAACAATGCACTACGGACAATAGGCAGGATGCACAGGGGAACAATGAGAAAAATGGGATATGTTGGTAGGCATTATATCGTTCTAGTATTGATCTAATCTAGGCTAGAACGTTCTAGCTAGACCATTCTAGGCTAGATGAAGATCGGGTCTTCTAGCGTGTACCAGGGGTGGTCGCAATGGCTCAGAGATCAAGGTCCTCAAAGTGTGCTCGACTATTCGCCCCATAACAAAGGCCTCATATTTCAGATTTTTGCCCCCAAAAAGCGGCAAATTCCCACGCCATTTTCCAAATGGCCTGCTCAAGCAGGGCCATCGGGAAGGCAGGGGGGAGGGATGACCGCAAAATTTTTAACCCTCCTCACGGTTCGCTTACTGGTGATGGTAGCCTTGGTCTGCTAGGCCACCCCAAGGCTGGGGCTGAACGTTTCCTGGACTGCCACCTAGTCTGTGCTCTTCTTGGTGCAGAGGTATAGGTAGTGCTGCACTTGCAATGCTGCCACGACCAAGCCCACCACTGCCGCCACTAATGCTTCTGGAGCTCCTGCTTCTTCTGCCGCGGCCTCCTATTGAACAGCGGCTTCTCCTGTTGCTCCTTCTTCTGCTGCTTCCCATGCTGCCTCTGCTGCAGCTTCTGATGCTGCTTCGGGTGCGGGAGGGGGGGGGGGGGGCATAGGGGGGCCGACCCCGATGGCGATGGGGCTGAAAAGGGGGACTGGGAGGCGGCCAGAAGGCGTCCAGAAGAAATTGTCGGCCTGTCGCCAGAGGCAAAGTTGGAGCGCGCAGCCATGGCAGCAGAGATAACAGACATTTAGGCAAGTGGCCTTTCCAAAACATTGCATCCTCTGCGGGGGGGGGGGGGCTACAGAGACTCAGTCAAAGACAAACCCTTACCCTGTGACTGGGGGTGTGGACTGTTCACCCTTGGCTTGCAACCAAGAGTCCATAACAGACAGTTTTACCTGCTTTGGTGCAGATCGATTTGGCTTTAGGGCGGGGTCGGAAGAAAACTCAATACCCCACAGGGCGCCATGGGGGTGATATGTTGGCTGCAGGTGTGTCCTGAATACCTCGCCCTCGGGGGGGGGGGGGGTCACCATTTTTTCCCAAACCACCGAGGGGGCCTGGTCACATACCCGCCACCCCAACAACTCAGTGACATGCGTGCCACTGATTGTGGCTTTCAAGGCAGTATGGATGGTGGCGTGGGGTGCTTCCCAGAAAGGCGTCATTGATGATGACGCTTAAGACGTCAAAGGAAATGTGTATAAAAGAGATGGGGGGGGGACTAATCATTACATGTGATAATTTTTTTACTACGCTTTTCGACGTTCGCATCTTGAAACCAGGACAACACATCACTCCGCGTCCACTTCAGCTCGCGAATTATTGGCTTAGGATGGGTTAAAAGTACAAACTGGAGGAAGTCATAATGGTCACGGAGACGCTCATCTACCTCTTCGGCAAATGTGGGCTTTGTGTTATATTTGGGGTTAGGGCCAAATATACAAAGATTCCTATATTGAATGCCGTAAATCATTTCGTGCTTGGAGGGAGATCTCAAACTTTTTATTCATGAGCATAGCTGACAAAGTTTCTTTGGGTGAAATGGGGTACTGCTTTGGTGTGATTGCATCTAGAAAGACCCTTACCATTCGGGGCTCAATTGTCTCAGATGGCTTGTGCCTCAGACATAGTGCCGCCAAGGCATTTTGAAAAAAAGACTATATGTCCCCGGGTTCAGGTAATTCTGCATTGACAACATCAGCATCAATCATCTCTGCCCCAAACTCCAAACTTCCTCCGTCTTGGGGGCCCTTGGGGTGTTGGGGGTCCGAAGAGGATGCAATGCCGTGGCTGGCATGGGACATGTCTATTGCGAAACCGGAACAGAAAGTGCAACGTCATACAAGAGCACAAGGTGCAGAGAGGCGCAACCAACAGAATGGACACAAATCTTGTTCACGGATATTTGTAAGTACCGGGAATGGCACGCAAAGCATGTGGCAGCAAAGAAAGAAAGAAAGCCCCTGAATGCCTGCTTCTCGAGCCGGGGAGTGTCTCCAGGCAGGGATGTTTAGTCGTCTTACCGGATCTGGCCTAGTGTTATCTGACATAGAAAACGGACATCTATAGAGTGTCCAATTGACAAAAGACACAAAACTTGTTCACAAATATTTGTAAGTACCGGGAACGGCACGCAAAGCATGTGGAAGGAAAGAAAGAAGGAAAGCCCCTGAATGCCTCCTTCTCGAGCCGGGGAGTAGCTCGGGGCAGGGATCTTTAGTCGTCTTGCCGGATTTGGCCTAATGTTTTCTGGCACAGGTATTGGACGTCCACAGACTGTGCATTTGACAGTGGACACAGGACACAAATCTTGTTCACAAATATTGTTCATGGACCACCTTGCAAGCAAAGCAGGCACCAAGCATCCAACTAAAGTTTCCCATAGGTTCAAGTTCGACAGATGCCACCAAAATTTCTTCCGAGCGTTCCATGGAACCTCGGCTTGAAGGTCCCTCGAACATTCCAAGCGATATTGGTTGCGTTTCGGGGCTCGAGCTGACTGCCGAAACTTCCAAGCGGTTTTCCGGGGGTCGTACCCAGCTGTATCTAAAATGGGGGAACCCACCGAAGCAAAATTGCACGCACCTCGCCGGGTATCCCCCAAAATTGCCCTCAATGATGGAAGAATATTGCTCTCTCCTGCAATGTTCTATGCTAGGCACCAGTGGTACATGTGATGGTGCTTATATGTTCCCACCTCCCCAAAAAAAGGGGGGGCAGGCTGGTCTATTCAGCATCCACTGAAATGACATTTGACCCCCCCCCCCCCCCTGATAAAACCACACAGACGGCACAAATGGATCATTAGACAAGGTAAGTGCAAGAGGGGGTGCCTGAACAACGGAGGTTGCATCATCACCCTCGTATATCTTAGGAATTCCCACAAGCTCATATGGAAGGTCATGAAAGTTGTATGCAGGTCGGAAAGGGGGGGGGGGCAAGGTCGCGTGCAGGTGCATCCACAGGCACACCCTCAAGGCGGAGAGTCTTTGGCATGCCCATGTTCCTACCAACATAGCGTTGTGGTTCACATGCGGCGTTATGGTCAGTGTGTTGTGCCAACTACCGATGGGGGATGTGCTGTTGCACTGCATCTATGCGGTCCTGTGATATACTAACAAGTTTTGGCTGGGGTTTGTAGTGTCTCTTGCAAGAGGTCTTGCAAATGATCAATCGACATTGTCATGGTACAAATTAATGGGAAAATGGGGGACATCAGGCCAATCATCCATAACCTTACCAGTCTTCACCTCTAACTTCCACAAAATTGAGGGTACTAGTTGACCATCACTAATTTGGCGCACAAAGGTATTGAGATTGCGGCGTACAAACTTGATTGCGTCAATCCGCAAGTGGGCGCCATGAAGCTCCTTAAGTTGGGTGTGTGCTGCTAGTGTGAGTAAAAAAAGATCAAGACAATCATCCAAACAACTACTGTTGGCGTTCAACCGCAATTTCTCAACCAAGCGGGCCCGCAAAGCCTCACCCATTTCGTCAGAATGGCATTCCCCTCGCATTGTTTGTTCCCACCGACCCCAAAACAAGAAAGAAACCCCCAGGGTCTGAACATACTCCGTGGTGTCCTCAACCCCCCAACAAAGGTGGACAAGAATGTGGAACACATAATACAGTTGCAGCTGTGAATCAAAAAAGCTTAGAGGAACAGGGCAGGGATGTACTCCAAGAGTAACACAACCATGCCTTTCACTAAAACAATGGTAGTCCGTTGTCATTCACACATATCAGGTCTTGCATTACTGTTGGACGCCTTAAGGCGCTCCAAGGCCGGCTTACATGAATTAACGACAATCAGGATAGCAGCCACATCTCTGTCCGTACAAGAAAGCTTGGAATGTGGGTACACCTCGGTACCTGAGGATAGTCTACGTTGTGTCAACAATACAAACAAAGGGCAAAAGTGCTTGTAGCAAACAGTAACCGCATACTTATAAGGGTTCCACAGCCCGTACAACACCGGACATCGGTTTAAAGAAAGTGCAAGATTGTACTTGGCATACGACTCCCTGTACATCATCTTACAAAGGCGATAGTGGACGTTTGCATCCACAAGGATTGGTAACACTTTGTTACTCTGCGGCTGCACCTCAACCAACAAGTGGACTAAAGCTACCAAATCTGGTTGAGATTTTGTGGTGAGGTTCGTCAGGAAAAAAGGTTTCCATTGCAAACTGCGTACACTTGTTCGTTTGCCATCCAAGGGGGCATGAATATCTTTTGCCTCAATGGGCCCTTGAAGCAACGTCTTTGTAGCGGTCACACAAACCTAGGAGTCACGTAACCTCCAAGCAACCACAGGGAGACGTTGCTTCAACGCATCCAACTTGGGATACCCGGGGAAAAGGTCCAAGTCACTACGCAACGTACCAAAAGCATGGCAGTACAGTTGAATCTCCGGTTGGGGCAACGGGGCGAAGGAGCAAAGCGGCGACGATAGAAATTCTGAGGCCAAACAATGTGTTTAACCAGGTCGCAGAGATCCCAAGCCATCTTGATGTGTGCTGCGCGTTGATGTGTGCTGTCAACATTATATGTACAAGCTCCCCAGCGGGACAGTTTCCTCCTTACTGACGTAGATATAAGAACATCATCTACTGGACGGCAAGCCCTGGGCTTGTAACAATTGTGCATCAAACACCACTAGTTGTATGCCTCCATGCAAAGGAGGGAGTACCAGCGGGGGCGGGGGGGGGGGGGGGTGATGCACCACTCTTTTTTGCCAACCATGCTTGTCGACCCTTGCCAAGCGAGCGCCGATTCCTTGCATCACCCCAAAGAGGACACACCCATTGTACAAAAGCGCGGGTTCCCCCACTTGTTCTGTCGTCCTTAACATCATGTCGAATGAACTCCTCCACATCACAGTAGTCCGGCAAAGTTGACCGTAGCTGGCGGAATGGCTTCGGATCCATTGTGCAGCTGCCAAGGGGCCGATGACGTACAAAACTACTTGGGTAGGTGTTGCCCCAGCACCCGACAGTCCGTTGACTCAGAAAGCGTTTTGGGACAAGAACGCTCTGCAAAGCGTTCTTGATGTCCAGTGGGCCAGAATAGGAGCACCAAAAGGGATAACAAGTACGACAGTGAAATGCAATCATTATTGAGGAGCTTCCAATAAAGAGCGCTCCGCAGAGGGTTCTTGACCAATGTCCCAGTTTGGAAGGGTATTCAAAATGATATTCAGTGCAGACAAGCACCATACCGTGCGGTAGTTGAGGTAATGTAGCATCCTAGCAATAAATGACCAAGATGCCAAGTAGTAAGATAACCCAAAGTTGGCTTTGACAATTGAAGTACCGCTCAGTTGACGGCAACAATATGACGTTGGCGAAAGTGTTCACAATATTCAAGTAATGGGTGCTGCAGATGTTCACCACACCGAACAACAAACCAAACAACAGGGGCGAACACAACAGTCTAGAACCATTGCATGGGGGGTGCTTGAAGTGGATTTTAGTTTAGCGAACGCTCTGCAAAGAGGTCTTGAACACAGACTCCACAAATCATGGTATGAATAAGCAACGTGTACAGAAAAAAAAAATTCAAGCATTGCGGGGTGGCAATTCACCAAACAAAGCAAAATATGCGAGTAGTAGAGGAATTTGGAAACAAGAAGGCTCTCCACAGCGTTCTTGTTGCTAATATCCATTACAAGCATCCTCGTATGGTGTATCCAACGGGTAACTAACAGAACAAAAAACAAGCATGTGAAATAAAGAGGTGATACTGACCCTCCCTATGTGCAAAGGAGAATACATGTTCCGTACACTGTGTGTGATGTATACAACTCTCTGCAGCAACGTGGTATACTGCCGTGACACACTTGATTCCGCACGGCACCCAAACGGTGTGAAAGAAATGGAGTGTATAGTCAATTTCGAAAATGGACCCTCCGGCTCATTTCCGGCAACTGTTCTTGCCTCGCTTGGAGCCGCCTACGCTTTACAAAGATTGGTTGGTCATATTTTGTGGTCACAAAATCGAAAAAATAGTCTAGAAAGTTTGATTTTTGAGCTGTCGAGGACAAAAAAAACTACATAAGCACGTTGTATCTCGGGGAGCCCCCCAACACCGCGCATTCAACGTCAAAATTTAAAAAACACATAAATATGGGCTGAAACATGCTTTACACGGATTGAATGGTTCTTTTGGGTGGGCGGGGTTTGAAAAAAATACAGCTTCGGGTAACTTAGAGTTTTGAGTTGCCTAAAATGAAAAACTGCGTAGGCAGGTTTTTTACCAATCCTTTGGAACACCCCGACCGAACAGCCAATCGCGAAATAGGCTGAAAACTACATAAACATCGCCCAAAACGTGCTTTACATAACTTGTGTGGTCATTGTGATTGACCACGATACCCACAAATAGGTTTCCCAAAATTCCATTTTCCAATTGCCTAGGGGGAAAACTTGCATCGGCGCGTTGTGTACCAATCCCCGGGGAGGACCCCCTCCCGCGCACTCCATGCCGAAATAGGGTGAAAAACACATACACATTGCTCAAAATGTGCTTTACATGGCTTGTATGGCCATTGTGGTTGGGCAAGATATCAAAAAAATAAGTTTCCAAAACTTCGATTTTTGAGTTGCCTAGGGTGAAAAATTGCATCAACAAGTTGTGTACCAATCACTAGGCTGACAACCCCCCCCCCCCCCCCCCGGCTGGACCCACCACCCTGATAGTGTGAAAAAACACAAAAATACAACGCACCATTTGCTTTACATACCTTGTATGGTCGTTGTGCGTGGCCAATATCTCAAAAAAGAATTTTGAAAATTCGATTACCTTTGGGAAGTCCACCTGGCAAAGAATTTACCCCGAGCCATACCCCCCCCCCCTCCACAAAAAGGGTAAAAAGCAAATAAATACCGGCTAGTAATTGCTTTCCATGCGTTGGATCGTCGTTTCGTTTGTTCATGATATCGAAAGAACAACTTTCGAAAAATTTGTTTTGTGAGTTGTTAAGGGTAAAAAAAAGTGCATAAAGAAGTTGTGTGCCAATCCCTTGGGAGACTCCCCCCACCCCAGCCCGCCATACCCAAGTGAGATGAAAGACACATAAATTGTGCCTAAAAAATGTTTTACATCGGCCGGATGGTCATTTTCTGTGGTCACAACATCCAAAAAATAAGTTTCGGAAACTTCCACAATTGAGCTGCCCCGGTTGAAAATCTGCATAAGCAGGTTGTGCACCAATCCATTCACACACGAGCACACCCCCGCCCCATGTGGCAGCCCGTACGAAAATAAAATGAAAAACACATCAATACAGTGTAAAACATGGTTTACATAGCTTGGCTGGCAATCAAGCAATAACCTCCATTTTTGAGCTTCCCAGGGTAATCTGCATATGCGGGTTGTTTGACGGCCCATTCACTCACATACGCCAGTATTGGTGGAAATAGAGATTTCGTCTCCTTGGCACGGTTTAGACCCCCCCTTATCCCACACGGCCACATACAAACCCCATGGAGCAACGACCCGGGAACATTTTTTTGGCTAAAAGTCGAGAAAAGCCACAAGCTTCATGATTTCAGAAAAGAGAAAAGGGGGGAGGTGCCATGTTTTCAACATTTCTGAATGACGTGAAAAACACACGAATACGGCTGAAAATATGCTTTACGAAGGTTGGCTGGTCAGTTTGTGTGGTCACCATAGCATAAACAAAAAAGTTTCAGAAACTTTGATTTTTGAGGCGCCGAGGGCCAAAAAACGACATAAGCAGGTTGTGTTTGGCAGACCCCCTCCACACTACGCACTCAATCTCCAAAGAAAGTGAGAGACGCATAAATATGGCCCAAAACATGCTTTACACACGTTGAATGGTTCTTTTGAGTGGGCCCAGTGTGAAAAAAATATAGCTCCAAAAACTACGAGTTTTCATTTGCCTAAGGTGAAAACCTGCAAAAGAAGGTTGTGTGCCAATCCCTTGGGACACCCCAACCGAGCAGTCAATAGCGAAAGAGGGTGAAAAAAATATCAATACCCCTGAAAATGTGCTTTACATAGCTTGTGTGGTCATTGTTAGTAGCGACAATATCAACAAATAGGTTTCCGAAGATTTCCATTTTTTAGTTGCCTAGGGGGAAATGTTGGATCGGCACATTGTGTAACAGTCCCTAGGGAGGACCCCCTCCCACGCACTCAATACCGAAATAGGGTGGAAAACACACAAATATTGCCAAGAATGTGCTTTACATCGCTTGTATGGACATCGTGGGTGGCCGCGATATCAAAAAACTAAGTTTCCAAAACTACCATTTTTGAGTTGCCCGGGGTGAAAAACTGCATCAAAAGCTTGTGTACCGATCCCAAGGGAGACCCCCCACCCCCCCCGCACCGGACACCTCAACAGTGTGAAAAAAAGAGCAATACAACCTGAAAAATTGCTTTACATACCTTGTATGGTCATTGTGAGTGGCAACAGTATGAAAAGAATGAGGTTCAAAAATTCGATTACCTTTGGCAAATCCACCTTGCAGAGATTCTATCCCGAGCAATACCCCACCCCAAAAAGGGTAAAAACCGAATAAATACTAGCTAAAAATAGGTTTCCATACGTTCGATCGTCATTTTGTGTGTTCATGATATTGAAAAAATAAGTTGCGGAAAATTCGTAAGATGCCTAGTACGAAAAGCTGCATAAGCAGGTTGTGTACCAATCCCTTGGGAGACTCCCCCCACCCCCGCCTCCAATGGCCCAATAAGATGAAATACACATAAATACCGCCTAAAAAAGGCTTTACATGGGTTAGATGGTCATATTGTGTGGTCACAACATCCAAGAAGTAAGTTTCGGTAACTGCTCCGGGTGAAAAGCTGCACAAGCAGATTGTGCACAAATCCATTCATGCCCCCCCCTCGCCTGTGGCACCCAAAACGAAAATAACATGAAAAACACATCAATACAGTGTAAAACATGCTTTACATGGCTTGGCTGGCCACTTTGTGTGGTCATGACATCAAACAATAACAGCGCGTTTTTAGCTGCCCAGGGTAAATCTACATAAGGACGGTGTGTACCGGCCGATTCACTTACGTATTGTTGGTGGAAAAGGACAGCTCGTGTTTTTGGCACGGGTTTTGACCCGCCCTGGTCCCACTCCGCCACCTACAGACATAGAAAGCCCATGGAGCCGGGACTCGGAAACACTGTTTTAGCTCAAAATTGAGAAAGACCAAAAGATTCACCATTTCAGACCAACAAGGGGGGGGGGGTCATGTTTTAAGAATTTTTGAGCACGGTGACAAACACATATACGGTTTAAAACTTAAAACATGCTTCACATAGGTTGCTTGGTCATTTTGTGTGGTCACAAAAAAATAGTTTCAGAAACTTTGATTGTTCAGCTGCCGAGGGCCACAAAGTTGCATACGCGGGTTGTGACACCCCCTCCACACTGCGTACTCAAACTCCAGATAAAGTGAAAAACAGATACATATAGTCTAATACATGCTTCACACAGGTTGAATGGTCGTTTCAGGTGGCGACACTGTACAAAAAAAAGTTTTGGAAACTTTCATTTTGGAGCTGTCCAAGGGGGGGAAACTTGTATGGGCAGGTGGTGTACCATAACCTTGGTTGGCCCAAAACGGCCCCAAAACCCAGTCGAAACGGACAAATGAAGGGAAACAATCCAAACATTGCACGTGCACATTGAATGCCTCGTGACAAAGCATCCTCTGTTCCCCTCTCACTCCAGAATTTTTCCGAGAAACGGCCCAAAAATAGCTAAAAATAACCCAAATTGCGCGCACTTTGTGTCAACAAGCCCTAAAACTGAGAATTGGCCGTACATTGGGCTATGTAGCTCAAACCAAATTCCAAGGGCACCTAGGCCACCCGCAACCCCCCACTTTTGCGGGTTTCCGACCCTCAAAATTTGCCCGACCACACGCCTAGACCCCCGTACCACTGGTCACGTCGTGTTTGAGCGTACGGAAAATCCCAAAACCCCTTGAAAGAGGGGCGTTTTGGGACCAAGAATGTGTCAAAAAATGGGCCGAAAAGGCGTTTTCGTAAAAGCGATAGTGGACCATTTGGGGGGCACAAACAACTGAAAAAAGACGATTTTGAGCCCGATGTGAGCCTTTGCGGCCCCTCTAAGGTCCCAAAAACCATGAAAATGGGCCAGTTTGTGACAAAAAATGTGTCAAACTTGGGTGGAAAATGTCGTTTTCCAAAAAAGATCTTCGACCTTTTAGGGTGCTCAAGCGGGGCAATACTGCCCAATTGGAGCGCAATTTGACATGGTCTAGCCGATTTCGCCACATGTATATTTGAGCTGTATTGTGGATCCACTTATAATTGGGGAGAGGGGTGTAGATGAGTGTAGATGGGTGTGGATGCATATATCCAAAAAACTGGTGTGTTCCTCCATCATACTCCATCACATCCTATGACTTTTAGGTGCTAAGCGCGTTCCCTGTGCCAACGGGACCACACGGACCCTGGTGCCGCCACGTGTGCCCGTGCGGTGCGCATTTCGTAAAATCCCACCACAGCCCCAAGACAGCCATTGTCCTCATGACAACTCCCTTGTCTTAGTTTAGCTGTCTTACGACACACCCGTAGCTTGACCTCAGTCAAGCACCACTGTCCTACGGCGGCACCTTGTCTTGGAACCTCTCCCATAGCCCTGTCGCAAGGCCACATGTCGCATGTCATTTGTCTCCTTAGGCTTGTCCTGATCCGATGTGTTGCTTGTTGTCCTTTGTGTGATGCAACGCATGCAACATCTGCAAGCCCACCTCAAGAGCATTGAGCTCCAGTACATGGGGGAATGCCAGAGCACCAGAATACAGGCGCGATATTTTACAACGTAGAAATGAATGGCGGATGTCCATCTGGAACTCCACAATCCGCCTTTCGGTGGGGATGCTCAAAAAAATATAAAAATTGCAGTGCTCGCAAACCACACAGCATGGACATATGTCCAATGCACCCACATTGTGGGTTGCCACTGCAGCGAATGCCAATCCATGGCAAATTGTCCCACAACCGCCTACACAATTCCACCTCCTTATTGGTCAAGCCAA